>NW_021028981.1:100928-224236 GCF_004153795.1 Camellia sinensis
TATTTTAGTCATTTTGGCCACTGTTTTGGGCCTTATTAGAGCTGCCCAAACCATGTATAAGTCCATCTTTTCATCCATTTGCATTGCCTTATGTTTGCTTGTATGCTTGCATAAGTGTCTTGCCATGCCATGTTTCATCCTTAGCTTGTATGTCTAGGTTGCATTGCATCTTGCATGCATGCCTTGTTCCTTGACTTGGTGATAGGAATTGAGCCTTGGTTTGTTTGTTTGGTTTGCATTGCATTTGACATGGAAATGCATAACTTGGTCTCTTGGACCATCACGCATTGAAATGCGCGATTGATGGTCCGAGAGCCAAGGAGCATGTCCCTTTGAGTCACTAACATGATAAGGGATATGATTGGTACATATATGCCTTGAATTGTATTGCCATGCTCTGCCTTGCCCTCTGTTGCTGTCAATTGCAAATTCTGTAGGAGCTTTCTGTCGACCGGCAGTTCTAAGTGCCGACCGGCAATCCTCCCTCTGCCGATAGCTTCACCAATGGCCGGTGATTACATTCCACTGCCGGTGGGCATTCTACCCAGCCGATGGCATTCCCCAGTATCCAGAGAAGCAATCCTGAGGTTTTGGCAGCCTCCAGAGGAGTAAAGAAAGGAAAACAGAGGCAGCCTATGCATGGCGGTGCACTTCCGAGCAAGACCCGAGCACACATTGCATCTAGCTCTCTTCCCGAGGCGGTTTATTATTATTTTTTTAGCTTAGTTAGTTTGTCAGCTAATTAGGCAATTTGTAATAATTAATTAGCTTGTAGGTTAATTATCTGTATTATTCTTTTGGTCCCTCCGAGTGAGGGTAAATTTGTAATAAGTGTGGGTGAGTGTGTGAATGTCTTCCAACCCCCACTTCTTTCTTCCCTTTTATTTACCTTCTTATAATGGTAGATTAGGGCATGTTTAAATTAGCATACCTTATGTTATGCATGCGTGCATCCATACATTTGTCTTGCATGCACCGGGCTCGCCGCATCATGCTAACTGCATTTATATTTCAATTCCAAATTGAATACGTGCATTAATTGGTTGCATTTCACATGCCATGTTTAGGTTAGCCGAGCCTACTCTAATTGCATCTTGCATGTGTTGCATTAGTCAACTTGACATGAACTAGGATCACGCATGTTTGCTAACTAGTTTATTGTTTTGGCTTGGAGTACAATGTAAGTATTTATGCTTTAGCATCTCGCATGCGTGTGAATGCTATCATGACAGTATGCTTACCATGTGGCTAGATGCTTATGTGATAAACTGTTTGAATGCCTGTGGGTGAAGGTTGGATTGTTTGAGTTGGAAAAACTCGTTGAAATCCGTATTTTAGCCTACTTGCGAGTAGCAAATTTCAAAACATTTTTCCAAAACAAATGGATATGCAATGCTTATTTCCAAATTAGGCAATCTAGTCTATACTTGTTTGCTGTGCGCATAACATAGTAATTCTAGGCTAATAACTGGAATAAGAACACATAATGTTTTCAAAAACGGATATCACGGTTAGTAGAGGCCGATCTTCAGATCGGGCGAGAGGGGGTGCTCATAGCTGACCTTCCCCAATCGTACCCTAGCTCCCGAGCCGAGACAACTCCGGTGATGACGGACATGTGGCCTTCGGCACCGAGTAAGGATTTCCTAAATTCCCCCATAAAAAATATTTAGGTGGCGACTCTGTATCTGGCAAAGCAGTTCATGTTTGGCACTTCTTTTCAAAATCTGTTTCTCAAAACGATTTGCCGGATTTGGACTCTTTGGTTCAGATTAAGGACCGTGAAACAAAATCGAGTCCGAACTGTAGCGGGGCCCCATGCGGGCGCGTCTACAGGTAAGAGTTTTGTAATAATTAATTAGCTTGATTAGTTAGTCAATTAGTTGGTTTGTATTATTTATTCGGACTCTCCGTCGAGATGGCGAATTTTGTAATAAGTGTGCGTGCGTGTGTGAATGTCTTCTAACCCCACGTCTTTCTCCCTTTTACTTAACTGCTTATGATGGTTAGTTCTAGGTCATGTTTCAATTAGCATCCTTATGCTTGCATGTTTGCATCCATTCATCTGTATTGCATGCACCGGGCTCGGCACATCATACTAACCATATTGTATTTCAATTCCGATTTGAATACATGATTATCAAGTTGCATCTCATATGCCATTTTAGAATAGCCGAGCCTATTTCTAGTTATATTTTGCATGTGTTGCATTAGCCATCTTAACATAGCCAGGATCATGCATTGGTTACTAACTAGCTATTGTTTTGGCTCGGAGTATTAGGTAAACTTTTATGCTTTAGCATCTTGCATGAGTGTGAGTGTTGCCATGATAGCATGCTTGTTATGAGGCTAACTGCTTATATGATATAACTGCTTGAATGCCTATGGGTGAAGGTTGGATTACTTGAATTGGAACAATTCATCAAAATGTACATTTTAAGCCCACTTTGCAGAATGGCAAAATCATGTTTTCTTAAAGCCCACTTGAGGGTGGCAAATCCACGTCTTAGCTTACTTGCGGGTAGCAATTTCAAACCGTTTTCAAACAAACAAACATGAGATGTTTTGTTCCAACTTAGGCGATCTAGTCTATACTTGTGTGTTGTGCGCATCACATAGTAATTCTAGCTAATAACTGGAATAAGAATGCATGTGTTTTCAAAAATAAGATATCATGCTTAGTACAGGCTGATCTTTGATCGGGCGAGCGGGGGTGCTCATTGCATGACCTTCCCCTCTCGTACCCAAGTTCCCGAGCCGAGACAACTTTGGCGATGATGGACACGTGGCCTTAGGCACGAGTTAGGGTTTCCTAAATTCTCCAAAAATAAAATATTTAGGTGGCGACTCTGTATCTAGCAAAGCAGTCCATGTTTGGCACTTCTTTCTTAAAAATCAGTTTTCCAAAACGATTTGCCGGATTTGGACTCTTTGGTGATTTATCAGTCTTGCATCGCACTTTGCGAGATTAGATTCAGAACCGTGACATCGAGTCCGAACTGTAGTAGCTAGAGAACAAAACGAGATTTTCTCGGGAGTTCTCCGGGCACGTCTACAGTTTCTGGCGACTTTGCTGGGGAGTTAGAGAACTTGACTCAAACTCACGATATCTTGTTTTAACTACACTTATGTGTTTCTTTGCATTGCATTTGCATTGGTGTGCCTAGGACACCGTGTTTACCGTATGCTATTTCTGAACGATTTGTCGGAGGCTTGCTTTGAGAAGCGTGCCATAAGGCTGACCGGTTGCGGGCTTTACCACGACGGGAACACAAACCCCGGTTGTTACCGGGGCACCCTTTGACCATTCGACCTAGTGCATATCAGAATCCATAGTGACTATTCCAAGCTAGGACAGGTTGCTTACCCGATCATAGGTTGTTTGAAGCCGCTGCATGCGTAGTGAAACCCTAGCTCCTGACAAAATAGGACAGGGAAACCCCACCTCAACATAGGGGTGTTTTGGCTCTCACTTACTTGTTATGTGCTTTTAGAGTGCGTCTCTACAGGAAAACATGTATCAGTTTGCAAGTTTGGGTATCAGGCCTGAGGGCATCAGCATCTGGGAATCGGTTTTACCTGCAGGTATCAGATTTAGATTTGGGGCAGTGATTTGGGAACATTGATCAGTGGTTGAGAACGGTCCTTTCAACTTGTGTTTGCCAACTGCATGTTGTCTTTATTTAAGCTGTTATACTGTCCGTTTTTCTGTTCATTATTTCCTTATTATGCTTTATTCATCTTTTTGCAAGGTAGTTTAGCACCATTGCATCCGACCAGGTAGATATCCCTCGAGCACTCTGGGTTAGAGGTCGTAGGCTTAATCGATCCAAGGATTTGATAGATGAACAAGCAGTGTTCCTTTCTTTACCTCTGGTTACCAGACGGAGGTCAAAAAGGCGTAGTGTATCGGTACAGCGGTCGCCAGATCAGTGGTCTGCCCCACCAGTGAACAATCAGGCTGAGGTCTCAGTGTCTATTGCAGGGACAGGTATACCGGTTGTTTAGCTAGATCAGCATAGTATGGCAGGAATAGAGGAGATGATGCATCAGCTATAGGAAAGTATGAAAGCCATGCAGCAGGATGCTGCCCGTAAAGCAGAATTTGCCACACGCCAGGCCGGGGTTGTGGCCTAACAAGCGGAGTTGATTGCTAGACTTCAGCAACAACAACCACCACAGCAAGCCGGAGCATCCGCTTCGTACCAGGTTCCTCCCCCACTAAGAGTTCCAATACTCAGGGAGACAACAAATGTCTAGGAAGATACGAACATCCCAATAGGGCCGGCTCTGCCCCCAATCCTACCCCAGCTATCCAAAACACTTACCAACCTACCGGATTCCCCCTTTGAGTTCGAGGTGAACCCCACAGTACTAAAAGTGAGCAAGCTTGAAAATCTGTTCAAGAAGTCCCAGGGCGTGAAATCAATTTCGGATATTAAGGATGGGTACACCGACTCGGCCGTGACTTTGCCAGACCGGTTTAAAATGCCGCACATAGATCGTTTCGATGGGTCTGGAGATCTTATGGTGCATTTGCGGCTATTCTCGGACATACTAAGGCCGATGGGCCTCTCTAGATTGCAGAAGCTTTCTCTTTTTGGCCGGACCCTATCGGGTGTAGCGGCCATTTGATATGCAAAACTAGAGGACTCCGTTAAGAGAAGTTGGGAGGAGATGGTTGAGGCCTTCATGGCTTAATACTCCTATAATACACAGATTGAGTTCACAACTCGTGATCTCGAGGTAACCAGGCAAGAGCCGAAAGAGAGCTTCTCCGATTTTGTGACCCGGTGGAGGGCCAAGGCCTCGATGATGACCATCAGGCCTATTGACAAAGATCAGATTCGGATGGTTATGCGCAACCTCCAGCCCAAGATCATGCAGAAGATGATCGTTCTCCCCCTCTCCACATTTGCAGATCTACATGAGATAAGGGTGCAGATCGAGGACGCTATGAAAGAGGGCATTCAATCGCATTGATCATGAGAGAGAGCAGCCCAAGAGGGCATTCAATCGCAGTACGAATGTAGGCACAAACAGTGCTGCAGTTGCCAGATCTTCAGATGTGGGAATGGTCACCACCACCACCTCTCCCCGAACCCTCTCAGCTACGCCATTCACCGGTCCGTCCAAAAGTGGCTCGCAAATAACCAAATTCGCACCCCGAGGCCAAAGAACCTTTACCCCGCTATACATGTCTCCATCCAAAGCTTTGGGGGTTTTGATCAAGAAAGGGCACCTGAAGCCCCTAGAGCCGCGACCCTTACCAAGTAATCTCCCACCAACCTATAACCCGGCGAAGTATTGCGCCTTTCACCAACAGCCTGGTCATGACACCAACCAGTGCTTTAGATTGCGTCACGAGATTCAGGATCTCATTGACAATAGGGTGATCGTGCCTCCGGAGAAACCGAATGTCATAGCCAACCCTCTCCCACCACATAACCAAGCTCCACCACCCAAGTACATCAATCTAATCCAAACTGGGGTTGTGTCATACGATCCTAGCATATATATCACCCCGTCCCACCTACTCAAGCCGTAGGTGTTCATTCCTGACAGCACTGACCTGTGCATGTTGGACATTTTCCAAACCCAACCTGAAACGGTGGTGGTGGCTATCGAAGATAGAAGTGGGTCAACTGTGGGAGCAGATGAGAATCATTGTACAGAGCTTGAGGGGTCTACGAGCTTCATGTACAACCCGAGCGGTTACATTACATCAGCAAGCTAGGCTAGGCCGATGGTGGAATTGCCACTAGGGGCAGAGATTTGTGTAGTACGGGAGGATGGACCTAATCAGGGGCTAGATGTCCTGACAGATCTGGAAGAGGACATTACTAACCTTCAGTTTTTCAATGAACAAGATTCGGGAGACGTGATAGTCAACTGGTTTGATTTGGATGGGGCATCAGAGTCTACAGGGTGGCTTGACGACCAGCCGGATGTTGTTGAACAACCTCAGCTAGAGCAGAGTCCGCCAGGGATAAGGACATCAACTATGGCTGGAAGGGCCGGGAATCAGAGTGCACCGCCAGAGAGCACCGTTGCTAAGAATTTTGCTCAGAACACAGGTAGTTTGGGTACAGAGGATACTGAACATCAGACTGCACTGAAGCAGTCTGAGCGGGAAAGGATCGAGGATTCTGAGAGAGCCAGAAAGGCCAAGGCCCCTGCAGGGACAGAACGTGCTGTGTGCATAAGAACGGAACATGCTGTGGGCACAGGAACAAAAGGTGTTGCGGGCACAGGAACAGTTGTAACGGAGCTGGACAGGTGTCTGTAGGCTGCCGATGGCATGTGGTGGGAAGATGACGACCTATGTCTTGCTCACACAGATGAAGACTGGGGACAAAGCCAGCCGAATGATACCTGGTATATTGGCGAGGTAGACCACATAACTAGGAGCGGACGTTACTTCAAACCCCCGCACTTAGACCAACCAGAGGCGTCCGGAAAGGACAAGGAGGCAGAGAAGCAAAAAGACAAGCTGCTCGAGAAAGAGGCTGTACTGAAACAGCTGAAGAAAATACAAGTAGACATCTCCGTCTGGGGACTGCTTATGGCTTCAAGAGTTCATCGACAGGCCGTCCTTTTTGCAATGGACAAGGCTAAACTTTCAATAGACACCACGCCTGAGCAGCTGGTAGGATTGGTTTTTTCGGGAGGAGCTTCCCCGACGTTGACCTTTTTTGACAAGGAACTGCTACCTGAGGGCGCAAATCATAACAAACCACTCTACATCTCTGTGGAGTGTAGAGACAAATGGATACCAGTGGTTCTTGTCGACACAGGATCCGCCATTAACGTGTGTCTGTCGAGGATGACATATGCAATTGGGTTGAAACCCGCGGACTTTGTGCCAACTGCCCAGGTGATAAGGGCCTACGACAATACAAGCAGAGAGGTGATGGGGACCGTGTAGATTCAAATTCAGGTTGGTCCAAGACAGTAGGAGATTGACTTTTATGTCTTGGATGTTCCCGCAACCTTCAACTTACTCTTAGGGCGGCTATGGCTGCACCAGGTGAAGGCGATCTCTTCCACCCTGCATCAGATGTTGAAATACCCCCACGAGAAGGGGGTGACTATAGTTTTTGGGAATTCGTCAATCTATCTGCCGCTAGAGGTGTCTACACCGATTCTGGAAATCGAGCATGGCACGAAGGATATGTTCCTATCAGGATTTACCCTAGCCGAGGCCCGGGTCATTCAGAACATTTTGGCTGTTGATGAGGGGTTGTATGTCAGCGCACAGTCTGTGTATCTCATGAACAAACTCTAGCATATCCCTGGGATGGGACTAGGAAAAAGTGGCCAGAAAGGCATTGCAGTATCGGCCGAAGTGCTGCACAACCCGCATACCTTTGGCTTGGGTTATCTGCCCACCAAAGAGGACTGGGTGAGAAAGGGCAAAGAGATGGCTGGAAGAGCCAGGGCCAAGTAGACTGGGAAGCATTTTGAGCTGATGCATCGGCCTATCCAAGGCACCCTGAACGGACGCTTTGTCCGGGAGGGGGAAGACTTGCCATTCTGTGGCTTCCCGGAGCCATGGCTGAATACCAAGAAGAGGCACCGGTCGGGATTTGAGATCTTCTTCGACTTGCAATTGTCCGGGGATGATGTTGTTGGGGAGCATACAGACCCATCAACTGAGGTTAAGCAGTGTAAGGAAGTGGATTCCGAGAGCACCGAGATTGAAATTGGGGTAGCACTGGCTTGTCTACTATCAGATCCTCCGATCGTACATGAGTGCTTGGGGGATGATCTCTCAGTGTCTATCATCGGGAATGAAACGGTTGCGAGCCCATCTGCAAACATTTTGGATGCGTCCATCGCACCCTTCCTTATTTGGCAGTACGAGGAGGGATTCTTATCGAGCAGCACGGGGTTAGGTAGTGAGCCGGAGTTTGATTCCACCGAGTCTGTAGAGTCGGAATCAGGTTCCAGCTCGTCTGAGTCTGAGTTCGGTATTCCTAGGGGTGACAACCCGGATGCCATAGTCCTTTCTAGGTCGTATTTTTCTTTTTCCTTTGAGTCTGTTGTAACAAAGGAATCAAGCGACTTGAAAGTGATTAATGAGAATGAAGTGGCTGTGGCTTTTGAGTATTTTTCTGTGCCTTTGATTTATTGTATTAATTAGGACTTTCAAAATTTCGATGAAAACGACAAGGAAGAAATTCCTTCGATTTTGCAATATTTGCTAGATCAAGAGCAGGAGAGGTTTGTAAAACCATTGGTTGATGAAATCACCCAAATTAATGTTGGTACTGAGAAGGACCTGCGGCTGGTCCAGATCGGGTCCACGTTGTCTTCGGAGGAGCGCGAGCGCTTAGTCGCTTTATTAAAAGATTTCAAAGATGTTTTTGCGTGGTCCTACGAAGACATGCTTGAAATCGATCCTGAGATTGTACAGCACCGGATTCCTCTTGACCCCGAGGTCCGACCTGTTAAGCAGAAACTCAAAAGAATCCACCTGGACTGGGCTATCAAGATCAAAGAAGAGGTCACCAAGCAAATTGCCGCAGGGTTCCTGCTGGTATCTGAATACCCAACTTGGTTGGCCAATGTTGTTCCAGTGCCGAAGAAAGACGATAGAATTTGGATATGTGTGGATTTCAGGGATTTGAATAAAGCTAGTCCGAAGGACGACTTTCCTCTGTTGCATATTGATGAGTTAGTGGATTTTATTGCTGGGCATGCGTTGCTCTCGTTCATGGATGGATTTTCAAGCTACAATAAGATATTGATGGCACTCGAAGACCAGGAGAAGACTGCTTTTACCACCCCGTGGGGAATCTATTGTTATAGGGTGATGCCGTTTGGGTTGAAGAATGTTGGAACTGCATATCAACGGGCCGCGACCACGATTTTGCATGATATGATCCACAAAGAGGTTGAGGTGTACGTGGACGACATGATTGTCAAGTCCAAAGAAAGAGAGGGCCACTACACCGCATTGTAAAAATTCTTTCAATGGATCAGAGAGTATAGGCTACGGCTGAATCCTCAGAAGTGTACGTTCGGTGTTACAGCAGGGAAAATGCTGGGGTTCTTGATTACACAAAGGGGTATCGAAGTCAACCCTTCCAAAATAAAGGCCATCTTAGAAATGCCACCACCGATGACTGAAAAGGAAGTGCGAGGCTTTCTGGGTAAAGTGTAATTCATAAGACGGTTTATTTCAAAATTAACCTTGACTTGTGAACCACTCTTTGGTCTCCTGAAGAAAGAAAAGAAGTTCTAATGGGACGGCCAATGCCAAGCTGCTTTTGAACAGATCAAGCAATATTTACAGAACCCACCCGTGTTGTCACCGCCTGAGGCGGGGGAACCGTTGATTTTGTACCTTTCAGTGACTGAAACTACGATGGGCTGCATGCTTGCACAGGAGTCTGAGGACAAGGTGGAGAGAGCTATCTACTACCTGAGTAAGAAAATGCTGGATTACGAGACCCGCTACACTCCGCTGGAGAAGGCTTGTCTGGCCTTGGTATGGGCTACCAGGAAACTGCGGCACTACCTGTTAGCTTACTCTATAATACTTGTTTCGAGATTAGATCCCATCAAATATCTCTTCGAGAAACTAGCACTTACGGGTAGGCTAGCCCGTTGGTTGCTTCTGCTTTCTGAATTCGATCTAAAGTATGTGGCGCGCAAGTCAGTAAAGGGCAGAGCAGTAGTAGAGTTCCTACCCAGTGGAAGGGGATGATGCAGTTGAGTACTTGTTCCCAGATGAGGCCATTATGCATGTCGAAAAAGAGTTTTGGACGATGTACTTTGACGGAGTGTCAAACCAATACGGGTATAGGATAGGGGTGTTACTGATAGCACCCAACAATTCCCGTATCCCTCTAGCATTCAAGCTCCGGTTCAAAGTCTCGAACAACGAAGCAGAGTATGAGGCATGTATTGCTGGACTAGAAACAACTCTAGAACTAGGGGTAAAGCGGTTGGACGTCATTGGGGACTCGAACCTTGTTGTATCTCAAGCTAAAGGAGATTGGAAAGTCAAAGAAGAAAAGATGAGAATCTACCACCAGACCTTGGACATGCTGATTCCTCGATTTGAGAAGCTAAATTTCGCTCAGCTGTTAAGAGAGAACAACAGGTTCGCTGATTCACTAGCAACTCTATCTTCTATGATAGACATCACTTTTGGAGTATGGATGCGTCCGATCATCATCAAATAGAAATTTGCACCGGCCTACGAGCTGATTGCTGCCATAGATGAGGTACAAGATGGGAACCCCTGGTATTACGATGTCTGGAACTTCTTGGAAAAAGAGACATATCCACCAGGGGTAAATGCCAAGGATAAGAGGGTAATTCAAAGAATGACTGCTCAATTCATCGTCTACGGGGGAAAACTGTACAAGAGAGGTCATCTCGGGATGCATAAACTGTGTGTTGATGTTGAAGAATTGAAGCGCCTGATAGAGGCCATCCATGGAGGAGAGTGCAGAGCGTACATGAATGGGGTGATGCTCGCCCGAAAAATTCTCAGACAGGGTTACTACTGGTCCACCATGGAGGAGGATTGTATTGGCTTTGTCCAGCGATGCCACAAATACTAGATCCATGCAAACCGCATGAACAGTCCGCCGTTGAAGCTGTACAACATGACTTCGCCATGGTCATTTTCAGTCTGGGGGATTGATGTGATTGGGGCTGTCACTCCGAAGGGATCTAATGGGCATGAGTTCATTTTGGTCGCAATAGACTACTTTACAAAGTGGGTCGAGGCCCAATCATATGAGGTGTTAAAGGCATCGCACATTGCCAAGTTCATCAGGAACAACATCATCTGTCGGTACGGGGTCCCGAACGAGATCATTTCAGATAATGGTTCCCACTTCAAGAAGGAAGTGATCGACTTGTTGGAGAAATACAATGTGGCTTTTCACAAGTCATCTACATATCGGCCACAAACCAACGGACCTGTTGAGGCCGCAAACAAGAACATCAAGCGTATTTTGCAGAAGATGGTGGAAACCTACCAGGATTGGCCAGATAAGCTGCCATTTGCTCTGTGGGGCTACCGGACTTCAATTCGAACTTCCACTGGGGCAACTCCGTATTCCTTGGTTTACGGGATGGAGGCTGTTCTGCCTATCGAAGTTGAGGTTTCGTCATTACGAGTACTGGCTAAGTGTCAGATAGCCGAGGTAGATTAGCAGCAAAGCAGGTTCGAAGAACTCATGCTCTTTGATGAAAGAAGGCTGAAAGCACTGTACCATGTTCAGGGTTATCAACGACGAATTACCAGGGCTTTTAACAAGAAGGTTAAGTCCAGAAATTTGAAGGAAGGAGATCTTGTGCTCAAGGACAACCGAGCTTCCATCGACGACCCTAGGGGCAAGTTCAGACCTAATTGAACTGGTCCTTACATCATCAAGTCTATTTGGTTGGGTGGAGTTATCGTTCTGATGGACCTAGATGGCCTAGAGTTCTCCAGACCGATCAACATGGACAAGTTGAAGAAATATTTCCCCTAAGTGGCTCGCTAGGCCGAAAACCCGAAAGGGCGACCTAGGCAAAAGTTGGAGCACATAAAATTTGAAATTATAAAAACTAAGCTCGCAAGGTTGAAAACCCAGAAAAGGCGGCCTTGGCAAAAGTTAGAGCCCAAAAGGAAAGAGTTAATACACGAGTGAACCCAAGCCGAACTACGTAAGGCTTGATTCCCATCTTTGGGATACGTAGGCAACTTCATTTTGAAGTCCAACCATAAACACTTTCCCGATCAACTTTGTCCATGTGATCATGTTTGGTCATCTTTGTCTATTTTGCATTCAAGGGCTCGGTTGTGATCTCCAGATGCAGTGCTATTCAGACTAGGGGCAACTTTCCAGTTGCTGGGATCCGAGGTTGTACATCTCAGTGATGGATCTCAGGCGTGTCTAGTTATGATCCATATCGAAAATGGTTTCGAAAAATTTTAATAAAAATTGATTTTGCTCAAATTAATCTTTTTACAACTTAGACCATTTTTGGACCAAACGGAAAATTTTCAGTACCCACAACCTTTAATTATATTGATTTCAATACAGAGTTCTCCTACTCTTGAACAAATTGAAGTTGCTTTTCATTACATTCATAAAGAAAACTTGAAAGTCCTGATTAAAGCAAATAAGTCCGGGGCATAGTCAGGTGTTCCTGCGTCCCCTCCCCGAGCTGGTAGAAGCCTCTGATGTCAAAGTGGGCCCTACCCGTGCCTCTTCATTGAGCCAATCTGTGCACTCATCAGAGAGGGTGCAACTGAAAGTGAGAGCGGGGGCCAGAAGCTTTCTCGTCCTCCATGCTGCGGAATATTAAGCTAGTTGTGCGCCTTGGACCGGAAATGTAGCAGGGTACTCTATCCCCTTCTCTGGACAAGTCTGATCATGTCCAAACTGGCACCGGATCCGAAACGGAAAGTAAAAGACACAGTGTGTCAGGCCAATCAGCTGAATCCCGGGCTAGCGGGTCATGCTGTAGCTCATCATCGGCAGATTGAACCAAGGGCAGCGCCAAGCAATGTGGTCCGCGGACAAACTGCACATCCAGTTGTACCACCATCCCTCATCCGGGGCATCGACCAAGCGTCGTCGGAAGAAATAGTTGCGAGCTGAATATGCTGGGCATGAGTCCACCACTCTCAATTTATCCATCAACCACACTTGGGGAGGGATGAAAAATGAGAGATTAAAGAATAGAGAAGTGTACGTTGAGAGAAAAGTAAGAAAAGGGTTTTGAGAGAAAAACCGAGCCTGAGGGCCGAGTGATGTGAGCAATATATGTGAGATGGGGCATGAAACATTACCTGTAGTAGTAGTGGACTCCCCGTAAACCTAGCCGTCTCTCGGCAATGAAAAGCGTCCAATCCCATCAACGTCTTAGCTAGTGTCATGGCGATTTAACTTTTTCCCACTTACAAGCCCTCGACGACTTCAATCAAACGAGTGCTAAATCCTCCAGAGCTTGGGGCAAGTAAGAAATGAGACAACATGCACAAGTAAACCGCATGTCACCGATAACCCTGCCAATGATGGTCGTCGCGGTCACCTGCATCAGAAAATCGAAAAATCATGCTCGGAATGTCCAGCTCTCTGTCGTGAATTAATGACCGAGCGTCATGCAAAGTAAGGCCGCACATTTGCCCTAATACTTGGACGTGGCCGAACCGGAGTTGAGGCAAGATTTCTTCATCGCGCTCGAATTCCATTAAAGCTTGGAAATCCTCAAAAGTAGGACACATCTCTTGTCCTCCAAAGCTAAAGACGTGTGTCACCAGGTTCCAAAACCTTGCTGCGGCATGGAGGAACGGAAAATGCAACGGGGTGCGACTTAAAGTGAATAGTGCATTTATGCCGAAGCCTCGGAAATTCAACTTTTCTGAGCCATCCAAGTTGGCAATCCAAGTTGTGAGATTTTGGATAAGAAATTCTTCCATTTGGTGCAAATCAGAGCTGAAGTGAGGAAAACTACGAAGCTGAGGCTTTTGTAGAAGATAAGGTGGTGAGTGGAAGACAGGTGTCAACATTCTGGAGGCTCTTGCCATTTTTGTCCGATTGGCCAAAAATAGTGCCGATCGACCATCCTTTTGGCCGATCGGCTAATAATGTTGGCCGATGGCCATTTCTTGTGGCCGATGGCCTCTCTCTTTGGACGATGGCCCTTCCTCTTGTTCTCTGAGCTGTCTATGTGTTGAATATCTTGAGAACTTGTGATTGGTTCCACTTCCAATGCTTTTCGGTGATGATTTTGCGAAATCGTGCCTGTGTTACTACAATTTGTTTATCGAGTTATTGTACGTTTACTTATCGAGTTGTATTTTGCATCCTTTAAGTCTTTGTTTTGCTTATCGAGTTGTTTTGTCGTTAGTTGGTTCACTACCTGATTGATGCAATTTGAGCATTTGGTTTTCAAAACAAAGTTCAATCTCATTCACATTGTTATGAAATGCGATACGATACAATGCGATGCATAGAATGTATAAATGTAATGCTTTCTGAACAAAATAGCTGTTTCATGTCATCATATGTCTCTTGCAAAGTACATAGCTTTGAAGAAAGTAAAACCTGCCTGAGGCAGTACAATGTGCTTTAAACTACTAGCAAAAAGAAAAGTAAAGCAAAAAAAGGAGAAAAACAACAAAATGTTTGAACAAAGCAGAAAAGAAAAGTAGCAAATGTCTGGGTCAACATCAATGGTCTCAAGTGCAGGAGTCGGTCCTGGTCCTCTTCCTAGACGAGGGTCCAGGATCACCACCGCCAGCTCCGTAGTCCGAATCTGAACCGTCCCCGGCCTCGCCCTTAGACGACGCTGCCTCCTCGTCAGAATCATTATGGGAGGGCTCTCGTGAACTACCCTCAGCACGGGTGCACCTGTGTTTGCCTCAGCTACGGATTGTCACCCCCCGCCTGACTCCCCTTCCTCCTCGAGCAGGTACAGAAGGCCCTGCTGGAGTACCTCCCGTAGCCGGAATCTAGAACGGGGCCTGAAAAGAACAGTGAGCAAATGCATCAATTATGCTATGCAAAGCGGAGTATGAATACTGAATGCAGTGTATGTGTACAATATACGAATGCCGTGAGCAATGTTGTGAGCAGTGTGTGAGTTACAGTGTATCAGTGCCGTGAGTGGTATGTCAATACAGTGTATCAGTGCCGTGAGTGGTATGTCAATACAGTGTATTGGGTGCCGTATTGGTAATGTGATGTATTAGATCAGCATGGAACAGAATATGCAAAGTTTCGGGACTAAGTTTGAAAGAACTCACAGGGATCCCGTAGATGGTGAGCAAGTCTATGCTCCGCTGCAGCATCCCCATCACTGAGGCTGTCAGCTCCAAAGACTGTCTAGTATACTCGATGGAAGCCTGCAAAAGTGAAATCATTAGTATTCTGCGGGATATCAAATGAAATGAAATGACTCTACAGAATGCAAAGTATAGCAGTACATACTGGGGTCGAGCCGCCAACCCCAATAAGCTCATGATCAGCCGGAGGATAAGCGATGGGTATCTGGTACATCTCCCTACCCTGCCCTCGGCATGTCATGGTGGTGGGCAGCTCTGGCCACCCGACTCCCTATCCTCTCCAGGACCCACTCCTGTTACGGGCCTGAGCCGCCCTCAATGCTCCTACTCTTACTGTGGGCGCTGCAGGCCTCTCTCTCTCTCGACTCGGCGGGCACCGGTCAGAGGCCGCATCAGATAAGTCTGGATGAACTCAGCATAGTCGCCCTCATCTCTGAAGGGGTCTGAGTCTTAGCCAATCGTGTAGTCCATCGTCTCTTCAAAGGTGTACCGCTTGGTATGTCTCATATGGGAAGGAGGTGGCCCCGGAACTATCTGCTCCGCTAAGCCAAGGGTCTGGCACAAGAAGCACTCACCCAAGTATCAAGCTCGGCAGACTGGACCCTCCAGTAGAACCCTGAACCGGGCAGTCTCTTGAGCACCCGCATACTGCTCCCTCACTGCGTCAGGCAACGGAGCCCAGGGCTGCCAAGTGATCTGCAAATGATATACAGTTTGTTATCTACTATTGAAAGTACAATGTAAAGCGAAGCTTAAATAAACTGCAAAGTTTCACATACATCTGCGGCGGTGATGGTGTCGAAATATCGGCGGAAGAACAGGAAAGACTCCCATGGCCTCCGCTCGCACCTTACATCGAAGCGGTGAGAGAATGGAACGCCGAGGGGGATCTCCTCATCCAGCACCGGGGCAAGCCTAGGAAAGTAGGCATACACCCACAATTGTAGAGTGTAACAGGACAAATATCGGTATGCTTATCAGTAAGGTAGTATGCAGATAAAGCAGAAATTAGAGAATGGTGTGTAATGTATTGTGCAGCGTGTGCAGTGTATTGTGCAATATGTGCAGTGTACAACCAGTGTAAAACAGATTGCGTGTGCACAGTGTGTGTGGTGTACAGATAGTATAAAGTAGAATTGAAAAGCAGAAAGGGAAAATGTACCTCCCAGGCTCGCCAATAGCCTCCAAGCAAGTGTTCGCTGCGGCGGGAACATGAACTAATATATCCATAAAGTGTGGCCAGGCTTGCGCCACCCCAGTCATAGCGGCAGATCCTGGTCACGTCCACCAGTGCGCTCACCAAGTAAAGGGCGACAGTGTTTGCCCGGTCGGTGAAGCATGTGGTCCTCAGCAAGAACATGATGAAGCCGCGGGCGTACTGCTCCTCCTCCTCGTGAGTCGTGGGCGACTGAATCCTGAAGTGGTTCTCGAACCAAGAGTACCTCATAAATTCTAGCCAGGAGAGAGGAGGCTGATCGCCGAGCAGGTACATTTGGTCGGCGTCCCACTCATCCATATCAATATCAAAAGGGATTGGATCACCCCCTACCCCAATGCCGGTGAGCATCGAGAAGTTGAAGGGAGTCATCGTCATCTCCCCTGTAGCAGAAAGGTGGAAGGAATCAGTGGTATCAAACCACCTCTCCACCAAAGCAGCTAGAAGGGGCCTACTCGCAGTGAGGCGTGAGAGTCCCATATAAAAAGTGCCGATGTCGGCATGGTTGACGATGTGGCGGACCGCATCGGGCAGCTCCATGTACCAACCACAGGCAACGGTGTTCCCATACCCTTGGAAGGCATGGGAATCTCCTTGTGTTCAAAACAAGCAGTTGTGAAGCAATGTTAGAAATACAGTTTTTCAATGCATTCAATTGAAAATGCAGTGTGTGTGCATGTGTTCGAGTCTACACAGACATTAGGTGCAGGTGTGCTCACAGTGAACTACGGCATGTGATGTATCAGTGTGTTCAGGTTATTCAGTTGAAAATGCAGTGTGTGTGCATGTGTTCGAGTCTACACAAATATTGGGTGCGGGTGTGCTCACAGTGAACTACGACATATGATGTATCAGTGTGTTCGGGTAATTCAGTTGAATATGCAGTGTGTGTGCATGTGTTCAAGATTACACAGATATTGGGTGTGGGTGTGCTCAAGTTGAACTAAGCATATGACATATCAGTGTATCTAGGTTAAGCAGTTAAAGAACAAAATTGACTATCGCAGTCAGATATTCTATATTGTAGAAAATGAAACAGAGAAGGAGTACACCTCAGCGGCGCCGTAAGATAGATGTGACTCTGGCTCGCGCAGTAAAAGCTCCAGTGGCGCACCCCGCGTATAACTCCTGAAGTGGCGGATGCCATCGGGAGGCAACACGTGTATCGCCGGCCTATAGGTCGCAGGGTCGAATGGTCGAATGCGAAGAGGCAAGAGCTCAACCTCAGGATCCACGCCCATCTCTGGGGGAGTCCCACCCCGTGGAATGTCGTCTGTCATCTCAAGAAGAGTGCGAAAATGGCCGAGGATGCAAAAAATGAGCAAGAATGCAAAAAGTCAACCCAAAAGTCAACCCCGAGAGGATGAAAAATGGGAGAAAAGGTCAGAGTGTGGAAAAGGCACAAAGATCAAGGTAAACTCGGGGGAAACAAACCCCAAGTGGTAAAAATCAAGAAAGGGACACCGAAATTGAGTTTTGTTCGGTTCAAAGTATGTGAAAAGATGCATTGTCGTGCATCTTTTCACTCGCATTATATATACTTGCGTTTATCTCACATTGAAATGTTATCTTGATCTAACGCTGGACATGTGTTGCTACCATATTGTACCTGTTGAGTTTCTTCCTTATGTAGGCCACGATATTGTATGTATGGTTCATTTGAGGCTGGTGCAACCAGACGGTACTGTGTGTGCGGTTCATTCAGAGGAATTCCAGGTGAGACCTTTCCCGTCCTTTGAGTTCGTTTTATTTCAGCTACGAACACCCGGGTGCGCTCGGTGTTTACACTGTACCCTTGTTGGAAGCATTGGGACTCAGTCCGATGTTTGCCTTTCCTTCTCTTGCGTGTGATACGCTGAGAATTGCTCTTTCATTCTCTTGCGTGTGATACGCTGAGAGTGAGATACGCTAAGAATTGCTCTTTCCTTCTCTTGCGTGAGATACACTAAGAATTGTTACTCCTTCCTTCCTTTGCGTGAGATACGCTGAGAATTGCTTCCCTTCTCTTGCGTGAGATACGATGAGAATTGTTACTCCTTCCTTCTCTTGCGTGAGATACGCTGAGAATTGCTCTTTTCTTCTCTTGCGTGAGATACGCTGAGAATTGCTTCCCTTCTCTTGCGTGAGATACGTTGAGAATTGTTACTCCTTCCTTCTCTTGCGTGAGATATGCTGAGAATTGCTTTCCTTCTCTTGCGTGAGATACGCTGAGAATTGCTTTTCCTTTCTCTTACGTGTGATACGCTGAGAATTGCTCTTCCCTTCTCTTGCGTGAGATACACTGAGAATTGTTCTTCTCTTCTCTTGCGTGTGATACGCTGAGAATTGCTCTTCCATTCTCTTGCATGTGATATGCTGAGAATTGCTCTTTCCTTCTCTTGCATGAGATATGCTGAGAATTGCTTCCCTTCTCTTGCGTGAAATACGCTGAGAATTGCTCTTCCCTTCTCTTGCGTGTGATACGTTGAGAATTTCTCTTCCCTTCTCTTGCGTGTGATACGCTGAGAATTTCTCTTCCCTTCTCTTGAGTGTAATACGCTGAGAATTGCTCTTTCCTTCTCTTGCGTGAGATACGCTAAGAATTGCTCTTTCCTTCTCTTGCGTGTGATATGCTGAGAATTGCTCTTCCCTTTTCTTGCGTGTGATACGCTGAGAATTGCTCTTTCCTTCTCTTGTGTGAGAAACGCTAACAATTACTTCCATTCTCTTGCGTGAGATACGTTGAGAATTGTTACCCTTTCCTTCTCTTGTGTGAGATATGCTGAGAATTACTTCCCTTCTCTTGCGTGAGACACGCTGAGAATTATTACTCATTCCTTTTCTTGCGTGAGATACGCTGAGAATTGCTTTTCCCTTCTCTTGCGTGTGATACGCTGAGAATTTCTCTTTCTTTCTCTTGCGTGAGATACACTGAGAATTGCTCTTCCCTTCTCTTGCGTGTGATACGCTGAGAATTGCTCTTTTTTTCTCTTGCGTGAGATACGCCGAGAATTGCTCTTTCCTTCTCTTGCGTGTGATATGCTGAGAATTGTTCTTTCCTTCTCTTGCGTGAGATACGCTGAGAATTGCTCTTCCCTTCTCTTGCGTGTGATACGCTGAGAATTGCTCTTTCTTTCTCTTGCGTAAGATATGCTGAGAATTGCTCTTCCCTTCTCTTGCGTGTGATACACTGAGAATTGCTTCCCTTCTCTTGCGTGAGATGCGCTGAGAATTGTTACTCCTTCCTTCTCTTGCGTGAGATACGCTGAGAATTGCTTTTTCCTTCTCTTGCGTGAGATACGTCGAGAATTGCTCTTTCCTTCTCTTGCATGAGATACGCTGAGAATTGCTTCATTTCTCTTACATGAGATAAGCTGAGAATTATTTCTCCTCCCCTTTCTTGCACGTGCTACGTTGAGAGATGTTGTGTTTGAGACTCCGGGTTTCCTCGGTAGTCGTTTTTAGACTTCTCCGCGTGAGACGTAGTGAGAATTGCATAATTTTCTTACATCCTTTCTGCTGGAATGTATAGGACTGTTCTTTCTTATTTCGCTTGCTTAAACTGTTGCATGTTATGCTTCATTATTGCTCTCTTTGCATGATCATAAGTTATGTTCGGCATTGTGCATGTCATTTGCATCTTGCCCCTACTTGCGGGCGCATATCTTTGTCATCTTGTATGCTTGTCTAAGTCTTCAGCCTTGTTGAAAACTCAAAGAAGCTTCTAGTCATGTTTTACCATGCTTGAGATCTGTTTTGTATTGTTTTGTTCATATAGGCCATGCTTTGTATAGCTACAATGCATTCTAGCTTGTTGGCTTTGAGTGTCCAAGTCATTAACGTGCATTACTTGGACCATTCTCATGATTTGGCATCATTTGAAATGATATTTCAGTCCATGAAGTGTTACCATGCATTCACATTTGTCACCTTTTCCATGCATTGGGAGGTTGGTGTTTTATGCCTTAAGAGTGGGTCCTTGTGCATGCCTCTATACTTAGGTCTATGGGATGCCATCTCAGTGGGTTTTTGGGCTTATTTTGACATGCCATAACTCTATTTTTCATTGGTTAAGTCATGCCATGTTTGGTTGTAATAGGTGTAGTGTAACACCTCTTTGTTAGCCTTGCATGCTTCATGTTTTGTACTCACCTTTCTAGCATGTTTAAGCCTCATTCCATGCATGTTCTAGCCTTGTTTTGGCCTGCCTTAGGACTGTTTTGGGTCACCTGGGGCTTGGTTGATATGGCCTTAGTACAAGCACCTTGGCTAGCCTTAAGCCCTGAGCTTCCTTGCATGCTATGCTTGACTTGTTTGAGTGGTTTGGCACCACTCCTTGCATGATTTCAGAGCTTACCTTATTGCCACATTATCATGTTTGTCACTTCTTGCTAATGTTTGAGGATTGTACATTGTTGCCTAGTTTTTAGGCCAATTGGCATGCATACTCATTTTGCATTTCATTCCATCATTTCTTGGCATGTTTGGCCACTATTTTGGTACGACTGAGGTCTGTCCATTTGCAATATAAGTCCACAAGTCATGCGGTTTGTGTGTTGTCGCATGCTTATCGCATTGCATGTTGTTGCATGCCTATTGCGTTATATGTTTGCATGTTTAGGTTGCATGTCTATTGCATGTTAGTTGCATTGCATGACGTGGATGCATATTTGTTACATGCTTGAGTTGTTTGCATTGTTGCTTGCATACTCATATTGTATTGGGTTTATTTGCATGCCATTAGCTTTGATGCTTTGCATAGCTTTTCCATGCTTGCATGCATTGCATTGTGTTTGGTTTGGGGTGTCAAACCAAACACGAGGACTGAGGGACGTTTCGTACTTGAAGTGACGAAACGTACCTCAATCCTCAGTCGCCGACACTCTTGATTATGCATGATAGAGTTTTAGGCAGTCATGTGTTTTTGTGCATTCATTATACATTGAATTGTACACTTGGCTTCTTTGGCCATCATGCATCGAAATACGTGATTGATGGCCCGAGGGTCGAGCACTACACTCCTTTAAGTCTTAAACATGATAAGGGGTGTTGTTGCAAACATTATCTTGCAAATGTATTGACATGCCCTTGTTTGTCCTTTGCTGTAGCATGAGGAGCAGTTTGCAGGAAGATATTGTCGATCGACTATTTTCAGTGCCGATTGACTAACCTTTTTTGGCCGATGGGCTCACAAATGGTCGATGACCTACTTCCCTTGGCCGATGGCCCTATATTTTGGCCGATGGCTTCTCAGCATGTCGATGGAGTGGTTCATAGGCATCATAGAAGTTGAAACAGTTTTCAGAGGTGCAGAACAGTGCAAACATAGGCAACTTGAGGCATGGCAACGGGTTTCCGAGCGAGGCGATCGGGCATGCATCATTCAATCATTCCGAGGCGGAGCTGTGGTAGCCTCTTTGGTTTCATACTTAATCTGTTTTGTGACTTAATTAATTTGCTTAATTAGTTAAGAGTTTTGTAATAATTAATTAGCTTGATTAGTTAGTCAATTAGTTGGTTTGTATTATTTATTCGGACCCTTCGTCGAGAGGGCGAATTTTGTAATAAGTGTGTGTGCGTGTGTGAATGTCTTCCAACCCCACGTCTTTCTCCCTTTTACTTAACCACTTACGATGGTTAGTTCTAGGTCATGTTTCAATAGGCATCCTTATGCTTGCATGTTTGCATCTATTCATCTGTATTGCATGCACCAGGCTCGGCACATCATACTAACCGCATTGTATTTCAATTTCGATTTGAATACATGATTATCAAGTTGCATCTCATATGCCATTTTAGAATAACCGAACCTATTTCTAGTTGTATTTTGCGTGTGTTGCATTAGCCATCTTAACATAGCTAGAATCATGCATTGATTACTAACTAGCAATTGTTTTGGCTCGAAGTACTAGGTAAACTTTTATGCTTTAGCATCTTGCAGAGTGTGAGTGTTACCATGATAGCATGCTTGCCATGATGCTAACTGCTTATATGATATAACTGCCTGAATGCCTGTGGGTGAAGGTTGGATTACTTGAATTGGAACAATTCATCAAAATGTGCGTTTTAAGCCCACATTGCGGAGTGGCAAAATCATGTTTTCTTAAAGCCCACTTCAGGGTGGCAAATCCACGTCTTAGCCTACTTACGGGTAGCAATTTCAAACCGTTTTCAAACAAACAAACATGAGATGTTTTGTTCCAACTTAGGCGATCTAGTCTATACTTGTGTGTTGTGCGCATCACATAGTAATTCTAGCTAATAACTGGAATAAGAACGCATGTGTTTTCAAAAATAAGATATCATGCTTAGTACAGGCTGATCTTTGATCGGGCGAGCGGGGGTGCTCATTGCATGACCTTTCCCTCTCGTACCCAAGTTCCCGAGACGTGGCAATTTTGGTGATGACGGACATGTGGCCTTAGGCACGAGTCAGGGTTTCCTAAATTCCCTCAAAATAAAATATTTAGGTGGCGACTCTGTATCTGGCAAAGCAGTCCATGTTTGGCACTTCTTTCTTAAAAATCAGTTTTTCAAAACGATTTGCCAGATTTGGACTCTTAGGTGATTTATCGGTCTTGCCTTGCACTTTGCGAGATTAGATTCAGAACCGTGACATCGAGTCCGAACTGTAGTAGCTAGAGAACAAAACGAAATTTTCTCGGGAGTTCTCCGGGCACGTCTACACATGTATGCCATCTTGCCTAAGCCTTTGAGCCTCCAACTTAGCATGTTTTGGTCCATGTTTTGACCTACTTGAGCTCTGTTTGTGGTTGGTTCATGCATATTTGCTATGTATTGCATGCCTCCTTTGTAGTCCTCTTTATTAGCCTTCTTGCTTCAGGACCTTTGCATGCTATAATTGTGCTTGTTTGAATGATTTAGTATCATTTCTTACTTAATTTCAGTGCATTTCGTGTTGTTACACTTCTATGTTTATCACTCCTTGAGCCCTCTTGAGAGTTGTGCTCTTAGGCCTAGTTGGTTGGCCAATGCATTGTGCATGCATGCCTTGTCTTTTGGTGCCTTTGTTTTGGTGTTATGGCCACTAATTTGGGCATGGCTGAGGTCTATCCATTTTGGTTTAAGTCCATTGAGCATTGTGTATGCCATGAGGTCCATCGCAGGGTTGGTTTGGCATAAACTAAATAATACAAAAAGTCAAAAAGTCACTATCCTATTTAAGTCACATCATCTTATTTAAATCACATCACCTCTCTAATACATCACGTCAAACCCAACCCAAACTCAACCCATATAAGCCAATAAGTCAAAAAGTATACTTTTTTAGAACATCCCAAACCAACCCTCATGTTGTTTGCATGATTGATTTCGCATTGTATATGCCATGTAGTTCATCGCATTGAGTATGCCATGTTGTTTGCATGTTGAGGTCACATTGCATTGAGTGTGCCATGTTTAGCATTGCATATGCTAGTTGACATTTAGCATTGTGTATGCTAGTTGTTGTTTGCATTGAGTATGCATGTCCCTAGCACTGATAAGTTGCCCTTGTTGCATTGCATTGTGCATGCATGCATTACATTGTATTTAGAATCTAAAGTTGCTTTGCATTGAGCATGCATGCCATTGAGCATTGAGTATGCTATGTTATGTTGTCTTGCATGTTTGCATGCTTGTCCCTTGCATATTGTTCATATGCTTGTTTCATTGCATTGCATGTCTGCATGCTCTAGTTGCATTGCATGTTTGCATGTTTGAGTCGCATTGTGTATGCCATGCTTGTGTTGCATTGTGTTTGGAATAGGTGTTAGTCCAAACACGGGAAACGAGGGACGTTTCATATTTGAAGTGATGAAACATGCCTCAATTCCCGATCGCTGACGCTCTTGATCCTACATGATAGAGTTTGAGGCTTTATGTGTTTACTTGTGCATTCATTTTCATATTGAATTGTGCAACTTCGCCTCTCGGCCATCATGCATCGAAATACGCGATTGGTGGCCTGAGGGTCAAGAACCATACTCCATTGAGCTTATGAAATGATAGGGAGGGTGGTTGTGCACACATACCTTGCAAATACATTGCCATGCCCTTTCTTGCTCTCTGTTGCAGAAAACTAGAGTTTGGCAGCAACAACTGGTCGGCCAACCAGAAAAACTAGCTGGCTGAACACTTTTTCTGGTTTGCAGTAGCAAAAAGTGGTTGGCCAGTGGCTGGAGAGCACAACAACTGGTCGGCCACCCTCCCACAAGTCCCCAAGATGTGTTAGAAGCTATCTGGAGCTTGGTACAAGTTTCTGAGAACAGTTGCAAACAGAGGCAAGTTGGGGCATTGCAACGGATTTCCGAACGAGGCGACCGGGCATGCATGCATTCTTCCCTCTGAGGGCACCTCTGTTTACTGCTTTACTTAGCTAAATTACTTAGTTAGTTTACGCTTTGGTCATGTAACTTAAGTAGTTAATGCGTTTAGCTGCTTAACTGTTTTGTAATAGTTAGTTAACTAGGATTAGTTAATTAGCTTATTCGTTGTGTAATAATTAGTTTAATTAGCTTAGATTAGCTAGTTAGCTTCTTATTTGGTCTTTCCCTTGAGAGGGCACACTGTTGTAATAAGCGTGCGTGTGTGTGATGCATGTCTTCCAACCCTCATTTCTTTCTCCTTTTTACTTAACCGCTTACGATGGTTAGTTTTAGGACATATTTCAATTAGCATACCTTATGCTTGCATGTGTGCATTCATTCATCTGTCTTGCATGCACCGGGCTCGGCGCATCATACTAACTGCATTGTATTTCAATTCCTATTTGAATACATGTACCAAGTTGCATTTCATATGCCCTCTTAGAATAGCCAATCCTATTTTAATTGCATTCTCGCATGTGTTGCATTAGCCATCTTAACATGAACTAGGATCATGCATGTTTTCTAACTAGTTCTCTGTTTTGGCTTGGAGTACACTGTGAGTGTTTACGCTTTAGCATACTGCATGTGTGTTAATGTTGGCATGAAAGCATGCTTGCCATAAGGCTAACTGCTTAGTTGATTAACTGCCTGAATGCCTGTGGGTGAAGCTTGGATTACTTGAATTGGAACAATTCATTAAAATCCCTGGTTTAGCCTACTTACGAGTAGCAAACTCCAAACCATTTTCAAACAAATATGCAATGTTTTGTTTCAAATTAGGTGATCTAGTCTATACTTGTATGCTGTGTGCATCACGTAGTAAGATTAGCTAATTAACCGGAATAAGAACACATGTGTTTTCAAAAACGAAATATCATGCTTAGTACAGGCTGATCTTTGATTGGGCTAGCGGGGGTGCTCATTGCATGACCTTCCCCTCTCGTACCCAAGTTCCCGAGTTGAGGCAACTTTGGTGATGATGGACACGTGGCCTTAGGCACGAGTCAGGGTTTCCTAAATTCTCCCAAAATAAAATATTTAGGTGGCGACTCTGTATCTAGCAAAGCAGTCCATGTTTGGCACTTCTTTATAAAAAATCAGTTTTCCAAAACGATTTGTCGGATTTGGATTCTTTGGTGATTTATCGATCTTACATCGCACATTGTAAGATTAGATTCAGAACCGTGACATTGAGTCCGAACTGTAGTAGCTCAGAACAAAACGAGATCCCCACCCCCTCATAAGCGCGCGGATATCAGAGAGTTCCCGGGAGCGCGTCTACAGTTTTTGGCGACTCTGCTGGGGATTTAGAAAACTTGACTCGAACTCATGATATCTTGTTTTGACTACACTTATGTGTTTCTTTGCATTGCATTTGTATTGGTGCGCCTAGGTCACCGTGTTCGCCGTCTGCTATTCCTGAATGGTTAGCCTGAGGCTGTGTGCCATAAGGTTGACCAGTTACGCGCTCTGCCATGATGGGAACACAAACCCCGGTTGTTACCGGGGCACCCTTTTTGACCATTCGACCTAGTGCATATTCGGAATCCATAGTGACCATTCAAAGCTAGGATAGGTTGCTTACCTGGTTGTAGGTTGTTTGAAACCGCTGTGTGCGTAGTGAAACCTTAGCTCTTGACAAAATAGGACAGGGAAACCCTACCCCAACATAGGGGTGTTTTGGCTCTCATTTGCTTGTTATGTGCTTTTAGAGTGTGTCTCTATAGGAACGCGCGTATCAGTTTGCAAGTCTGGGTATCAGGCTTGAGGGCATCAGTATTTGAGAAACAGTTTTGCCTGAGGGTATCAGATTTAGTTTTGGGGTAGTAATTTGGGGAACAGTGATCAGTGGTTGAGAACAGTTATTTCAGCTTATGTTTGCCAACTGTGTTGTCTTTAATTTATCTAGCTCATAACATAGCACACTGCATGCTCGAGTTGTTTGTTTATTTATTATGCTTTATTTATCTTTTCGCAAGGTAGTTTAGCACAATTGCATCCGACCAAGCAGATATTCCCCGAGCACTCTGGGTTAGAGGTCGAAGACTTAATCGATCCAGGGATCTGATAGACAAACAAGCAGTGTTTCTTTCTTTACCCCCAGTTGCTAGGTAGAGGTCAAGAAGGCGCAGTGTATCAATACAGAGGTTGCCAGATCAACGGTCCTTGAACAGTCAGGCTAAGGTCTCAGTTTCTACTACAGAGTCAGATATACCGATTGCTCAGTTAGATCAAGAAAATATGGCAGGTTTGGAAGAGATGATGCGTCATCTCTAGGACAGTATGAAGGCCATTGTAGACACCCCATTTTTGACTGTCCTCAAGACTTGGACGTCACCGTTTGAACACCCGGTAATCATCCATGTTTGTGTTCGTTTGGAGTTCCCGGAGGTCTCGGCCACGCGCCTTGCCTCAGGATCTCCGAACTCGACTGTTTAGTGTCTGGTTTTGCACCAAACACTTGTGTTTTGCCTTGGAGGGGCAGGGAATGCCTTGTGAGGCATCCCTATACATCACCGGCCATGGCCAGAGGCCACCGGCTGGTGTTTTGGTGCCATCGGCAATGTATATTGCCGGTCGGCATTCTTTGTTGCCGGTCGGCACTCAATTTTGACAAAATGGCATTTTTGAGCAGCCGATTACTGTTCATCTGCTTTTGCAGATATTCTAAGACAGCTGTATGTCATTTTGTTCCCCTCTATACACGTGTATGGTGGGATGGCTTCCTTGTTAGCTTACCTTGTAAGCTTTACAAGATTGGCTCCTCTTTATAGAGGAGCCCTCCTCTCTTGGCTCTAGGTTAGACACTTGACAGAGAAAAACATTGTGAGAGCTCTGGTTTTAGGTTTAGGGTTTGATATATATTCTATCTCTATACCTCTCTCTCATTTAGACTTAGTGTGTGTGTTTTGTCTTACTTTTGCTCACAAGCACCCACCATTACACCATCCCTTGGAGCTGAGACCTCTTGAGGGTTGTTTTTGAGGTTTTGAAGCTGGTTTCAACCTAAAAGAAGCTACTGGTCCACCATTGTTGAAGGGGTCTTCAAGGGTAAGAAACTAGTCCCTTTATTCCCCATTCTTGCATACTTTTTTTGCCTATCTTAGAACTGTTTTTGTGCTTAGTGTATAATACAAAAAGTTCCTTTTTTAGGCCCTCTAAATAGTTTGTTTAGGGTGTTTTGTGGTTTGGAGGTGTTTGACCCCTTTTAGGCCTTGAGAGGCCCCATTTTGGGCTGTTTTGTGTAAGCTCCGAGACTTTGCTGTTTGGGCCTCCTCACCACTGAAATCTTGAGGGATTTCAGTGGTAAGGATGGTCCCTTGAAGTCCCAAGAAGGAGAGGGCCACCCCCTCTCCTTGTTGTCCTTGAAATGGACCATTTTTGGCCTCTTGAGGGAGCACCTAGCTAAGCTTCTTGTTGACCATGCCTTGGCTGTTTTTTGTGCCTATTATGTCATAATATGCCTCTGTTTTTTGTTAGTTTTGGTACACCATGCATGCTTACTATACCTACCTTGTAATGCCATGTTTAGGCCTTAACATGCCTTAGGTTGTGAGCCTTTGTTCTAGCATGTTTTAGGTCTAGCTTTGTGAAGCTTTTGTGCTTATTTTACCATGCTTGAGGTCTGTCCATAGTTGTTTGGGTCGGCCATAGCATGCATTGTATAGCCCCTTTGCATTTTCGGCTTGTTGGCCTTAAGTATTTGAGGGTATAGCATGCATTACTTGCTTTGATTTAATGGTTTGGCATCATTTGTAGCACCCATTCAGTCCCCTTTGCATGCTTGTATGCTTTCCTTGGTTGTCTCTTTGATGCCTTATGAGCTTGTGTTATATGCTCCATGTTTTGACCTTTGTACATACCTTTGAATTTGAGCCACTTAGATGCCATCTAGGGGGCCCCCTTTGCATGGTCTAGGTCTGCCTTGGACCTGTTTCAAGCCCTCTAGGCCTTGTGAGGCTTGGTTGGCTTAGCCATGGTTCAAGTCCCTTTGACTTGCTTCAAGTACTTGGGCCATTTATTGCATGCTTAGCCTATCTTGTTTGCTTGGTTTAGCACCATATTCTTGCGTAATTTTCAGAGCTTAATGCAGGTCATTTATCCATGTTTGCATCCTCTTAAATGTGCTCGAGAATTGCTTTTAAATGCTTGAAGTATTGGACATCCTTTGCATGCATGTGTGTGTGTTTTAGTCCTTCATTTTGGGCACTTATGGCCACTGTTTTGGGCCTAATTAGAGCTGCCCAAATCATGTTTAAGTCCAATCTTTACATATTGTTACATGTCTCACACTTTGCATGCTTTGATCGCACCATGTCTTGCATGTCCACTAGCTTGCATGCTTGTTCATCGCTTGCTTGTTTGCATTGCCATGTTGCATCGCTAGCTAACATGCTTAGGTTGCATTGAACATGCATATCTTGTCCCTTGATTTAGTGATAGGGATTGGACCCCTTTGGTTTGTTGGTTTGCATTGCATTTGACATCAAAATGTGCACACTTGGTCCCTTGGGCCATCACGCATGGAAATGCGCGATTGGTGGTCCGAGAACCAAGGAGCATGTCCCTTTGACTCACTCACATGATAAGGAACATGGTTGGTGCATATATGGCTTGAATTGTATTGCCATGCAAAGTCCTCTCCTCTGCTGTTGTCAAACAGGTTTTACAGGCATTCTCTGCCGATCGACTTCATAAAGTGCCGACCGGGAATAAACTGGCAGCCGATGGATTCATTATGTGCCGATGACCACCAGACTACTGCCGGTGACCATTCTACTCAGCCGGTGGTGCTTCCCAAGGTCCAGAGAAGCAACTCTGAGACTTTAACAGTCTTCAGAGGAGCAGAGCAGGGAAAACAGAGGCAGATTGCGCATGGCAGTGAATTCCCGAGCAAGACCGAGCATGCATTGCATCGAGCTCTCCTCCCGAGGCAGTTTACTGTTTTTCCTAGCTTAGTTAGTTTGTTAACTAATTAGGTGATTTGTAATAATTAATTAGCTAGGATAGTTAATTCATTATTCGAACTGTATTATTCTTTCGGTCCCTCCGAGCGGGGGTAAACTTGTAATAAGTGTGGGTGAGTGTGTACATGTCTTCCAACCCCCATTTCTTTCTCCCTTTTACGTACCTGCTTTGATGGTTAGTAATAGGTCATGTTTAAATTAGCATACCTTATGCTGCGCATGCGTGCATCCATGCATTTGTCTCACACGCACCGGGCTCGGTACATCATGCTAACTGCATTTGTATTTCAATTCCAAATTGAATACGTGCATCAATTGATTGCATTTCACATGCCATGTTTAGGTTGGCCGAGCCTACTTTAATTGCATCCTGTATGTGTTGCATTAGACATTTAAAAATGAACTAGGATCACACATGTTTGCTAACTAGTTTATTGTTTTGGCTTAGAGTACGATGTAAGTATTTTATGCTTCAGCATACCGCATGCGTGTGAGTGTTGCCATAACAGCATGATTACCATGTGGCTAGATGCTTATGTGATAAACTGTTTGAATGCCTGTGGGTGAAAGTTGGATTGCCTGAGTTGGAAACACTCGTTGAAATCTGTGTTTTAACCTACTTGCGAGTAGCAAATTCCAAAACATTTTTCTAAGACAAACGGATATGCAATGCTTATTTCCAAATTAGGCAACCTAGTCTATACTTGTTTGCTGTGCGCATAACATAGTAATTCTAGGCTAATAAATGGAATAAGAACACATAATGTTTTCAAAAATGGATATCACGGTTAGTAGCGGCCAATCTTCGGATCGGGCGAGAGGGGGTGCTCATAGCTGACCTTCCCCAATCGTACCCTAGCTCCCGAGCCGACGCAACTCTGGTGATGACGGACATATGGCCTTTGGCACTGAGTCAGGGTTTCCTAAATTCCCCATAAAAAATATTTAGGTGGCGACTCTGTATCTGGCAAAGCAGTCCATGTTTGGCACTTCTTTTCAAAAAATCTGTTTCTCAAAACGATTTTCCAGATTTGGACTCTTTGGTTCAGATTAAGAACCGCAACACAAATCGAGTCCGAACTGTAGCACGGGGTCCCTCGCGGACGTGCTATAGCCATGCAGCAGGATGCTGCCTGTCAGGCAGAAGTATCTGCACATTAAGCCGAGGTAGTGACCCAACCGGCAGAGTTAATTACCAGACTACAGCAGCAAACCGAAGCGTTTGCTTCGCACACCCCTCCTCCCCCACCCAGAGTTCCAATACTCAAGGAGACGCCAACTGTCCAGGAAAATGCGGACATTCCAACGGGGCTAGCTCTGTCCCCAATCCTACCCCATCTATCTAAAGCGCCCACCAACTTAGTGGATTCACCGTTTGAGTTCGAGGTAGATCCAACGGCGTTAAAAATAAGCAGACTAGAAAATCTTTTTAAGAAGTCCCAAGGCTTGAAATCCATTTCGGATATAGATGATGGACACACCGACACGGCCGTGACGCTGCCGGACCGGTTTAAAATGCCGCACATCGACCGCTTTGATAGGTCTAGAGATCCTATGGTGCACCTGCGGCTATTTTCAAACATCTTAAGGCTAATGGGCCTTATTAGATTACAGAAGCTTTCCCTGTTTGGCCGGACCCTGTCGGGTGTAGCGGCTATTTGGTATGCAAAACTGGAGGACTTCGTTAAGAGAAGTTGGAAGGAGATGGCTGAGGCCTTCATAACTCAATACTCCTACAGTACACAGATCGAGGTCACAACCCGTGATCTCGAGACCACTAGGCAAGAGCCAAAGGAGAGCTTCTCTGATTTTGTGACCCGCTGGAGGGCTAAAGCCTCGATGATGATCATTAGGCCCATTGACAAAGATCAGATTCGGATGGTTGTGCGCAACCTCCAGCCCAAGCTCATGCAAAAGATGATCGTTCTCCCTCTACCCACCTTTGCAGATTTACATGAGATTGGGGTGCAGATCGAGGACACAATGAAACAAGGTCTGATTGACCTTGAAAGAGAGCAGCCCAGGAGGACATTCAACCGCAGTACAAATGCAGGCACAAGCAGTGCTGCAGCTGCTAGATCTTCAAATGTAGGAATGGTCACCACCACCCCTCCCAAAACCCTTGCAGCTACACCCTTTACCGGTGTGTCCGGAAGTAGCTCGCAAACAACTAGATATGCCCCTAGAGGCCAAAGAACCTTCACCCCACTATACATGCCTTTGTCCAAGGCTTTAGGGGTTTTGATCAAGAAAGGGCACTTGAAACCCCTAGAGCTGTGGCCCTTACTAGAAAAACTTCCTCCTTCCCATAACCCGGTGAAGTACTGCGCCTATCACCAAAAACATGGTCACGAAACCGACCAGTGCTTTCGATTGCGTCATGAGATTTAGGATCTCATTGACAACAAGGTGATTATGCCTCCGGAGAAACTGAATGTCACAACCAACCCTCTCCCACCACATAACCAAGCTCCACCTCCCAAACACATCAACTTCATCCAAACTGGGGTTGTGTCATACGACCCTAGCATATATATGACCTCTTCCTACCTACCCAAGCCGGAGGTGTTCATTCCGAATAGCACTGACTTGTGCATGTTGGACATCTCCCAAACCCAACCAGAACCGATGGTGGTGACTACCGAAGATAGAGCAAGGATCACTTTGGGAGTACAGAAGAATGAGGATTTAGATCCTGAGGGATTTGTTAGTTTTGAGTACAACCCAAGCGGTTATATCACACCAACGGATCAGCTTAAACCAAGGGTGGAATTGCTAGTGGGGGCAGAAATCTGTGTAGTTCGAGAGGATGGACCTAATCAAGGGCTAGATGACCTGGCAGAACTAGAGGAGGATATTACAAATCTGCAATTCTTTGAAGAACAGGATTCAGGGAACGTGATTGTCAACTAGTTTGACATGGAATGGTCAGCAGAGGTTACTGGGTGGCTCAGCGATGAGCCAGATGTTGTTGAGCAGTCTCAATCAAAACAAGGTCCGTCAGACATGGGGACATCGGTAGTGGCCAGAGATTAGAATGAACTGCGAATTTTGCTCAGGATCAGAACAGTTTGAGTATAGAGGATGCTGAGCAGTAGGCTGCACTGAAACAGTTTGAGCAAGAGAAGACCGAAGATCTAGAGAGGGCCAGGAAGGCCAAAGCCCCTGTGAGGACTGAATGTGTTGTGAGCACGGGAACAGAATGTGCTGTGGGCACAGGAACAGTTGTAACAGAACCAGATAGCTGTTTGTCGATGGCCGACGGAATATGGTGGAAAGATGACGACCTATGTCTTGCCCACGCAGACGAAGATTAGGGGAACAACTAACTAGATGATACTTGGTATCTTGGAGAGGTGGTCCACATGACCAGGAGTGGGCGGTACTTCAAGCCCCCACACCTAGATCAACCAGAGGCGTTCGGGAAGGACAGAGAGGCAGAGAGGCAGAAAGAAAAGTTACACGAGGAAGAGGCTATGCTGAAACAGCTTAAGAAGATACAAGCAGACATCTCCATTTGGGGACTGCCTATGGCCTCAAGAGTTCATAGACAGGCTGTCCTTTCTGCGATGGACAGGGCCAAGCTATCAATTGACACTACGCCTGAGCAGCTGGTAGGGTTAGTCTTTCCGAGAGGAGCTTTCTCGATGTTAACCGTCACTGACAAGGAGCTGCCGCCTGAGGGCGCAAATCATAACAAACCTCTCCATATCTCTGTGGAATGTAGAGATAAATGGATACCAGTAGTTCTTGTTGACACAGGATCTGCTATCAACGTATGTCCGTCAAGGATAGCATATGCAATTGGGTTGAAGCCCGCAGACTTTGTACCCACTGCCCAGGTGATTCGGGCATATGACAATACCAGTAGAGAAGTGATAGGGACTGTGCAGATTCAGACTCAGGTTGGTCCAGGACAACATGATGTTGATTTTCATGTTTTGGACGTTCCCGCAACCTTCAACTTACTCTTAGGGCGGCCGTGGCTACACTAAGTGAAGGCAGTCTCTTCCACCCTGCATCAAATGCTGAAATACCGCCACGGAAAGGGGAAGCTATAGTTTTTGAGAATTCTTCAATCCATCTGCTGCCAGAGGTTTCTACATCGGTTCTGGAAATCGAGCATGGCGCGGAGGATGTGTTCCTGTCAGGGTTCACCCTAGCTGAGGCTCGGGTTGTACAGAACATATTAGCTATTAATGAGGGGTTATATGTCAGTGCACAGTCTGTGTACCTCATGAACAAGCTCCAGAACATCCCTGGGATGGGATTAGGGCGCAGTGGCCGGAAAGGCGTTGCAGCATCGGTTGAAGTGCCGCATAACCCACATACCTTTGGTTTAGGTTATCTGCCTACCAAGGAGGACTGGGTGAGGAAAGGAAAGGAGATGGCCGGAAGAGCCAGAGCAAAGTGGACCGGGAAGCGTTATGAGTTGGTGCACCGGCCCATTCAGGGCACCCTGAATGGACGCTTTGTCCGGGAGGGGGAAGACTTCTCATTCTGTGGCTTCCCAGAGCCATGGCTAAACGCAGAGAGGCGGCGCTTACCGGGGTTTGAGATATTCTTTGATTTACAATTGTCTGGGGATGATGTTGTCGAGGAGTAGGCAGACCCATCAGCTGAGGTTGAGCAATGTAGGGAGGAGGATTCTGAGATCGCAGAGATTGAAATGTGGGTAGCACTAGCTTGTCTACTTTCAGATCCTCCGATCGTACATGAGTGCGTGGGAGATAACTTCTCGGTGTCCATGATCGGGAATGAAACTGCTGTGAGCCCATCTTCAAACATCTTGGATGCATCCATCGCACCCTCCCTCGTTTGGTAATACGAGGAGGGCTTCTTATCGAGCAGTACTGGGTCAGGTAGTGAGCCGGAATCTGATTCCACTGAGTCCGTAGAGTCAGAATTAGGTTCCAGCTCGTCTGAGTCTGAGTCTGAGTCCGAGTCTGGTATTCTTGGGGGTGACAACCCGGATGCCACAGTCCTGTCTAGGTCATCTTTTTCTTTTTCCTTTGAGTTTGTTGTAACAGAGGAAGCAGGCGACTTAGATGTGATTAATGAGAATTGTGCGGCTGTGGCCTTCGATTACTTTTCTGTGCCTTTGATTTATAGCATTAATCAGGACTTTTGAAATTTCGATGAAAACGACGAGGAAGAAATTCCTCCAGTTTTGAAATATTTGCTTGATCAAGAGCAGGAGAGGTTTGTAAAACCCTTGGTTGATGAAATCACCATAATTAACATTGGTACTGAGAAGGACCCGCAGTTGGTCCAGATTGGGTCCACGTTGTCTTCGGAGGAGCGCGAGCGATTAGTCGCTTTATTAAAAGATTTCAAAGATGTTTTTGCGTGGTCCTATGAAGACATGCCTGGAATCGATCCTGAGATTGTACAACACCGGATCCCTCTTGACCTAGAGGCCCGACCTGTTAAGCAGAAGCTTAGAAGGATCCGCCTAGATTGGGCTCTCAAGATCAAACAAGAGGTCACCAAGCAAATTGACGCAGGGTTCCTGTTGGTATCTGAGTACCCAACTTGGTTGGCCAACATAGTTCCTGTGCCGAAGAAAGACGGAAGAATTCAGGTATGTGTGGACTTTAGAGATTTGAATGAAGCCAGTCCGAATGACGACTTTCCTCTGCCGCATATCGATGAGTTAGTGGACTTCACTGCAGGGCATGCGCTGCTCTCATTCATGGATGGCTTTTTAGGCTACAATCAGATTCTGATGGCACCCGAAGACCGGGAGAAGACTGCTTTTACCACCCCATGGGGAACCTATTGTTATAAGGTGATGCCGTTTGGGCTGAAGAATGCTGGAGCTACGTATCAGCGGGCTGCGACCACAATATTGCATGAGATGATCCATAAAGAGGTTGAGGTGTACATGAACAACATGATTGTCAAGTCCAAGGAGAGAGAGGGCCACTACATCGTGTATACACCCCATTTTTGACCGCCCTTAAGACTTGGATGTCATCGTTTGAACACTCGATGATCATCCATGCTTGTGTTCGTTTTGAGTTCTCGGAGGTCTCGGCTACGCTCCTTGCCTCAAGATCTCTCAACTTGTCTATTTTGTGCTTGGTTATGGACCAAATACTTGTGTTTTTGCTTCTAAGGGAAGAGGGCAGCTTGTTTGCTATCCTCTCAACCCACCGGCCAAGGCATGATGCCATCGGCCCCTTGTTTTTGCCATCGCCCAAGAGTTTTGGCCGATCGGCACTGTTTTTGGTCGGCCGACCATTGTGTTGGTTGATCGGCCATTTTTGGTGACCGAACCCTATTTATCTGCTTTATGCAGGTATTTTATGTCAGTTGGCACAGCTGGCATGCACAATTGACCCCCTCCATACACGTGTATGGAGGGATTTGAGCTTTGCTTAACTTCTCCAAGAAGCTTTGCAATTTTGATTTCTATAAGAGGGGAGGCCCTCCTCCCTTCTCAGGGGTTCTAAAATTAGGGTTAAAATAGTTGTATCTCTCTATCTCTATATCTCCCTATCTTTACACTTTTGTGTGTGTTTTTGTGACCTAAAGTGTGATTTTGTCTTACTATTGCACACAAACACCTAGCACTACACCATCCTTGGTTGTTGAGGCATTAGGGAGCTGATGTTAGGGTTCTTGGATTGATTTTGATCAGAAAAAGGTGCTGGTGTTGTGTTCTTGGAGGTGTTCTTCAAGAGTGAGCATTCTTGCTTTAAATACCCTATTTTTGCTTAAGCTTTAGCCCTTCTTGCTTATTGTTTTAAGCTTAACTTATAACTGAGAAAAGTTCTGATTTTTTTTTCTTTAGAACTTTGTTTAAGGTCATTTTGAGGTTTGGGGTTGTCCCCCCCTCTTAGGCCTTGTTAGGCCTTGTTTTAGGCCACCCCTTTTGGCCATTGTTCTTGCCTTTGTATGACCTCTTTGCCACTGAAATCCAGAGGATTTTCAGTGGTGGAGAGGTGGTTTTGAGGTCCTAAATAGGAGAGGGTTATCCCCTCTCCTTGATGTTTTTAATGCTTGCATAAATGGCTTATGTTGGTATCATGTTTGCTTAGCTTGTTTTAACTTTATTTCAGTATATATTAGGCTTTGTTTGGCCACGATATAGCACTGTTTTGACTTGGTTTAGACATACCATGCATGCTTTGTATACTTGTCTTGTAATCCCATGATTTGCCTTAACATGTATCTAGCATTTAAACTACTATGCTTGCATGTTTTGGCCTAATTCCATGAAGCTTTTAGCCATGTTGTGACATGCTTAAGCTCTGATTTTGGTCTTCTTGGTCATGCTTGCATTGTTTTGTATAGCTACCATGTGATCTAGCTTGCTAGCTTTGGGTGCTCAAGTCATTAGCATGCTCTATTTCGACCATTTCAGTGGTTTGCCATCACGTGTTATGCTATTTAAGTCCATATAGTATGCTCATATGCTTGCACTTGTAGCTTCTTTAACGCTTTAAAGAGTCGGTATGTTATGCCTCATGAATGTGTCATCATATATGCCACCATGCTTAGGCATTTGGGACGCCATCTAAGTGGGTTTTTGGGCTCATTTTAGCATGCCATATCTCCGTTTTCATTGACTTAAAACATGCCATGTTTGGTTGTCTTAGGTGTAATGTAACACCTCTTCGGTAGTCTTGTATGTCTCATGTTTTTGCCCCTTTGTTTTAGCTTGTTTTGGCTTTGGTCATTGCATGTTTTAGGCTTACTTTGCCATGCTTTAGGACTGTTTTGGGTTATGCTTGCCATATGCTCTTTGTTTTGTGTAGCTTCGGTTCAAGTCCCTTCACTAGTCTTAGGTTTTAAGCCTTGTGCATACTATGCCCGATTTGTTTATGTGATTTGGAATCACCCCTAGCATCATTTTAGAGCATGTAATGTTGTCACATTTGCATGCTTTTCACCTCTTTTAAGTGTGTGTAGACACCCTATTTTTGACCAACCTTAAGACTCAGACGTCATCGATTGAGCGCTCGGTGATGGTGCTTGTTGTGCTCGTTCTGAGGTTTCAGAGTTTCGGCTGAGAGCCTTATCCCCGGACCTCGGGACCCTTTTGTGTTTTGCCTCGGTTTGTGAACCAGGTCTTGTTTTCTCTTCCCGAAGGGAGGGAGAGGTCTCGTAGACCATCTCTTAGTGGCCGTAGGCTACTTTTTGTAGTCGTAGGCCACTTTTTCCGTTTGGAGACCAGTTTTCGGTTTTCAGAGCCGTCGGCCGCGCGCCTCTGTTCGGGACCGCTTAACATTCTCTGTTTGGCACGGCTTTGGCACACACCTTGTTTCCTCTGTCTAGAGGGACACTGTGGCCCGGGAGACCACCTTTGTGGTCGCACGCCACTTTCGATGCTTAACAGCCTGTTTTCGGGGCACCTAGTTGCGCGTTTTGACCCCCGAACCCTCGTTTTGCATCCGTCTTGGTTCATTTTTGGCATGGACCTTGTTTAGATTGTTTGGGAGGTGGTACAAGGGTGAGAGACCACCTTTTCTCCTTGGAGACCATTTTTTTTCCCGCCAACCGGTTTTCTTGTCAGGAAGCTGGTCTCCTTGGTTTTTGAGCCACATTTGTTGGTCTCCCACCATACCACTAGCTTGCATTAAGTTGGGAGACCATCAAATGGGCTGGCCGACCACCTTTCATTGACCTGAACCTTTTGAACTAGTCAGCCGACTAGGGGAAGTGGTCGGCCGACCACCTGAACTGGTCGGCCTGCCTGCCTTCCTCAGTCTTGTCTGTGTAAGTGTGTGCCAGCTGGAAGGCACAGGCTGTATCCTCCATACACGTGTATAGAGGATTTTGAGCCTTGGTTTTTAGCTTCTTGAGGAAGCTTTGGCCTTGTATCTCTATAAGAGAGGCCCTCCTCTTCCTTATACCAGGTTCTGAAATTAGTCTAAGGGTCTAAGACATATCTCTATCTATATCTCTATATTTTGGGTTCAAAAGGGTCTTGTTCTTGCACCTTTACACCACACCTCATAGCCACACAACTCCACCATTGTTCTAAGGTCCTTGGAGGGTCTTAAGAGGTCTCAAAGAGTTGGTTTTGGGCTGGAGAAGTTGCTGTCTTGCAGAGCTTCAAGGGTAACACACCTTTTCCCTCCTTTTAGCACTATTTTGATCGATCTCTTAGCCTTATTTGCATGCATATTTGAGCTTGTCAACTAAAAAAAGTCTTGTTTTGAGGTCCTTTTGATGTTTGTTTAAGGTCATTTTGTTGTTGGGGGTCATCTACCCCCTTGCATGCTTCATTTTGCCTTGTTTTGAGCCATGCCTTAAAGCCTTTGTGTTGACCTTTGCTTGGTCCTTTAACCACTGAAATCCAGCATATTTTCAGTGGTTAACATGTGTTTTTTGAGAGCCAAAATCAGAGAGGGGTGACCCTCTCCCTCCTTGTCTTGTTCACTAGCATTTTTGGCCTTACAAAGGAGCCTTCATTTGCACACCTCCAAGCCTTGTTTCAGGCCCTTTTCAGTGACTTTTAGGGCCTTCCTAGGCTCTGTCCAGAGTTGGTTTTGTCACCTTGGGTGTGTCTCTTGCATGTGTAGAATAACCCCTTTTATAGCCTATCAATGGAGCATGTCATTCTTGCATGCATTGATCATGTTTCAGTGGATTTTTGGGCTATTTGGCATGTCCTCTTGAATGCTTCATATGCTTGTAATGTAATCCATGTTCACTAGATCACATTGCATGTTGTTTTGGCCCTTGATTCTAGCATATTTTGGCCATGTTCTAAACTGATTTTATTCATGATTTGGGCTGCCTTAGCTCTGTTTTGAGATCCCATGGTCGAATGATGCTTGCCATGCATGCTTGTAGTGTAATACCCTTGCCTAGCTTCGAGTTTTGAAGCCTCTTGCATGCTTAACTTGAGTTGTTTTCATGTTTTGGCATCATTGAACATGTTATTTCAGAGCTTACACTTGTGCCATATTCCCATGTTTTCCACTCTTTAAGTGCGTTTGAGAGTTGTGCTTGTATGCCTCATTTTTGGGCTATTGCATGAGCTTCATTTTTGTGCATTGCAAGCCATCATTTTAGTCCATTTTGCCACTGTTTTGGGTCTGCATAGGGACTGTTTGGGGTTGGTTTGGACATTTGGGCATCGCTTTGCATAGCTCTAGTGTAATGCACTTCACTAATTTTGATAATTGTGCCATCCAACATGCATCAGGTGAGTTGTTTGCATGATTCGGGACCATCTTGTATGTCATTTTAGAGCTGGGACATGTGTAATTGTATGCCATATTTCATCCTTGTCATGCTTTGGTAGAGTTGCACTTTGTTCCTTAGGTTTGGTCCCTTGCATTTGTGCATGTTTCCATGTACCTTGTTGCCTCATTTTCATCATTATGGCCACTGATTTGGGTGTGGCTGAGGCCCATTCATTTTGGTTTAAGTCCATTTTGCATCGGGTATGCCATTGTAGTTCATAAGCATTGAGTATGCCGCGTTATCGCATGTTTGATCATTGCATTGCGCATGCCTTGTTCACTTCATTGTGTATGATAGTCTTCACATATGCATTGTGTATGACATATAGTATCAGGTGCATTGAATATGCCATTGTTAGTTCGTAGCATTGCGTATGCTAGTTTGCATGTTTGCACGTCATCCTTTGCATGTTTGCACGACTTGGTTGCATCGCCTTAGGATTGTATGCTTGAGGTCGCATTGTGCATGCCATTCTACTTGTTGCATTGTGTTTGGAATAGGAGTTAGTCCAAACACGGGAAACGAGGGATGTTTCATACTCCAAGTGATGAAACGTGCCTCGATTCTCGGTCGTTGACACTCTTGACTAACACATGATGGGGTTTAGTCATTTATGTGTTTATATGTGCATTCATTTCACATTGAGTCATGCAATCCGACTCCTCGGCCATCATGCATCAGGATGCATGATTGGTGGCCCGAGGATCGAGGACTACACTCCCTAGAGCTTATGCAATGACGAGGAGAGTGGTTGGGCACACATATGTTGAAAATACCTTGCCTTCTCTCTCTCTTGCCTTGGTTGCAGAAAAACCAGAAACCAGGGACATAAATTGGTCGGCCGACCAGCTTTTCTGGCAGGCCGACCACCCTTTTGGGTTTCTCCCACAAAAGGTGGTCGGTAGGTGGTCTCCAAGGCCATGAGCTGGTCAGCAGCCTTCCCACGGGTTCCCAGGGTGTAGTTTCAGCCTTCTGGAGCTTTATGCAAGTTTCTGAGATCAATTGCAAACAAAGGCGAGTCGAGGCATCGCAATGGATTTCCCGACAAGGCGACTCGAACATGCATGCATCTTTTATCATTCAAAGCAGAGCTGAGGCAACCCATTTTACATAGTTTGCATGCTAGTTTAGATAATTTGTTAATTAGCTAGTGTTGTGTAATAATTAGTTAATTCAATTCTGTATTATTCATTCGGATCCTCCGAGAGAGGGCAATGTTGTAATAAGTGTGCGTGTGTGTGATGTATGTCTTCCAACCCCACGTCTTTCTCCCTTTTATTTACCAGCTTATGATGGTTAGTTTTAGGGCACGTTTTAATTAGCATCCTTATGCTCGTATGTTTGCATCCATTCATCTGTTTTGCATGCACCGGGCTCGGCGCATCATACTAACTGCATCGTATTTCAATTCCAAGTTGAATACATGTTACCTGTAGCATCTCATATGCCATCTTAGAATAGTCGACCCTATCTTAGTTGCATTCTTGCATGTGTTGCATTAGGCATCTCAGCATAGTTAGGATTCATGCATGTTTTCTAATTAGCTTCTTTCTTTGGCTCAGAGTACTCGGTAAGTGTTTATGCTTTAGCATCCTTGCATGCGTGTGAGTGACTACCATGATAGCATGCTTACCATGAGGCTATGCGCTTATGTGATATAACTTCCTGAATGCCTGTGGCTGATGGTTGGGTTGTTTGAATTGGAATAATTCGTGGAAACCCGTGTTTTAGCCTACTTGAGAGTAGCAAACTTCAATCCATTTTCAAAACAAATGGATATGCGATACTTTGTTCCAACTCAGGCAATCTAGTCTATACTTGTATGCTGTGCGCACCACGTAGCCATTCTAGGCTAATAAATCGAAATAAGAGCACATATGGTTTCAAAAACAAGATATCATGTTTAGTAGAGGCCGATCTTTGATCGGGCAAGCGGGGGTGCTCATTGCATGACCTTCTCCAATCGTACCCAAGTTCCCGAGCTGAGGCAACTTTGGTGATGACGGACATGTGGCCTTAGGCACGAGTCAGGATTTCCTAAATCCCCCCAAAACAAAATATTTAGGTGGCGACTTTGTATCTGGCAAAGCAGTCCATGTTTGGCACTTCTTTCTAAAAATCTATTTTTCAAAACGATTTGCCAGATTTGGACTCTTTGGTGATTTATCGGTCTCACATTGCACTTTGTGGGATTAGATTTAAAACCGTGACATTGAGTCCGAACTGTAGTAAGCCCAATGGACAAAACGGGATTCTTCCCGGGACGTTCGGGGACGTCTACAGTTTCTGGCGACTCTGTTGGGGAGTTAGAGAACTTGACTTAAACTCATGATATCTTGTTTTGACTACACTTATGTGTTTCTTTACATTCCATGTGCATTGGTGCGCCTAGGACATCGTGTTTGCCATCTGCTATTCATGAATGGTTTGCCGGAGGCTCGCTTTGAGAAGCGTGCCATAAGGCTGACCCGTTACGAGCTCTGCCACGATGGGAACACAAACCCCGGTTTTTACTGGGGCACCCTTTTTGACCATTCGACTTAGTGCATATTCGGAATCCATAGTGACCATTCCAAACTAGGACAGGTTGCTCACCCGGTTATAGGTTGTTTGAAACTGCTGTGTGCATAGTGAAACCCTAGCTCCTGACAAAATAGGACAGGGAAACCCTACCCCTCCATAGGGGTGTTTTGACTCTCACTTGTTTGCTATGTACTTTTAGAGTGTGTCTCTACAGGAATGCATGTATCAGTTTGCGAGTTTGGGCATCAGGCCTGCAGGCACTAGTGTTTTGAGAATCAGCATATCCGCGGGTATCATATTCAGATTTGGGGCAGTGATTTGGGAAATAATGACCAGTATTTGAGAATAGTATATTCAGCTTACACGTGCCAACTGTGTGTTGTCATGCCAACTGTGTGTTATGTTTATTTAAGCCGTTGTGCTGTCCGTTTCTGGTTGTTTATTTCCTTATTATGCTTTATTTATTTTTTTGCTAGGTAGTTTAGCACAATTACTTCCGAGCGAGCAGATATTCCCCAAGTACTCTGGACTAGAGGTCGTCGACTCCATCGATCTGAGGATCTAGTAGACGGACAACCAGTGTTCTACTCTTTACCCCCGGTTGCTAGACGGAGATCAGTGAGGCACAGTGTATCGGTACCGCAGTTCCCTGATCAGTGGTCCTTGAACAGTCAGATTGAGATTTTCGAGTCTACTACAGAGGTAGATATACCGACAATTCAGTCAGAACAAGGCAGTGTGGCAGGAATGGAGGAAATGATGCATCAGCTCCAGGAGAGCATGAGAACCATGTAGGAGGATGCTGCTCGTCAAGCAGAATTTGCGAAACAGCAGGCCGTCGTCATGGCCTAACAGGCGGAGCTAGTTACCCAGCTACAGCAGCAAGTCGGAGCATCAGCTTCACACCAAGTTCCTCCCCCACCAAGAGTTCCAATACCCGGGGAGACGGCGAATGTCCAGAATGTCCAGGAGGATACAGACATCCCAACAGGGCTGGCTCCGCCCCCGATTCTACCTCAACTATCCAAGGCACCCACTCCTATCAATCAACCGGATTCTCCCTTCGAATTCGAGGTGGACCCCATGGCATTGAAAGTGAGCACGCTTGAAAAGCTGTTCAAGAAATCTCAGGGTGTGAAGTCCATCCCGGACATCGAGGATGGGTATACCGATGCAGCCGTGACGCTGCCGGACAGATTTAAGATGCCACATATTGACCGCTTTGACGGGTTCGGGGATCTCATGGTGCACTTACGGCTGTTTTTAGACATATTAAGGCCGATGGGCCTCACCAGACTACAGAAGCTTTCTTTATTCGACCGGACCCTGTCAGGTATGACGGCCATCTGGTACGCAAAACTAGAAGATGATGTTAAGAGGAATTGGGATGAGATGGCCGAGGCTTTTGTTGCTCGGTACTCTTATAATACACAGATCGAGATCACAACCCGTGATCTCGAGACGACTAGGCAGGAGCCTAAGGAGAGTTTTTCTAACTTCGTAACCCGGTGGAGGGCGAAGGCCTCAATGATGACCTCTAGGCCCACTGACAAAGATCAGATTCGGATGATTGTGCGCAATCTCCAGCCCAAGCTTATACAGAAAATGATTGTTCTCCTCTTCCCCACCTTTGCAGATTTACATGGGATGGGGGTACAAATTGAGGATGCTATGAAACAGGGTCTGATCGACCAAGACAGAGAGCAACCCAGGAGAACCTTCAACCGCAACACCAATACAGGCACAAGCAATACCGCAACTGCTAGAGCTTCAGAAGTAAGCATGGTCACCACCACTCCCCCAAGAACCCTTGCGGCTACACCATTCTCCGGTGCGTCCGGAAGTAGCTCGCAAACAACCAAACACCAACCCCGAGGCCAAAGAACCTTCACCCTATTATATATGCCCCTGTCCAAAGCTCTGGGGGTCTTAATCTGGAAAGGGCACTTGAAGCCCCTAGAGCCGCGGCCATTGCCGAATCCACTTCCCCCCTCCCATAATCCAGCCAAATACTGTACCTTTCACGAACAGCACGGTCATGACACCGACCAATGCTTCTGATTACATCATGAGATTCAAGATCTCGTTGATAATAGGGTGATTGTGCCTCCAGAGAAACCCAATGCCACAACCAACCCTCTCTTACCACACAACCAAGCTCCACCTCCCAAACGCATCAACTTTATCCAGACCGAGTTCATGTCATATGACCCCAGCATATATATCTCCCCATTTCACTTACCCAAGCCGGAGGTGTTCCTTCCTGACAACACTGACTTGTGCATGTTGGACATCTCCTGAACCCAACTCGAACCAATGGTGGTGGCTGTCGAAGACAGAATAGGGATGATTTCAGAGGAAAGTGGTACAGTGGATTCAGGGACTGAGGAATTGGGGAGCTTTGCTGAGGAGGTGTACAATCCAAGTGGCTACATTACGTCAGCGGGTTAGATTAGGCCAAATGTGGAATTGCCGGTGGGGGCAGAAATTTGTGTACTACGGGGGGATAGACTTGATCAGAGGATAGATGACTTAGCAGTTCTGGAAGGGGACATAGCTGACCTTCAAATTTTCAACAAACAAGATCCGGGGGACATGACGGTCAACTGGTTCAATTTTGAGGAGTCAGCAGAGGTCACAGGGGAGCTTGACGACCAACCAGATATTATTGAAGAATCTCAACTGAAAAAGGGCCCATTAGGGGCAAGGACATCAATTGTGTCCGGAAGGGCCAGAGATCAGAATACATCGCCGGAGAGCGCCGGTGCCAAGCATTTCGCTTGGGACTTGGGCATTTTGAATACAGGAAATTTTGAACAGCAGGCGGCATTGACGTAGTTAGAATCGGAAGGAACCGAGGATTTTGAGAGAGCCAGAAAAGCTAAGGCCCCCAGTGGGGACTGAACGTGCTGTGTGCACAAAGATAGAGTGTGCTGCGAGCACATGGACGGAAAGTACTGCGAGTACAGGGATAGTTACAACGGAGCCGGACAGGTGTCTGTCGGCTACCGATGGAATGTGGTGGGAGGACGATGATCTATGTCTTGCCCACATAGATAAGGATTGAGGGAGTAACCAGCCGGACGATACCTGGTATATTGGTGAAGTTGACCATATGACTAGGAGTGGGCAGTATTTCAAGCCCCCGCACCTAGATCAACCAGAGGCGTCCGGAAAGGACAAGGAGGTGGAGAAGCAGAAAGAGAAGCTACTAGAAGATGAGGCCATGTTGAAACAATTGAAAAAGATACAAGCAGACATCTCCATCTGGGGACTGCTTATGGCTTTACGTGTTCATAGACAAGCTGTCTTATCAGCAATGGACAAGGCCAAACTCTCAATAGACACCACGCCTGAACAACTGGTGGGATTGGTCTTTTCGGGAGGAGGTTCCCCGACGTTGACCTTTTCTAATAAAGAACTGTCGCTTGAGGGTGAAAATCATAACAAACCGCTCTACATCTCTGTGGAATGTAGAAGCAAATGGATACCAGTGGTTCTTGTCGATACAGGATCCGCCATCAACGTGTGCCCGACAAGGACAACATATGCAATCGGGTTGAAGCCCGCAGACTTTGTGCCGACAGCTCAGGTGATAAGGGCATATGATAACACAAGCAGAGAAGTAACGGGGATAGTGAAAATTCAGACCCAGGTCGGTCCAGGACAGCATGAGATTGACTTTCACGTCTTGGAAGTTCCTGCGACCTTCAATCTATTCTTGGGGCGGCTGTGGCTGCACTAGGTGAAGGCAGTTTCGTCCACCTTGCACTAGATGTTGAAATACCCCCACGGGAAGGGGGTGGCCATTGTTTTTGGAAATTCATCGATTCGTCCACTGCCAGGAGTATCTACGTCGGTTTTGGAAATCGAGCATGGTATGGAGGATGTGTTCTTGTCAGGTTTTACCTTAGCCGAGGCTCAGATTGTACAGAACATCTTGGCTGTTAATGAGGGGTTGTATGTTAGCGCTCAATCAGTGTACCTCATGAACAAGCTCCAACACATCCCTGGGATGGGATTAAAGAGTGACCGGAAGGGCATTGCAGTATTGGCTAAAGTGCCGCACAACCCATATACCTTTGGCTTAGGTTATCTGCCCACCAAAAAGGATTGAGTGAGGAAAGGTAAGGAGATAGCTGGGAGAGCCAGAGTGAAGCAGGCGGGGAAGCCTTTCGAGTTGATGCACCGACCCATCCAGGGTACCTTAAACGGACGCTTCGTTCGGGAGGGGGAGGACTTTCCATTTTGTGGCTTCCCAGTGCCATGGCTGAATGCCGAAGCGTCGCTTGCTAGGGTTTGAGATCTTCTTTGACCTGCAGTTATCCGGGGATGATGCTGCCGAAGAGCAGACAGACCCACCAGCTGAGGTTGAGCAGTGTGGGAAAGTGGATTCTGAGAACACCGAGACTAAAATGGAGGTAGCACTGGCTTGTCTACTTTCAGATCCTTCGATTGTACAGAAGTGCTTGGGCGATAACTTCTCGGTGTCCATGATCGGGAATGAAACGGCTGCGGACCTACCGTCAAACATTTTGGATGCATCCATCACGCCCTCCCTTATCTGGCAGTACAAGGAGGGATTTTTGTCAAGCAGCACCGGGTCAGGTAGTGAGCCGAAATCTGATTCCACCGAGTCTGTGGAGTCGGAATCAGGTTCCAGCTCGTCTGAGTCAGAGTCCGGTATTCCTGGGGGTGACAACCTGGATGCCATAGTCCTGTCTAGGTTGTCTTTTTCTTTCTCTTTTGAGTTTGTTGTAACAGAGGAATCAGACGATTTAGATGTGCTTAATGGGAATGGAATGGCTGTGGTTTCTGAGTACTTTTCTGTGCCTTTGATTTATTGTATTAATCAGGACTTTCAAAGTTTTGATGAAAACGACAAGGAAGAAATTCCTCCGGTTTTACAACGTTTAATTGATCAATAGTAGGAGAGATTTGTTAAACCCTTGGTTGATGAAATCACTACAGTTAATGTGGGTACTGAGGAGGACCCGTGGCTGATCCAGATGGGGTCTACGTTGTCTTCGGAGGAGTGCGAGCGCTTAGTTGCTTTATTAAAAAATTTCAAAGATGTTTTTGCGTGGTCCTACAAAGATATGCGTGGAATCGATCCTGAGATTGTACAGCATCGGATCCCTCTTGACCCAGAGGCTCGACCTGTTAAACAGAAACTCAGAAGGATCCGCCCGGACTGGGCTCTCAAAATTAAAGAAGAGGTCACCAAGTAAAAAGACGCAGGGTTCCTGCTGGTATCTGAGTACCCAACTTGGTTGGCCAACATCATTCTGGTGCTGAAGAGGGATGGTAGGATTTGGGTATGCGTGGATTTCAGGGATTTGAATAGAGCCAGTCTGAAGGACGACTTTCCTTTGCCGCATATTGACGAGCTAGTAGACTTCACAACGGGGCATGCTTTGCTTTTGTTCATGGATGGATTCTCAGGGTATAATTAGATAGTGATGGCACCTGAAGACTGGGAGAAGACTGCTTTCACCACTCCGTGGGGGACTTACTGTTATAAGGTGATGCCATTTGGGTTGAAGAACGCTAGAGCTACATATCAACGGGCCGCAACCACGATATTGCATGTCATGATCCATAAAGAGGTTGAGGTGTACGTGGACGACATGATTGTCAAGTCCAAAGAAAGAGAGGGCCACTACACCACCTTGCAAAAGTTTTTTCAAAGGATCAGAGAATTCCGGTTACGGCTGAATCCTCAGAAGTGTACGTTTGGTGTTATAGCAGGGAAAATGCTGGGGTTCTTGATTACGCAGAGAGGTATCGAGGTCGACCCTTCCGTTTGGTGTTACAGCAGGGAAAATGCTGGGGTTCTTGATTACGCAGAGAGGTATCGAGGTCGACCCTTCCAAAATTAAGGCCATCTTAGAAATGCCACCACCAAGGACTGAAAAGGAGGTGAGAGGCTTTCTGGGTAAAGTGTAATTCATAAGACGGTTTATCTCAAAATTAACCTTGACTTGTGAACCACTTTTTGGTCTCCTGAAGAAAGGAAAGAAGTTCCAATGGGACGGCCGATGCCAAGCTGCTTTTGAACAGATCAAGGAATACTTACAGAACCCACCCGTGTTGTCACCACTTGAACCGGGAAAACTGTTGATTATGTTCCTTTCAGTGACTGAAACTACAATGGGCTGCATGCTTGCGCAGGAATCAGATGACAAGATGGAGAGAGCTATCTATTACCTGAGCAAGAAGATGCTGGATTACGAAACCCATTACACACCGCTAGAAAAGGCTTGCTTGGCCTTGGTATGGGCCACCAAGAAGCTGCGGCACTACCTGTTAGCTCACTCTGTAATGTTGGTTTCAAGATTAGATCCCATCAAATATCTCTTTGAGAAACTGGCACTTACGGGTAGGCTAGCTCGTTGGTTGCTTCTGCTTTCCGAATTCGATCTGAAGTATGTGACTCGTAAGTCAGTGAAGGGGAGAGCGGTAGCGGAGTTCCTAGCTGATCACCTAGTGGAAGGGGATGAAACAATTGAGTACCTATTCCCAGACGAGGCCATTATGCATATCGAAGATGAGTTTTGGACGATGTACTTTGACGGAGCGTCAAACCAGTACGGGTATGGGATAGGGGTGTTGCTGATAGCACCTGGCAATTCCCGTATCCCTCTAGCATTTAAACTCTGATTCAAAGTCTCGAACAACGAAGCAGAGTATGAAGCGTGCATTGCTGGTTTAAAAGCAGCTTTGGAACTAGGGGCAAAACGGTTGGATGTAATCGGGGACTCGAACCTTGTTGTATCTCAAGCTAAAGGAGATTGGAAAGTCAAAGAAGAAAAGATGAGAATTTACCACTAGACCTTGGACCTGTTGATTCCTCGGTTTGAGAAGCTGAACTTCGCTTATCTACTAAGAGAAAACAACAGGTTCGCAGATTCACTAGCAACTCTATCTTCTATGACAGACATCACTTTTGGAGTCCGGATGCGTCCGATCATCATTGACCAAAAGTTTGCACCAGCCTACGAGTCGATTGTTTCCATAGAAGAGGTTCAAGATGAGAACCCCTGGTATTACGATGTCTGGAGCTTCTTGGAGAAAGAAGCATACCCACTAGGGGCAAATGCCAAAGACAAGAGGGCGATCCGAAGAATGGCTGCTCAATTCATCATCTGTGGAGGAAAATTGTATAAGAGAGGTCATCTGGGAATGCATAAGCTGTGTGTTGAGGCTGAAGAGTCGAAATGCCTAATGGAGGGCATCCATTTAGGAGAATGCGGAGCGCACGTGAACGGGGTGATGCTAGCCCAAAAAATCCTCAAATAGGGTTACTACTGGTCCACCATGGAGGAGGATTGTATCGGCTTTGTTCGGCGATGCCACAAATGTCAGATCCATGCAAACCACATGAACATCCCGCCGTCGAAGCTGTACAATATGACTTCGCCATGGCCATTTTCAGTTTGGGGAATCGATGTGATTGGAGCTGTCACTCCAAAGGGGTCCAATGGGCATGAGTTCATTCTGGTCGCGATAGACTATTTCACAAAGTGGGTTGAGGCCCAATCTTATGCGGTGTTGAAGGCGTCGCACGTCGCAAAGTTTATCAGAAATAACATCATCTGTCGCTATGGGGTCCCGAACGAGGTTATCTCAGATAATGGTTCCCACTTCAAGAAGGAAGTGATTGATTTGTTGGAGAAATACAACGTGGCTTTTCATAAGTCATCCACATATCGGCCGCAGACCAATGGAGCAGTCGAGGTCGCCAACAAGAACATCAAACACATTTTGCAGAAAATGGTGGAAACCTACCGGGACTAACCAGATAAGCTGCCATTTGCTCTGTAGGGCTACCGGACTTCAATTAGAACTTCTACCGGGGCGACTCCGTATTCATTAGTTTATGGGATGGAGGCCGTTCTACCTATTGAAATTGAGGTTCCGTCATTGAGAGTGCTGGCTGAGTGTTAGATAGCCGAAGCAGATTGGCAGCAATGCAGATTTGAGAAACTCATGCTCTTTGATGGGAGAAGACTGAAAGCAGTATACCATGTTCAAGGTTATCAGCGCAGAATTGCCAGGGCTTTCAGCAAGAAGGTTAAGTCCTGGAATTTGAAGGAAGGATATTTGGTGCTCAAAGACAACTGAGCCCCATCCATGACCCTAGGGGCAAGTTCAGACCCAATTGGACTGGTCCCTACATCATGAAGTCTATTTGGTCAGGTGGAGCTGTCGTTCTGATAGACCTAGATGGCCTAGAGTTCTCACAACCGATCAACATGGACAAGTTGAAGAAATATTACCCCTGAGAGGCTCGCTAGGCCGAAAATCCGAAAAGGTGACCTAGGCAAAAGTTAGAGCACAGAAAATTCGAAATTATAAAAACTGAGCTCGCAAGGTTGAAAACCCGCAAAGGGCGGCCTTGGCAAAAGTTAGAGCGTAAAAGGTGAGGGTTAATACACGAGTGAACCTGAGCCGAACTACGTAAGACTTGATTCCCATCTTTAGGACACGTAGGAAACTTCATCCTGAAGTCCAGCCATAAACTTTTCCCCGATCAACTTTGTCCATTTGATCATCTCGACTATCTTCGTCTATTCAGCATTCAAGAGCTTCGGTTGTGATCTCCGGTGCAGTGCTATTCAGACTAGGGGCAACTTTCCAGTTGCTGGGATCCGGGGTTGTGCATCTCAGTGACAGATCTTAGGCGTGTCAAGTTCTGATCCATATCGAAAATGGCTTTGAAAAGTTTTAATAAAAGTTGATTTTGCTCAAATTAATCTTTTACAACTTAGACCATTTTTGGACCAAACGGGAAATTTTCAGTACCCACAACCTTCAATTTCATTGATTTCAATACAGAGTTCTCCTACTCTTGAATACAAATTGAAGTTATTTTTTATTACACTCATAAAGAAAACTTGAAAGTTCTGATTAAAGCAAATAAATCCGGGGCATAGCCAGGTGTTCCCGCGTCCCCTCTCAGACTTGGTCGAAGCTTCTGATGCCAAGCCGGGCCCAATCTGCACCTCTTCATTGAGCCAATCTATGCACTCATTAGACAAAGTGCAACTGAAAGTAGGAGCAGGGGCCAGAAGCTCTCTCGTCATCCATGCCGTGCCATACCGAGCTAGCTGTGCGCCTCGGACCAGAAATGCAGCTGGGTACTCTATCCCCTCCGTCGGGCAGATCTGATCATGGCCGAACTGGCGCTGGAACCGGAAAGGAAAGTAGAACACACAGTGTGTCAGACCAATCAACTGAATCCCGGTCTGTCGGGACATGCTGTAGCTCATTGCCGGTAGATTGAGCCAAGGACACCGCCAAGCAATGCAGTCTGCGGACAAATTGCACATCCAGTTGAACCACCATCCCTCATCAAGGGCATCGCCTAGACGTCATCGGAAGAAGTAGTCGTGAGCTGAGTATGCTGGGCAAGAGTCCACAACCTGCACTTTGTCCATCAACCACACCTGGGGAGGGATGAAAAATGAGAGATTAAAGAATAGAGAGGTGTATGTTGAGAGAAAAGTGAGAAAGGGTTTTTGAGAGAAAAATCGAGCCTGAGGGTCGAGTGATGTGAGCAATATATATGTGAGGAAGGATGGGAACATTACCTACAGCAATAGTGGACTCCCCGCAAATCTGGTCGTCTCCCGGCGATGGAAAGCATCCAAGCCCGTCAATGTCTCGGCCAATTTCATGGCAATGCAACTCTTTCCATCTTTCAAGCCTTGAGCAACCTCGATCAACTGGACACTAGATCCTCCGGAGCCTGAGGCAAGCAAGAAATCAGATAGCAGGCACAAAGGGCATGTCATCGAAAGCCTTGCCAATGATGGTCACCGCGATCACCGGCATCAGAAAACCGACAAATCAAACTCGGAATATCCAGCATTTTGTCACAAATCAAAGATCGAGCGTCAGGCATAGTGAGCCCACACATTCGCCCTAAGGCTTGGGCGTGGCCGAAGCGAAGCCGGGGCAAGATTTCTTCGCTGCGCTCGGATTCCATCAAAGCTTGGAAGTCTTCGAAAGTTGGACATACCTTTTGCCTGCCAAAACTAAAGACATGTGTTACCGGATTCCAAAACCTTGCCGCGGCATGGAGGAATGGAAGATGCAGCGGAGTACGACTCAGCGTGAATAGTGCATTTATGTCGAAGCCCCGGAAGTTCAACTTTTTCGAGCCATCTAAGGTAGCAATCCAAGCTGTGAGATTTTGGATGAGAAATGCCTCCATTTTGATGCAAAACTGAGATGGAATGAAAGAACCACGAAGCTAGAACTTTTATAGAGGATAAGGCACTGTTTGGAGGACATGTGTCAAAAATCTGGAGGTCGCCGGGCCAAGTGGTCGGCTAACCACTTTTCCTGGTCGGCCGACCAACCCATTGGTCTCCAAGACAGAAAGCTGGTCGGCCAGCCTTCCTTGGTGGTCGGCCATGGAGGAAAGTTGGTCTTTGGTCTTTTCCTGGTCTCTAGAAGAGAGCTCCTAGCCTTTCCATGTGTTGGGAGTGTTGAAGGTCCGAGTTTACCTCTGTTTCGGATGCGTTCTGTTGCCCGGTTTGTCCGAAATGCATTTGCTTATCGAGTTGTTCATTTTTGTTTATCGAGTTGTTAAGTTTGCTTATCAAGTCGTCGAGTTTTGTACATCAAGTTGTTACTCTCTGTTTCTCAACATTGTCATGTTTTGCTTATCGAGTTGTAAACTTGCTAAGGTTTTGTTGTTTCTTAGTAAGTTAAGTTGTTTAGTGTGTTGTGTTGGTTCACTACCTAACTTGGCAATACACAATGCTCAATTTCCATTCAATCTCATTTTTGTGCAAAATGATGCGATGCGATGTGATGCTAAGAAAACAAAATACAACACCTTTTGAACAAAAAACTGTTTCATTCCATCATGATCCTTTTGTTACAACATTTCACAATAAGGGTACAAAGTTTCAAAGAAAATAAAACTGCCTAAAAGCTGATGTGCTACAATTACTAGTAATAAAAAAAATAAAGCAGGAACATCTGTATTAGTGCTATCAAGCGCAAGACTGAGAGGCCCTCTTCGTCCGCTTCGGCTGAGCAATCTCTATACCATCACCATCCGAATCGGAGTCGCTGCCCTCGGAACCCTCCTCGGCATCATCTCCACTCTCAGAACCGGATCTAGAGTCATCCTCTTTGCCTGCAGATGTCTCTGACTGAGGATGTGCAGACTTCTCCTCCTTGCTGGACTTCGGATCATCTCTGATGGGTGCTTTACGCCTGCCTCGGCTGCGAGACGAATCCCCTCTCCCAGCTCCTCGAGAAGGCCGGGATGGCTCAGCCTGTAGCGGTGGCATCTGAAAACAAAAGAGGGCAATTTGAATACATTAGCCAATATGTATATCGGATGCAGAGGCAGAAAGGCTACATGGAATAGGTGCATGTGGATACGGTATATGAATGTGGTGTGTGTCAGATGTGCTCTACACATGCAGTCAGCCAACGCAGTGAGATGGTCAAATTCAGCATGTCATCAGAAGAATGATAAATGCAAGAAAATTGAAAAAGTATCGAGACACCGGCGATGAACAACTGCGTCTGTAGGACCATGCTCTCGAGTGAGGCCACCACTCCGAGTAACCCCTCGCAATACTCGATGGGAGGCTGCAGATGCAAGTGCAAGTTATCAGTGAATGAATGAATGTCCAAATATCTGAGTGATAAATCAAAAACTGTAAAGCATACCGGTGGCGAGTCAGGGTCTCTGACGTATCGATGATCGGGCACTGGCGGCTCCAATGGAATCGGGTAAGATGTCCCGTACCGCCATCCTGTCAGCTCGGTCGGGAGATCTGGCCATCGAGCATAATGGTAAGTCGGGGGAATCGGGGAAACCAGTCCAGCCCCACCTTTCGATGTGCTGGCCCTGCTAGTCGAAGGAGCATCTGCAGCCCGGGCTCGAGCTGACGATGATGCACCAGCAGCCCTCTTTGTAGGAGTACGAATACCTGTTAGTGGGGGCATCAAGTACGTATGGCGGTAAGTCGCGTACTCCCCCTCCTCCGTGTGCAGAATCGCGGCAGTACCCAACATAGCAACGTCGACCTCCTCGGGAGTGAGTCCCTCAGTGGATCGCATGTCATCTAGAGGTACTGAAGGGATACGCTGTTCAGGGATGCCCATCGTCTGATGCATGAGGCGATCCCCCAGAAACCAGGCCCTGCCAACCGACCCCTCAAATAGAGTCCTGTATAGAGAAGAGGCCCACCCCCCAGGGAATCGGAAACGGATATCTCCTCCCAAGGGCGCCCAGGGCTGCCAAGTGATCTGCGGATAACCAGTGCATGAGCTGATTAGATATCGTAAATATGCAAGATGAATCAAAGCTGAAAACATGAAGAACTGAGAGTTCTGAATTACCTCGGTCGCCCGCACCGTATCAAAGAACTACCGCAGGTAGGGCAGAGTCTCCCGAGCCCTCGGCCGGCACCGACCCTCAAATACGTGAGAATAAGGAATCACAAGAGGCACCTCTACCTCGAGCTCCGGGGCTAGCATTGGAAAGTATACGTAAACCCATAGCTGTGGAAAACAGGGCAATAGCCATCAGAATACAGAATATACAGAGAATACAGAATGCTGAATGCATAATATGAATACAGAATGGAGAATACAGAATGCAAAGTACAGAATGTAATGTGTGCCGTGTGTGCAATGTACAGATAATGAAAAGCAGGAGTGTAAATCAAGAGGATAGGAAGTACCTTCCAGGCTTTCCAATAGCCACCAACTATGTTCCCCTGCCCGCGCGGGAGGTCGCACTCTTGTAACAGTAAAGGGTAGCGAGGCCGGCACCACCCCAGTCATACTAGCTGACCTGTGATAGGTCCACTAAAGCACTGAGCAGATACAGTCCAACTGTGTTCTCCCTGTTGGAGAACAAAGTGGTCCCAAGGAGGAACATAAAAAATCCTTGAGCGTACTGCTTTATCTCCTCGAGAGTCTCGGGCATTGTCCCCTTGTACTGCACGGGAAACCAGGTGTACCTGACTCTACCCGAAGATCTGTTAATCGGCGGGCGGGCTCCCAGTAGATGAATCCAAGCTGCCTCCCACTCGTCTATGTCTGCGTCGTAGGGGACCGGTCGGCCGGCCACATCAAGGCCAGTCAGCATGATAAAGTCAAATGGGGTCATCGTCATATCCCCGGTAGCCGAAAAGTGGAACGAGTTGGTGGTGTCCCACCATCTCTCCACAAGTGCCCCCATCAAGGTCCTGTTCGCCGGGTAACGTGATAACCCCGCGCAGAAGGGTCCAAACCCTGCCTCGTCAACCATATGACGAACGGTCTCTGGGAGCTCCGCATACCACCCCCTAGCGACGATTGAGCCATAACCTCGTGTAGAACAAGAAGATACTTGCATTCAGAATTAACAGATGTATGTAGTTTTCAGAAAGAGATGAATGAGCTGCGTGCAAATGAGGTAAATGAACTGTGTGTTCAGTATCAGCTGCATGCAAATGGAGTAAGTGGGCTGTGTGTTTAGAATGAGCTGTATGCAAATGAAAATAGATGAACTGTGTTTTCCGAAATAAAGTAAACAGATGGACTGCATGTTCAATATGAGCTGTATGCCCGAAAAAATGAGCTGTGTGCCCAAGAATGAGCTGCGTGCCCAAAGAAGGAGCTGTGTGCCCGAAAAACGAGCTGTGTGCCTAAAAACGAGCTGTGTGCCCGAGAATAAGCCATGTGCTAGAAGAATGAGCTGCGTGCCTGGAAAAAATGAGCTGTGTGCCCAAAAATGAGCTGCGTGCCCAAAAAAAAAAAACGAGCTGTGTGCCCGAGAATGTGCCATGTGCTCAAGAATCTGCTGTGTGCTTGAAAACGAGCTGCGTGCCCAAAGAACGAGCTATGTGCCTGGAAAACGAGCTGTGTGCCTGAGACAAACTGTGTGATAAGAACGAACCGTGTGTTTAGAATAAGCTGTGTGCCAACTTAACGAAATACTGTGTTGTGAGCTGTGTGCCGATTAAGCAGAAGTTTGGTGTGTGAATGTGTTCAGAATGAGCAGATAAAAATTACATAGCGAAAGCATGGAACGTGCAAGAAATGCAGAATACATTGCAGAAAATGTAAAAGTGAAGTACGTACCTCTCGTGCCTAATGAGAGAGATGAGACTCTGGCTCCCGTAGTAGCAGATCCGCGGGTGCTCGTCGATCAAAGTCAGTGAAGTGATAGAAAGTGGTCAGAGGCGTGTTCTTGAGGATGATACCTCTCGGGGTCAAAAGGCCGAACTCTCAGAGGCAGTGACATGATGTCCGGCTCACCCTCGGCATGTGGAGGACCTCCACCATGATGAAAATGATCTGCCATCTGAAGAAATCTGCAACAATGAGCAAAATGAGCCAAAATTAAAAAAAGTCAACAAAAGTCAACTCCCGAGAAAATGTTCCAAATTTCGAGACAAACTTACCTTAAGCGGTGAAAATGGAGAAAGAAGCTCCGAAATCAAATTTTAATCGGTTCAAAGGGAAGAGAACTGAAAGTTTTCGCGAAACAACTTTGCGTGGGGCGTTGGAAAACGCGTATAAAGTGCAGATCTGAGGGAGAAAATGGTCTAGGAAGGAAGAGAGACTGATTTCGAACTTGGAGTTGTGAGCAACAGTGTTTGGGATGTGTGTACTTAAAGATCCAAGCATGAAAAGACAAAACTGCCCTGGATTTAGCAAACTGGTCAGCCGACCAGGTTTTCTGGCAGGCCGACCACCTCCTGGGAAAAAATTGGTCAGTGGCATTGGTAGGTGGTCGGCCATCCTTCCTGGGTGGTCTCCCAGGTCTCTTTGTTCTCCTTGTAAATTTTGGTGATGATTGGAGTCCTCGGCTCTCGAGAAAGTACAAGAAAACTGCACTTTTCGGCGCGAAATGCCTCCGCTGAAACTTCAATTCAAGTCTTCGATGTATGGCTCGTCGTTACTCGCCAAGAGCAAGGTGTATCCTTTTTGAGTACGTTGCGATCCCTCCGAGAGGTAAATCGGAGGTCGCATTTGAGTTGCTCTCTTCGAAGCTTGTACTTCTTTACTCAGCATTTTGTTTCGAGCATGCTTTTGTAGTTGCATTGTTATGCACACCACTGGCATTGTTGTGCACATTCCACTAGTATTGTCACGCATCCATACTTAACTTGCGTTGTCACGTATGTTTCGCTTGCATTGCTATGCACTTTTCTATCGACATCATACGTATCTGAGTTCGTTATAGCATTGAACATGTGTTGTTAACTATATTGTGCCTGTTAAGTTTCTCTCTTTTACAGGCACGATATTGTATGTACAATTTATTCGAGGCTGGTGCGACCAGACGATATTGTATGTACGGTTCATTCAAGAGAAGTTCCGGTTCAGTTTGAACATACCTTTCCTCCTCTCGCATGCGGTGCGTTGGGACATCTTCGATTTTGAACACTCGGATGAGTTCCGGTGTTCTTTCATACCTTTTCTCCTCTCGCATGCGTTACGTTGGGACATCTTCGGTTTCGAACACTCGGATGAGTTCCGGTGTTCTTTCATACCTTTTCTCCTCTCGCATGTGTTGCGTTAGGACATCTTCGATTTCGAACACTCGGATGAGTTCCGGTGTTCTTTCATACCTTTTCTCCTCTCACATGCGGTGTGTTAGGACATCTTCAGTTTCGAACACTCGAATGAGTTCCGGTGTTCTTTCATACCTTTTCTCCTCTCGCATGTGTTGCGTTAGGGCATCTTCGATTTCGAACACTCGGATGAGTTTCGATGTTCTTTCATACCTTTTCTCCTCTCGCATGCGGTGCGTTAGGACATCTTTGGTTTCAAACACTTGGATGAGTTCCGGTGTTCTTTCATACCTTTTCTCCTCTCGCATGTGTTGCGTTAGGACATCTTCGGTTTCGAACACTCGGATGAGTTCCGGTGTTCTTTCATACCTTTTCTCCTCTCGCATGCGGTGTGTTAGGACATCTTCGGTTTCGAACACTCGGATGAGTTTCGATGTTCTTTCATACTTTTTCTTCTCTCGCATGCGGTGCGTTAGGACATCTTCGGTTTTGAACAGTCGGATGAGTTTCGGTGTTCTTTCATACCTTTTCTCCTCTCGCATGCGTTGCGTTAGGACATCTTCGGTTTCGAACAGTTGGATGAGTTTCGGTGTTCTTTCATACCTTTTCTCCTCTCGCATGCGGTGCGTTAGGACATCTTCGGTTTCGAACACTCGGATGAGTTTCGGTGTTCATTCATACCTTTTCTCTTCTCGCATGTGTTGCGCTAGGACATCTTTGGTTTTGAGCACTCGGATGAGTTCCGGTGTTCATTTGTTCGCTTTCTCCTTTTGCGTTTGATACGTTGAGAGTTGTTTCGTTTGAGACTCCGGGTGTTCTCGGTAGTCGCTTTTAGCCTTCTCCGCGTGAGACGCAGTGAGAATTGTATAATTTTCTTACATCCTTTCTGCATGAGATGTGGTTTGGCTCGTGTTTACTTGCTTTGCATAACATTCACTTAAACTATTGCATTTATTGTGTATATTTGCCTCATTACAGCTTTTTTTGCATGATCATAAGTTATGTTTGGCTTTGTGCATACCCTTTTGCATTTTGCTCTTGCCTGCGGGCACATTTCTTTGTTATCTTGCATGTTTGTCTAAGTCTTTGGCCTTGTCAAAAATGGGTCGTCTCTGGGCTTTGACATTCACTCCCATCACTTATGACTTTTGAGTTCTGTCAAAGAGGGGCAACTGTAGACACCCCATTTTTGACCAACCTTAAGACTCAGACGTCATCGATTGAGCGCTCGGTGATGGTGTTTGTTGTGCTCGTTTTGAGGTTTCGGAGTTTCGACTGAGAGCCTTACCCCCGGACCTCGGGACCCTTTTGTGCTTTGCCTCGATTTGCAAAGCAGATCCTGTTTTCTCTTCCCGAAGGGAGGGAGAAGTCTCGTAGACCATCTCTCAGTGGCTGTAGGCTATTTTTCGTGGTCGTAGGCCACTGTTCCCGCTTGGAGACCAGTTTTCGATTTTTAGAATCGTCGGTCGTGCGCCTCGGTTCGGGACTGCTTAACTTTCTCCGTTTGGCACGGTTTTTGGCACACACCTTGTTTCCTCTCTCTAGAGGGACACTGTGACCCAGGAGACCACCTTTGTGGTCGCACGCCACTTTCGATGCTTAACAGCCTATTTTTGGGGCACCCGGCTACGCGTTTTGACCCCCGAACCCTCGTTTTGCATCCGTCTTGATTCATTTTTGGCATGGACCTTGTTTTCAATGTTTGGGTGGGAGACCACCTTTTCTCCTTGGAGACCACTTTTCTCCCGCCAACCGGTTTTCTTGTCAGGAAGCTGGTCTCCTTGGTTTTTGAGCCACATTTGCTGGTCTTTCACCATACCACTAGCTTGCATTAAGTTGGGAGACCATCAAATGGGTCGGCCGACCACCTGAACTGGTCGGCCTGCCTGCCTTCCTCAGTCTTGTCTGTGTAAGTGTGTGCCAATTGGAAGGCACAGGCTGTATCCTCCATACATGTGCGTGGAGGGTCTTGAGCCTTGGTTTTTAGCTTCTTGAGGAAGCTTTGGCCTTGTATCTCTATAAGAGAGGGCCTCCACTTCCTTATACCAGGTTCTGAAATTAGTCTAAGGGTCCAAGACATATCTCTATCTATATCTCTATATTTTGGGTTCAAAAGGGTCTTGTTCTTGCACCTTTACACCACACCTCATAGCCACACAACTCCACCATTGTTCTAAGGTTCTTGGAGGGTCTTGAGAGGTCTCAAAGAGTTGGTTTTGGGCTGGAGAAGTTGCTGTCTTGCTGAGCTTCAAGGGTAACACACCTTTTTCCTCTTTTTAGCACTATTTTGATCCATCTCTTAGCCTTATTTGCATGCATATTTGAGCTTTGTTGTTAACTAAAAAAAGTCTTGTTTTGAGGTCCTTTTGATGTTTGTTTAAGGTCATTTTGTTGTTGGGGGTCATCTACCCCCTTGCATGCTTCATTTTGCCTTGTTTTGAGCCATGCCTTAAAGCCTTTGTGTTGACCTTTGCTTGGCCCTTTAACCACTGAAATCCAGTAGATTTTTAGTGGTTAACATGTGTTTTTTGAGAGCCAAAATCAGAGAGGCGTGACCCTCTCCCTCCTTGTCATGTTCACTAGCATTTTTGGCCTTACAAAGGAGCCTTCATTTGCACACCTCCAAGCCTTGTTTCAGGCCCTTTTTAGTGACTTTTAGGGCCTTCCTAGGTTCTGTCCAGAGTTGGTTTTGTCACCTTAGGTGTGTCTCTTGCATGTGTAGAATAACCCCTCTTATAGCCTATCAAAGGAGCATGTCATTCTTGCATGCATTGATCATGTTTCAGTGGGTTTTTGGGCTTTATTTGGCATGTCATGTCTCTGAATTTTGCTAGTTTATTGGCCTCTTGAATGCTTCATATGCTTGTAGTGTAATCCGTGTTCATTAGCTCACATTGCATGTTGTTTTGGCCCTTGATTCTAACATATTTTGGCCATATTCTAAACTGATTTTATTCATGATTTGAGCTACCTTAGCTCTATTTTGAGGTCCCGTGGTCGAATGATGTTTGCCATGCATGCTTGTAGTGTAATACCGTTGCCTAGCTTCGAGTTTTGAAGCCTCTTGCATGCTTAACTTGAGTTGTTTTCATATTTTTGCATCATTGGTTATTTCAGAGCTTATACTTGTGCCATATTTCCATGTTTTCCACTCTTTAAATGCGTTTGAGAGTTGTGCTTGTATACCTCATTTATGGGCCATTGCATGAGCTTCATTTTTGTGCATTTCAATCCATCATCTTAGTCCATTTTGCCACTATTTTGGGCCTGCATAGGGACTGTTTGGGGTTGGTTTGGTCATTTGGGCATCGCTTTGCATACCTCTAGTGTAATGCACTTCACTAATTTCGGTAATTGTGTCATCCAACATGCATCGGGTGAGTTATTTGTATGATTCGGGACCATCTTGTATGTCATTTCAGCGCTGGGACATGTGTCATTGTATGCCATATTTCATCCTTGTCATGCTTTGGTAGAGTTGCACTTTGTTCGTTAGGTTTGGTCCCTTGCATTTGTGCATGTTTGCATGTACCTTGTTGCCTCATTTTCATCATAATGGCCACTGATTTGGGTGTGGCTAAGGCCCATTCATTTTGGTTTAAGTCCATTTTGCATCGAGTATGCCATTGTCGTTCATAAGCATTGAGTATGCCGCGTTATCGCATTTTTAATCATTGCATTGCGCATGCCTTGTTCACTTCATTGTGTATGATAGTCTTCACATATGCATTGTGTATGACATATAGTATCATGTGCATTGAGTATGCCATTGTTAGTTCATAGCATTGCGTATGCTAGTTTGCATGTTTGCACGTCATCCTTTGCATGTTTGCACGACTTGGTTGCATCGCCTTAGGATTGCATGCTTGAGGTCGCATTGTGCATGCCATTCTACTTGTTGCATTGTGTTTGGAATAGGAGTTAGTCTAAACATGGGAAATGAGGGACGTTTCATACTCCAAGTGATGAAACGTGCCTCGATTCTCGGTTGCCGACACTCTTGACTAACACATGATGGGGTTTAGGCATTTATGTGTTTATATGTGCATTCATTTCACATTGAGTCGTGCAATCCGACTCCTCGGCCATCATGCATCGGGATGCGTAATTGGTGGCCCGAGGATCAAAGACTACACTCCCTAGAGCTTATGCAATGACGGGGAGAGTGGTCGGGCACACATATGTTGAAAATACCTTGCCTTCTCTCTCTCTTGCCTTTGTTGTAGAAAAACCAAAACCAGGGGCAGAAACTGGTCGGCTGACCAGCTTTTCTGGCAGGCCGACCACCCTTTTGGGTTTCTCTCACAAAAGGTGGTCGGTAGGTGGTCTCCAAGGCCATGAGCTGGTCGGCAACCTACCCATGGGTTCCCAGGGTGTAGTTTTAGCCTTCTGGAGCTTTATGCAAGTTTCTGAGATCAATTGCAAACAAAGGCGAGTCGAGGCATCGCGATGGATTTCCCGACAAGGTGACTCGAGCATGCATGCATCCTTTATCATTCAAAGCAGAGCTGAGGCAGCCCATTTTACATAGTTTGCATGCTAGTTTAGATAATTTGTTAATTATCTAGTGTTGTGTAATAATTAGTTAATTCGATTCTGTATTATTCATTCGGACCCTCCGAGAGAGGGCAATGTTGTAATAAGTGTGCGTGTGTGTGATGTATGTCTTCCAACCCCACGTCTTTCTCCCTTTTATTTACCAGCTTATGATGGTTAGTTTTAGGGCAAGTTTCAATTGGCATCCTTATGCTCGTATGTTTGCATCCATTCATCTATTTTGCATGCACTGGGCTCGGCGCATCATACTAACTGCATCGTATTTCAATTCCAAGTCGAATACATGTTACCTGTAGCATCTCATATGCCATCTTAGAATAGCCGAGCCTATCTTAGTTGCATTCTTGCATGTGTTGCATTAGGCATCTCAGCATAGTTAGGATTCATGCATGTTTTCTAATTAGCTTATTTCTTTGGCTCAGAGTACTCGGTAAGTGTTTTTGCTGTAGCATCCTTACATGCGTGTGAGTGACTGCCATGATAGCATGCTTACCATGAGGCTATGTGCTTATGTGATATAACTATCTGAATGCCTGTGGGTGAAGGTTGGGTTGCTTGAATTGGAATAATTCGTCGAAACCCGTGTTTTAGCCTACTTGCGAGTAGCAAACTTCAATCCATTTTCAAAACAAACGGATATGTGATGCTTTGTTCCAACTCAGGCAATCTAGTCTATACTTGTATGCTGTGCGCATCAAGTAGCCATTTTAAGCTAATAAATCGGAATAAGAGCACATATGTTTTCAAAAACAAGATATCATGTTTAGTAGTGGCCGATCTTTGATCGGGCGAGCAGGGGTGCTCATTGCATGACCTTCCCCAATCGTACCCAAGTTCCCGAGCTGAGACAACTTTGGTGATGATGGACATGTGGCCTTAGGCACGAGTCAAGGTTTCCTAAAGCCCCCCAAAACAAAATATTTAGGTGGCGACTCTGTCTCTGGTAAAGCAGTCCATGTTTGGCACTTTTTCTAAAAGTCTGTTTTTCAAAACAATTTGTCGGATTTGGACTCTTTGGTGATTTATCGGTCTCGCATTGCACTTTGCAAGATTAGATTTAGAATCGTGACATTGAGTCCGAACTGTAGTAAGCCCAATGGACAAAACGGGATTCTTCCCAGGACATTCGAGGACGTCTACAGTGTGCTTAAAAGTTACCCTTTTGTGCCTCAGTCTCTAGGCCAATTAGTATGCATGTTTGTATGAGCTTTTATCCTCATTTACATAGCATTTTGGCCACTGATTTGGACCTATTTGAGAGCTGTCCATTTCGATTTAAGACCATCCCCGCATGTTGTTGCATGCTTGTCTTGTATGTTGTCACATATTCTTGCATGTTTGGATACATGTCACGTAACATTGCATTGCATTTGTCGTGCTCGTGTTACATTGCCTTACATTCCCATGTTGCATTGTACTTGGTTGCATACATTGCATTGAGTTTGGTTTGGGGTGTCAAACCAAACATGAGGGTTGAGAGACGTTTCGTACTTGAAGTGACGAAACGTGCCTCAACCCTCAGTTGCCGACACTCTTGATCAAGCATGATAGAATTGTAGGCATTCATATGTTTTGTTGCATTTATTCCACATTGATTTGTACGCTTGGCACCTTTGGCCATCATGCATTGAAATGCGTGATTGGTGGTCTGAGGGTCAAGAGCCATACTCCTTTGAGTTTATAGCATGATAGGGAGGGTGGTTGTGCACACATTATCTTGTAAATGCCTTGCCATGCACTGTCTGTCCTCTGTTGTAGCAAAAACAACATTCTGCAGGAAGATATGGCCGGTCGGCCATCTTCAGTGCCGGTCGGCTACCAACTTTTGGCCGAGAGCCTCATTTTTGGTCGATGACCATTTTCCCTTGGCCAGTGGTCATGTATTTTGGCCGATGACCCCCCACAACACTCAGGGAGCAGTTTAGAAGCATCCTTAAGACTTGTGCAGTTTTCAGAGGTGCAGAGCAGTGTAAATAGAGGCAACATGGCATGACGATGGATTTCCGAGCGAAGTTGAATGAGCATGCACGCACCCCTCTTCCCGAGGCTGTTTTACTGCTTTAGTAGCTTAATTAATTTATTTAATTAGTTAAGTGTTGTGTAATTAATTAATTAGCTTGTTCGTTAGTTAATTTGTATTACTCTTTTGGATCCTCCGTCGAGAGGGCGAATTTGTAATTAGTGTGCGTGCGTGTGTGAATGTCTTCCAACCCCACGTCTTTCTCCTTTTTACTTACCTGCTTTTGATGGTTAGTTTTAGGTCATGTTTCAATTAGCATACTTATGTTGGCATATCTGCATCATTCATTTGTATTGCATGCACCGGGCTCGGCTCATCATATTAACAGCATTGTATTTCAATTTCAACTTGAATACGTGTATCGAGTTGTCGCATTTCACATGCCATTCTTAGATTAGCCGAACCTATTCTAGTTGCATTTTGCATGCGTTGCATTAGCCATCTTAACATGAACTAGGATCATGTATGATTTCTAAACTAGTTTCTTGTTTTGGCTCGGAGTACTAGCTAAGTGCTTATACTTTAGCATCTTGCATGAGTGCGAGTGTTACCATGATAGCATGCTTGCCATGAGGCTAACTGCTTATGTGATATAACTGCCTGAATGCCTGTGGGTGAAGGTTGGATTACTTGAATTGGAACAATTCATCAAATCTGCATTTTAGCCTACTTGCGAGTAGCAAACTTCAAACCATTTTTCTAACAAACGGACATGCGATGCTTTGTTCCAAATTAGGCAATCTAGTCTATACTTGTTTGTTGTGCGCATCACATAGTAATTCTAGCTAATTAACTGGAATAAGAACACATGTGTTTTCAAAAATAAGATATCATGCTTAGTACAGGCCGATCTTCGGATCGGGAGAGCGGGGGTGCTCATAGATGACCTTCCCCAATCATACCCTAGTTCCCGAGCCGAGGTAACTTTGGTGATGACGGACACGTGGCCTTAGGCAACGAGTCAGGGTTTCCTAAATTTCCCCAAAATAAATATTTAGGTGGCGACTCTGTGTCTGGCAAAGCAGTCCATGTTTGGCACTTCTTTCTTAAAAATTAATTTTCCAAAATGATTTCCCGGATTTGGACTCTTTCGTGATTTATCAATCTCACATCGCACATAGTGAGATCAGATTAAGAACTGTGACATTTGAGTCCGAATTGTAGCATAAGGTCCTCGGGGCACGTCTACAGTTTCTGGCGACTCTGCTAGGGGATTTGGATGTGATCAGATCTGTCCAGATAAGGGAATGGAATATCTTGATCCATTCCAGTTCGTGCTTCGCACTTGACTTGATACCTTGTTGCTGGAGGATGAGAGAGCTTTCGGCCCTTTGCTGACAGCTTCAGCTGTGCCCTTTCTGGCCAATACGGGGTCCTTCTTGGATTGCATTTCAAATTATGCTCATTATCATGTGTTTCAATTCACGCATTGCCATGCATATTCCACATGCATTGTCATGCATTTCAGTTCACGCGTTGTTGTGCATTTCAGTTCAAGCATTGTCATGCATCTTAATTCGTGCATTGTCGTGCATTTCAGTTCATGCATTGTCGTGCATTTCGGTTCATGCATTGTCGTGCATATTCCACATGCATTGTCATGCATTTCAGTTCATGCGTTGTCGTGCATTTCAGTTCAAGCATTGTCATGCATTTCAATTCGTGCGTTGTCGTGCATTTCAGTTCATGCATTGTCATGCATTTCAGTTCATGCATTGCCATGCATATCCCACGTGCATTGTCATGCATTTCAGTTCATGCATTGTCGTGCATTTCAGTTCATGCATTGCCATATATATTCCACATGCATTGTCGTGCATTTTAGTTAGAGCATTGTCATGGATTTCAATTCATGCATTGTCATGCATTTCAGTTCATGCATTGTCGTGCATTTCGGTTCATGCATTGTCGTGCATATTCCACATGCATTGTCATACATTTCAGTTCATGCGTTGTCGTGCATTTCAGTTCAAGCATTGTCATTCATTTCAATTCTTGCATTGTCATGCATTTCAATTCATGCATTGTCATGCATTTCAGTTCATGCATTGTCGTGCATTTCGGTTCATGCATTGCCATGCATATTCCACATGCATTGTCATGCATTCAGTTCATGCATTGTCGTGCATTTCGGTTCGAGCATTGTCATGCATTTCAATTCATGCATTATCATGCATTTCGGTTCATGCATTGTCATGTATTTCGGTTCATGCATTGTCGTGCATTTCAGTTCATGCATTGCCATGCATATCCCACATGCATTGTCATGCATTTCAGTTCATGCATTGTCGTGCATTTCAGTTCGAGCATAGCCATGCATTTCAGTTCAAGCATTGTCATGCCCATTACATGTATTGTCATGCATTCCCCCATGCGTTGTATCGCACATTTGTACACATTGTACACATTGTCGCGTTTGCTTTACTTACATGTGTACATTTCATTTCTTACGTTACACATTGTACACGTTGTCGAGTGTGCTTTACTTACATGTGTTTATTCCCTGCTTTACACATTGTACACGTTGTCGCGTGTGCTTTACTTATATGTGTACATTTCATTCCTTACTTTACACATTGTATGTGTTGTCGCACATGCTGTACTTACTTGTGTTTATTCCACGTTGTTACACATTGTACACGATGTCACATGTGCTTTACTTACATCTGTTTATTCCCTGCTTTACACATTGTACACGTTGTCGCGTGTACTTTACTTACATGTGCACATTTCATTCCTTACTTTACACATTGTATGCGTTGTCGTGCATGCTTTACTTATATGTGTTTATTCCCTACGTTACACATTGTACACGTTGTCACATGTGCTTTACTTACATGTGTACATTTCATTCCTTACTTTACACATTGTATGCGTTGTCGCGCATGCTTTACTTACATGTGTTTATTCCTTGCTTTACACATTGTATGCGTTGTCGCGTGTACTTTACTTACATGTGTCTACAACTTGCTTTACACATTGTATGCGTTGCCGCGTATACTTTACTTACATGTGTCTATTTCCTACTTTACACATTGTATGCGTGGTTGCGCATGCTTTACTTACATGTGTTCATTTCCTTGTCACACACATTGTATGCGTTGTCGTGAATGCTTTACTTACATGTGTTTATGCCTTTCCTGCATTGTTACACACATTGCTTGCGTTGTTGCGCATGCTTTACTTACATGTGTTTATGCATCCTCAATCGCATTGTTATGCACCCCTCACTTGCGTTGTCTCGCACGTTTTACTTGTATTGTCATGCTTGTTTCGACCGCATTGTTATGTACGCTCGGCTTGCATTGTCACGCATGCCCTCCTCATTGTCATACTCCCTTCCACATTGTCCCGCATCACACTTAGCTTGCATTGTTGTGCACACTTCACCCGCGTCGTCGCACACTTTTCACTTGCATTGCTATGCATGTTTCTAACAATATTGTACCTATTAAGTTTTCTTTCTTTTCAGGCACGATATTGTATGTACAGTTCATTTGAGGCTGGGGTGACCAGACGAACCGGACAGGTATTGTATTCTCCGCGTGAGACGTAGCGAGAATTGAATAATTCTCTTACATCCTTTCTGCATGTGATGTAGTTAGATTTGTATGTTTGCTTAAAACTGTTGCATGTTATGCTTCGTTACAGCTTCATTTGCATGATCATAAGTTATGCTCGGCATCGTGCATGTTCTTTGCATTTTGCTGCTGCCTTCGGGCACATATCTTTGCCTTGTATGCTTGTCTAAGTCTTCGGCCCTATCAAAAATAGGTTGTCTCCAGGCTTTGACATTCACTCCCATCATTATTATGACTTTCGAGCTCTGTCAAAGAGGGGCAACTGTAGACACCCCATTTTTGACTGTCCTCAAGAGTTGGACGTCATCGTTTGAACACTTGATGATCATCCATATTTGTGTTCGTTTTGAGTTCTCGGAGGTCTCGGTTGCGCGTCTTGCCTTAAGATCTCTCAACTTGTTTGTTTTGTGCTTGGTTGTGGACTAAACACTTGTGTTTTTGGCTTCTGAGGAAAGAGGGTGGCTTGTTTGCTATCCCCTCAACCCACCGGCCAAGGCTTGAGGCCATCGGCCATGATTTCTTTCCACCGGCCAAATGTATTGGCCGATCGGCACTTTATTTGGTCGGCCGGCCCTTGTGTTGGTCGGTCGGCCATTTTTGCTGGCTGAACCCTGTTCATCTGCTTTATGCAGATACTTTATGCCAGCTGGATTAGCTGGCATGCACATTTGCTCCCCTCTATACACGTGTATGGAGGGATTTGCCTCTTGGTTTAGCTTGCTTTGGAAGCTTTGTTATTGAACTTCTATAAAGAGGGAGCTCCTCCTCCCTCCTCAAGAGTTCAGAAAAATGGCCTAGAGAGGATAGATATAGTTTTGTATCTATATTTCTTTGTTTAGTCTTGTTTTGTGACCTAAAGCAAGTTTTTGTCTTACATTTGCACTTGAACACCTAGCATTACACCATCCTTGGGTTACTGAGGTACTAGAGGGTTGTTATTAGGGTTCTTGAGCTGTTTTTGATCAGACAAACCTACTGGAGCTTTGTTCTTGAAGAGGTTCTCTAAGGGTGAGTTCCTTACTTTAGATACCCCTTTCTTGCTTAAACTTTTAGCCCATCTTGCTTATTGTTTTAAGCTTGGTATATAACTGTTAAAAGTTCTGTTTTCACTTGCTTTAGAACTTTGTTTAAGGTCCTTTTGAGGTTGGGGTTGTTTACCCCCCATTTAAGGCCTTGTTAGGCCTTGTTTTAGGCCATCCATTTTGGCCTTTGTTATTAGCTTTGCATGGCCTCTCTACCACTGAAATCCAGAGGATTTTCAGTGGTGAAGAGGTGGTTTTGAGGTCTTAAATAGGAGAAGGTCATCCCTTCTCCTTGTTGTCTTGAATGCTTGCATAAATGGCTTGTGTTGGTGGCTTGTATACTTAGCTTGTTTTAGCTTTATTTCAGTGTGTATTAGGCTTTGTTTTGCCCTAATACATCTCTGTTTCAAGTTGGTTTAGACATACCATGCATGCTTTGTATACTTGTCTTGTAATCCCATGATTTGCCTTAACATGCACCATGTTATAACATGTCTTTTTAGCATGATTTTGGCTCAACTTCATGAAATTTTGGCTGAATTTCATAAAACTTCTAGCTTTGTTTTAACATGCTAAAGCTTTGATTTTGGTTGTTTTGGTCGTCCATGACTTGCTTTGTATAGCCACAATGTAATCTAGCTTATAGACTTTGAGTATTGAATCCTTTGACATGCTTTACTTGGGCCATTTCAGTGGTTTGGCATCACTTGTTATGTTATTTCAGTCCATATAGTATGCTCAAATACTTGCATTTATCACCTATTCTATGCTTTGGATAGTTTGTGTGTTATGTCTCATGAGCGTGTCATTGTGTATGCCACCATGCCTAGGCATTTGGGATGCCATCTAAATGGGTTTTTGGGCCCGTTTTAGCATGTCATATCTCTGATTTTGGCCGCTTGAATCATGCCATGTTTGGTTGTCTTAGGTGTAATGTAACACCTCTTTGATACCCTTGCATGTCTCATGTTGTTGCCCCTTATTTTTAGCTTGTTTTGGCTTTGGTCATTGCATGTTTTAGGCTCACTTTGGTATGCCTTAGGACTGTTTTAGGTTATGCTTGCCATATGCTCTTTGTCTTGTGTAGCTTTGGTTCAAGTCCCTTCACTAATCTTAGGCTTTAAGCCTTGTGCATGCTATGATCATGATTTGTCTATGTGATTTGGCATCACTCCTAGAATTATTTCAGAACATGTAATGTTGTCACATTTGCATGCTTTTCATTCCTTTTAAGTGTGCTTAAAAGTTTCCATTTTATGCTTAAGTGTTAGGCCAATTGGCATGCACATTTGTATGTACTTTTGTCCTCATTTCCATAGCATTTTGGCCACTAATTTAGACCTATTTGAGAGCTGTCCATTTTGGTTTAAGACCATCCCCGCATGTTGTTGCCTACTTGCTCTGCATGTTGTCACATGCTTGTTGCATATTTGGTAAAATGCATGTTGTGGCATGCCAGTTCAATTGTGCCTTGTTGTATACTTGGTCCATGACATGTTGTTGCATGCTTAAGTTATAATGCAGTTGGCATGTGTAGACGCGCCCGTGGGCCTCGTGCTACAGTTCGGACTCAAATAGTCACGGTTCTAAATCTAGTCTCGCAAAGTGCAATGCAAGACCAATAAATCACCGAAGAGTCCAAATCCGGCAAATCGTTTTGGAAAATAGATTTTTAAGAAAGAAGTGTCAAACATGGACTGCTTTGCCAGATACAGAGTCGCCACCTAAATGTTTTATTTTGGAGGAATTTAGGAAACCCTGACTTGTTGCCTAAGGCCACGTGTCCGTCATCACCAAAGTTGCCTCGGCTCGGGAACTTGGGTACGATTGGGGAAGGTCAGCTATGAGCACCCCCGCTCGCCCAATCCGAAGATCGGCCTGTACTAAGCATGATATTTTGTTTTGAAAACATATGTGTTCTTATTCCAGTTAATTAGCTAGATTTTACTATGTGATGTGCACAACACACAAGTATAGACTAGATTGCCTAATTTGGAACAAAGCATCGCATATCTGTTTTGTTTGGAAAATGGTTTGAGGTTTGTTACTCGCAAGTAGGCTAAAACACGAGTTTCAATGAATTATTCCAATTCAAGCAACCCAACCTTCACCCACAGGCATTCAGGCAGTAAATCAACTAAGCAATTAGCCTCATGGCAAGCATGCTTTCATGTTAACACTCACATACATGCAATATGCTAAAGCATAAACACTTACAGTGTACTCCGAGCCAAAATAAAGAACATGTTAGCAATCAATATATAATCCAAGTCCATGTTAAAATGGCTAATGCATCGCATACAAAATGTCACTAGAATAGGCTCGGCTAATCTAAGGATGGCATGTGGAATGCAACAACTCAATGCATGTATTCAAATTGGAATTGAAATACTATGCGGTTAGTATGATGCACCGAGCCCGATGCATGCAATACAGATGAATGGATGCACGCATGCATAGCATAAGGTATGCTAAATCAAATATGCCCTAAAACTAACCATCATAAATGGTTAAATAAAAGGGAGAAAGAAGTGGGGGTTGAAAGACATGCATCACACATACGCACGCTTATTACATAATTTGCCCTCTTGAGGGAGGAACCGAAAGAATAATACAAATTAATTAATTTACAAGCTAATTAAATATTACAGACCCTAAATTAATTAAATTACTGAAAGCAGTAAAACAGCCTTGAGAAGAGGGACGAATGCATGCACGCTCGGCTCCGCTCGAAAATTCACCGCCATGTCACATATTGCCTCTGTTTACACTGCTCTGCACCTCTGAGGACTGCACAAGTCTCAAGGTTACTTCTGGACTACTCCCTGAGCACTATGGGAGGTCACCGACCAAGGGGAAATACCACTGGCCATGGAGGACTGGTCATCGACCAAAAATTATACCACCGGCTGGGTTTTGATAGTCGGCTGGCACTGAAAATTGCCGGCCGGCCATTTCTTCTTGCAGAAGACTGGTTTTGCTGCAACAGAGGACAGACAGTGCATGGCATAGAATTTTCAAGGCAATGTGTGCATGGCCACTCTCCCTATCATGAAATGAACTCAAGGGAGCATGGCTCTAGGTCCTGGGCCACTAATCACACATTTCGATGCATGATGGCTAAAGGTGCCGAGTTTGCAAATCAATGTAAAATGAATGCAACGAAAACAAATGGATGCTACACACTCTATCATGTCGGGATCAAGAGTGTCAGCGACCAAGGATTGAGGCGTATTTCATCACTTTAAGTACGAACACACCTCATACCTCATGTTTGGTTTGACACCCCAAACCAAACACAATGCAATGCATGTATGCAAAATGGTTCAAGTATGCAATATGGGGCTAAGTCAGCAAAGCATGCCAAATGTGATGCAACTTAAACATGCAAATGTAAAATGTGCTAAGCATGCAAGATATAATGCAATGCAACCTAACATGCAAGCTAGGATAATGTAACAAGAACATGCAAACATGATATAATGCAAGCATGCAAATGATGTAACAAGATGCAACATGCCAAACATGCAACCATGTACAAGGGTGGGCTTAAACCGAAATGGGAGGCCTCAGCCATGCCCCAAAACAGTGGCCAATAATGATGTAACAAAAGCATGAATCACACATGCAAGCATGCACGCACCAAGGTGTATCACTTAAGGCATAAAAGAGGCAATTCCAAGCGTACTTAAAAGAGACAAACATGGGCATTTTTCAAACATGTTGAGCTCTGAAATCATGCTAAAAGGAATTCCAAATCCAAACACACAAGTGAAACATAGCATGCAAAGGGGCCCAAAGCTTGAGACCAACCAAAGGGTTCAAACCATAGCCATGCCAACCAAGCCTTAAAGAGTCAAAATGACTTAAATCAGTCATAGGACAGACCAAAACAAGACTAGAACATGTATGGAACATGGCCAAAACATGCTAAGAAATAGGCACCAAAACAAAGGCATTCAAGACTACAAAGAGAGCACTCCATTACAACTATCACAACCAAGCATGGCATGGACTTTTCAACAAAAAAATAGAGTTATAATATACCAAAAGGAGCCCCAAAATCCATTGATATGGCAGTTTGAAGACTTAAACAAAGAGGCATGCACAATGACTCATTTTTAAGGCACAAAAGAACAACTCTTCAAAGCATTGAGAGGATGGTAAATGCCAGCACACAAGCATGGAGTATGGACTGAAATAGCATGATAAGTGATTCCAAATCATTGAAATGGTCCAAGTAAATCATGCCAAAGACTCACACACCCAAAGCCAACAAGCTAGATTACATCGTAGCTATGTAAAACAATGCAAGCATGACCAAAAGGACCAAAATCAGAGCTTAATCATGTCATAACAAGGCTAAAAGCTTTAAGGAATCAAGCCAAAATATGTAAGCATGGTAGTCCACATGCTAGACACATGTTTAAAGCAAACAATGGGATTACAAGGCATGTATATGAGGCATGTAAGGGACCACTAAACCAACTCAAAACAAAGGTATAACATGACAAAATAACTCTGAATACCCACTGAAATGATGCTAGAAACAACTAAACATACATGCTACCATATTAAGCCAATAATACAAGCAAATGAGACAAAAGGGGAAAGGGGTGTCCCTCCCCTATACATGACCTCAAAACCACTTCTCCACCACTGAAAATCCTCTAGATTTCAGTGGTGAGAAGGTCGAAATAAAGGAGTCCCAAAGCTCAAAGAGAAAGGCACAAAAAGAGGCCAGACAAGGCCTAAGAGGGGGTGAACAACCCCAAACACAAAAGAGACCTGAATGAAACATCTTAAACATGAAAAATCAGAACTTTTATCAGTTATACACAAAGCTCAAAACAGTGTGCAAGATAGGTTAAAAGCTTGTGCAAAAATGGGAAATATAAAGCAATAGTGCTCACCCTTGAAGAACACTTCAAGAACACCAACCCTAGCCCCTTCCTCTAATCAAAACCAACCTAAAAACTCTAAAACTAGTCCCTCAACACCTCAGTAACCGAAGTATGGTGTAACACTAGGTGCCTTAGTGCAAAAATAGGAACAAAAACACACTTTTGAACACTAATACACACACAATCTAGAGAGAGGGGGAGATATAGAGAGAGAGAGTGGTATGTGTGATATATATATCTCTGATTTTTGCTCAACCTCTCTGAAGGAGAAGGGAGGCCCTCTTTTATAGAACAAAAAGGGCCTAAGCTTCTTCGAGAAGCTAAGACAAAGAGGTCAAGCTTCCTCAAGAAGCTAGAACAAAGGTTCAAGCTTTTGGGGGAAGCTAAGGCAAAGGCCCAAGCTTCTTGGGGAAGCTAAGGCAAAGGGTTCAAGCTTCCTCAAGAAGCTTAGAGCAAAAGGGTGCAAAGGGTGCAAATCCTCCATACACATGTATGGAGGACAGGTATGTGTGCTCTAGCTGGCACAGCTGGCATGCAAAATGCCTGAAAAAGGCAAAAAAGAAGTCTCGACCAGAAAATATGGCCGATTGACCAAACAAATGGCCGGCCGACCAAAAACAATGCCGACCGGCCTCACCAATGGCCGGTAGCAACAAAACAGGGCCGGTGGCCTCAAGCCAAGGCTGGTGAGGTGTGGGGATGATCAACAAGACATTCTCTGCCCTCAGAAGCAAAAACAAACAAGTTTTTAGTCCATAACCAAGCACAAAACAGGCAAGTTAAGAGATCCTAAGGCAAGGCGCGTGGCCGAGACCTTCGGGAACTCAAAACGAACACGAACATGGATGATCATCGAGTATTCAAACGATGACGTCTAAGTCTTGAAGACGGTAAAAAATGGAGTGTCTACAACATGCATTCTCTTTTTTAAGTTGCTTAACATGTTGTTACATGTTTGTGAGACCATGAAATATCCTTTCACATGGATGTTGTGGAGATCCAACGAAGAGAAGAGCTGCACCCCTGTAGATCAGCAATAAGGAACGTAGTCGGTGCCACCCAACCGGGGTTGTCGGCCGGGAGTACTCCGATGATGAAGTCAGTCCCTAAATCAAAAAATAGTATATATCTATATTAGAAGGGGTGTGTGTGTGGTGGAAGAAGAACAGACATACCTTTCACTTGGGATGCCCCCCTTTTATATAGACGGGGGGTGTGATCTTTATTTGGGCTGGACCTTTGTAGGCTTTGTTTGGGTTAGGCCCAATAAGCTAATACCTATAATTTTCTGGCTCCCACAATTGCCCCAAAACTTTCATTTTCTGCAGTAGAAGGAATGAGAGTTTTTTCTTGCCAAGTTACGCTGTTCAAATAGCTGTTAGGTTTTTTGATAAAGAACACTTTGGATAAATGAATAAAATATGTGAATGAATGACTGCATGTATGCTTGAATGTATGCTTGAATGTATGTATAAATGTACATATGTTGATCATAAGATGAGGGGGGTTGAGTTAAAACCCAGAAATGAATACAAATAAATCATAACAATAGGCCGCGGTCTTCTAACCCCCGGACATGGGTGTAGGCCGTGGTATTCTAACCCTCGGGCATGGGTGTCGGCTGTAGTATTCTAACCCCTGGGCATGGGCGTAGGCCACGATATTATAACCGCCGGGCATGGGTGCAGTATTTTGTCGAGTGTAAAGATTGCTTCCAAATATGGACTTTCATGCTGAGCTAGAAATATTTCTATATGCCGAGCACGAAAATGATTGCCTGAATCAAGTAAGATAGATTTAAATAAAGTAGATATATCAATCAAAAAATAGACCACGGTATTATTACCCCCAGGTGAGGGTGTAGACCTGCGGTATTATAATCCTCGGGTGAGGGTGTAGGTATAGGCTGCAGTATTCTAACCCCCGGGTATGGGTGTAGGCCTTTGCTGATGGTGCTCCATGCCGAGTGCGAAGATTACACTGTACTCGGAGACTTTTACTGATTTTAAGTAGCGACCGAGTGCCAATATAGCAAGGACTTTGAATAATGTATCCTGTACCAAATAAGGTGGACGTGTTAATCACCAATAATATTGCTCCGCTTGTATGGATTTGCCAAGTAGATATTGGGTTGACTATTTAATTGCTGAGTTGCTCGGTTTGCGTTTATTTCAAGGTAGACTTGCCCTATTGCTTTCGAATGACAGGTGTTAGTTGGAAGGAATGTAGATTCCCATTGCCCTATGTTGTAGGGAAGATTTGGCTTTGGTAAAATGACGGTGCGCAAAAATATGCAAACTGCTGACTGCCAAGCGTGTAATGTATTGCCCCAAAACAGGCGCTTGCTTCAAGCTGTGTGAAAACGAGTGGGAGTTTGTAACTCAAGTAAACGTTGTTGTAATGTTTGCACCAAGTTCGCTGAGTATGCATGCATATCAAAGGTGCCAAGATGATGATCGACTGATGTGCCCCAATTGGAAAGCGAAAATTTGACTGATGTCCCAGTGGGCAATTGTTTTGCCAAATAATGTTGTTAGGCAAATAAAGTTGCCGAATACTGTGGCCAATGTTGCTGCATAAAGTTTGACAATGCATAAAGTTGATAAATAATGTTGCTTGGCCGAATAAAGTTGAGGCATAATCTTGCCAGGTAAAATTGATGCACTGTCGAGTAACTAGTGTCAAAACATTGGTGTCCATTTACACTTGGGTCGGTGATTGTGCCGATCGTTTGGTCGGCAATTTTTCTTAGTTTTCTTCGGAAGGAATAAGATTGACTTGGGCTAAAATTGCCGAGTAGGCCGATACTGATTTGAAACGGATTCCGTGCCCCTGTTCAGTGCCGTGGCGAAATCGGAATGAAACCGAGACAGTAGGGTGCTTTGGTGAGATCGGGATCAAATCTGCATTTTATTTGTAGTTTTATTTATTTATTTATTATTTTTATTTATATTTTATTTATTTATTTATTTATTTTTGCGAGCTGAAATAGCATATTCTGACTGTACGGATGGACCCGAAATACGCCAAATAGCTGGAAAGGACTATTGGATCGCTGTGATCAGACTCTTGATGGCGTAATTGTTGCCAAAATAGAGTAGATGGCTCAGATCGGTTGAGAATTGTGTGCCGCGAAGCACGGGATAACTTCTCTTGCATGGTTTGCTAGATCGTCGTCCTTAGAAAGTTTGTCAATTCTGGGCAAACTTTGATCGGCCCGTACGACGTCATTTTAGCTCCGATTTTGACGTGGTTTGTTGCGTTGGACTCGTCTTAATGAGTACTTCACATTGGTATGGTCAAAACTTGAGTTTGATAGCCTCTAAAATTTCAATTTTCGGCATGGGTGATCCGTTTCATAACTTTCGGTGGACTTGGGTTGCTTCTTGGCTCCTCGGGTTGGTGGGTTTGGAATCTTTAAGCCGATGCGAATCCTGTGGTATGTTCAGATGTGGATTTCGGCAAGCTGAGGTGCTAATTTTATGCCGAGATATTAGTGCCGAATAAGTATAACGTTGCCGATTATTTGATGCGGAATATTGTGCTATCATAGAATGTGCCGAATAAGATGCCAAAGCTGAGTTGATCATATGCATACAGTGTTCATAATGCCGATGAACTCTGTTGCCGAATAAGTTGACTATTGTTTAGTCGAAAATGTTGCCGTATAAAGTTGACAAAATGTTGTTAGCCGAATATCGTAGATAACGGGACGGGATTGTTCGATGTTGTGCATGACGTATGGGCGGCCGAGTAGTCTTGCAACCGAGTAGTGTTAACTGTCGGGTAAGTTGCCGAAGCCAAGATCTAGAATAATGTTAATATGCAGTTGATAATAGGCCGAGTGATATACCAAATCGTAGAGGATAAGCAACACGGTATGATGTTTTGCCGAGCATTGTATAATTGAGTTGATAAGCAATGCCCAAGCCGAGATGTTAAAGCCGAATAAGTTGTCATTACTAGATGATGCGGCGTTGATATTAATATGATATGCCATATTGAAATGTCGAATAGATTGTGAGTTTGCAGTTGTTGATATGCCGAATATATATGCCGAATAAATAACCAAAGTAGCTTTGGAGCTTTGCCGAGCAATTGCCTATGAGTTCTTAGTATTGTCGAGTAACATGTCCGTGCCGAGCGCCAAAATAATGTGCCGAACGTGTTGTTTATGAGGCCAATAATAGAGCTTTCAAACCTCTAAATACAAGCTCCAAAAATTAGTTGGGCAAAAAGGAATGCCAAAGAGAGTGAATCAGTCAAATGCAACATGTTCTCATAATCTCAAGAAGTAAATTACTTAAAGTAAATGGGACCAAGGAGAAGGAAGGCAATTACTAGGCCAACACACTAGCCGAATAGTCCGAATGTATATTAATAGTTGTAACCTTAACCAAGAACACATCTTACAAGTGGAGTTCCTAATTAGCTTCCTATATAGCCGGTCAAAAGATGACCATAAATTACCATAATAACTCATGAAATTTTTCTAGAGAGAGAGAGAGAGTAAAGACCCAGCCAAGATTTAATGATAATATCTTTTACATACACATATCAATGCAAGTCAATGTTAATATTTATGCAAACAGTTATTATTTTACAACAAATATTATTTTCATGCACATGATCAACAGGTTCTAAACAACATTTCTGTGAGTTCAAGAAGTTGGTATCTATTCGGCATGAACTGGCAAGTTGATGGGCCAAAGGCGATGCCGAATACAGAATATTGCCAAATAATATGTATATATATTTATATTTTTATTGGCATTAACCTGAGCCGTATAGATTGGCTTGTATTCTCGCAGTCTATGGAATCAAAAATGTTAAATTACCTGTGAGTGCAAAGATTTGGCTAACAGCCGGGATGATTACCGAAGCAACATAAAAATATATAAAGCTAATAAAGAAACAATTCCTAAATAAAGAAACAATTACAAGCATGGATTTGGCAGAGCCACCCTTTGTACAATGCCGAAATGAAACTCCCATAAACAAAAGTCTAAAGCCCAGTTTTAGAAAGAAAGTGAAAATGCTCTGTTTTGATTTTGTTCTTGTTGGTTTTAGCAGGCAAAAATTGATATTCAAAAAACAACCCACCAATATATGCTTACTTACATCATAGATAGATATAATATTATATGTACGGAGATATGCATATTGCGAATCAAGTTGAATCAAAATAAAAATGAGACCCAGCCGTAGGCTGTATTACTTGGGATTGATTTTGCTTTTGTCAAAAATGCACTAACCTCAAAGCAACTTGTATATGTTTACTTACAGCAGTTTATTTGTTGTGTTCTTCGTTGATCTCATTCAGTCGTTCCCACAGATGGCGCCAATTGTGAGACTATGAAATATCCTCTCACATGGATGTTGTGGAGATCCAAAGAAGAGAAGAGCTGCATCCCTGTAGATCTGCAATGAGGAACATAGTCGGTGCTACCCAACCGGGGTTGCCGGCCGGGAGTACTCTGATGATAAAGGCAGTCCCTAAATCAAGAAATAGTACATATCTATATTAGAAGGGGTGTGTGTGTGGTGGAAGGAGAACAGACATACCTTTCACTTGGGATGCCCCCCTTTTATATAGACGGGGGGTGTGATCTTTATTTGGGCTGGACCTTTGTAGGCTTTGTTTGGGTTAGGCCCAATAAGCTAATACCTATAATTTTCCAGCTCCCACAATGTTTGCCTCACATGTTGTTACATGCTCGAATGTCATCACATGCCTTGCATGTTTGCATGCTTGTTAAGTTACATGCTTGTTTGCATGCTTGTCTTTGCATATTGTTATATGCTAATTGCCTTGTATAGCTTTGTTTCTTGCATGCTCATGTTGCATTAGTTTGCTTGCACGCTTAGGTTGCATTGCATTGTGTGTGCATTCCCTTGCCTTTTGATCAACCATGATAGAGGTCGGGGCCCCTTTTGTGTTTATGTGCATTTTATTTGATATAAATTGCACACTTGGCTTCTTTGGCCATCATGCATTGAAATGCGTGATTGATGGTCTGAGGGTCGAGGACTATACTCCCTTGAGTTCATGACATGATAGGGAGAATGGTAGTGCATACACTGTCTTGCAAATGCATTGTCATGCTCTGTTTGTCCTCTGCTGTAGCAAAAACTGGATTCTGCAGGAAGAGATGGCCGGTCGGCCATCTTCAGTGCTAGTCGGCTATGTATTGTTGACCGATATCCCCACAAATGGTCGATGACCACTATCCCTTGGCCGATGACCCCATCTCTTGGCCGGTGATCTCCCCACAGTTCTCGGGGAGTGGTTTAGGAGCATTCTTGAGACTTATGCAGTCTGTAGAGGTATAGAGCAGTGCAAACAGAGGCAACATGTAGCATGGTGATGAATTTCTGAGCAAAGCCGTTCGAGAATGCATTCATCCCTCGTCTTGAGGCCATGTCAGTACTTTAATAACTTAGAATGGTTATTTATTTTGATTTGGTTTTGTAATTAATTAATTAGCTTGATTAGTTAGTTAATTTGTATTATTCTTTCAGTCCCTCCATCGAGAGGACGCAATTGTGTAATAAGCGTGCGTGTGTGTGATACATGTCTTCCAATCCCCATTTCTTTCTCCCTTTTACTTAACCGCTTATGATGGTTAGTTTTAGGGCACGTTTCAATTAGCATCCTTATACTATGCATGTTTGCATTCATTCATCTGTATTGCATGCACCGGGCTCGGCGCATCATGTCAACTGCATTGTATTTCAATTCCAACTTGAATACATATATCGAATTGTCGCATCTCATATGCCATCTTAGAATAGCCGAGCCTATTTCTAGTTGCATTTTGCATGCGATGCATTAGCCATTTTAACAGGAACTAGGATTATGCATGATTTCTAACTAGTTTCTTATTTTGGCTCGGAGTACACTGTGAGTGTTTATGCTTTAGCATCTTGCATGAGTGTGAGTTTTGCCATGACAGCATGCTTGCCATGAGACTAATTGCTTATGTGATATAACTGCCTGAATGCCTGTGGGTGAAGGTTGGGTTACTTGTATGGGGACAATTCGTTGAAATTTGCATTTTAGCCTACTCGCGAGTAACAAACTTCAAACCATTTCCAAACAAACGAATATGCGATGTTTTGTTCCAAATTAGGCAATCTAGTCTATACTTGTGTGTTGTGCGCATCACATAGTAATTCTAGCTAATTAACTGGAATAAGAATGCATGTATTTTCAAAAACAAGATATCATGTTTAGTAGTGGCCGATCCTTGATCGGGCGAGCGGGGGTGCTCATAGATGACCTTCCCTTCTCATACCCAAGTTCCCGAGCCGAGGCAACTTTGGTGATGACGGACACGTGGCCTTAGGTAACGAGTCAGGGTTTCCTAAAATTCTCCCAAAATAAAATATTTAGGTGGCGACTCTGTATCTGGCAAAGCAGGCCATGTTTGGCACTTCTTTCTTAAAAATCAGTTTTCCAAAATGATTTGCCGGATTTGGACTCTTTGGTGATTTATCAATCTCACATCGTACATTGTGAGATTAGATTCAGAACCGTGACATATGAGTCCGAACTGTAGTAAGCCCAAATGAACAAAACGGGATCTTTCCCGGAACGTTTGAGGACGTCTACAGTTTTTGGCGACTCTGCTGGGGATTTAGAGAACTTGACTCGAACTCATGATATCTTGTTTTGATTACACTTATGTGTCTCTTTGCATTGTATTTACATTGGTGCGCCTAGGACACCGTGTTTGCCATCTGCTATTCCTGAACGGTTTGCAGGAGGCTCGTTTTGAGAAGCGTGCCATAAGTCTGACCGGTTACGGGCTCTGCCATGATGGGAACACGAACTCCGATTTTTACCGAGGCACCCTTTTTGACCATTTGACCTAGTGCATATTCAGAATCCATAGTGACCATTCCAAACTAGGACAAGTTGCTTACCCGATTGTAGGTTGTTTGAAACCGCTGTGTGCGTTGTGAAACCCTAGCTCCTGACAAAATAGGACAGGGAAACCCTACCCCAACATAGGGGTGTTTTGGCTCTCATTTACTTGCTATGTGCTTTTAGAGTGTGTCTCTACAGGTTGCACGTATCAGTTTGCAAGTCTGAGTATCAGGCCTGCGGGCACTAGTATTTTGAGAATCAGTTATATCTGCGGCTATCAGATTCAGTTTCGGGACAATAATTTGGGGAACAGTGATCAGTGGTCGAGTACAGTTATTCAGCTATACTTATGTCTGTTCTGGTGAAATTGGGCAGAGATGCTGTCTGTTTTCTCTTTCAGGGGGGGTTCAAAGATTCGGTTCAGAGCAACCAGTGTTCTCCTTCACTAAGGTAAGGCAGAAAAGGGCCAGTCAAGGCTCGCAGTTCATCAAATCCGTCAACCTACAGTTGTATCACCTCTGTTCAGTTCAGCAGACTTGTGATGACACAAAATTCAGAAGAAATTGTGGTCATGGCAGTGGCACTAAACCAAGGAATCACAACACAGGGTGAGACTGACGTTGAAGTGCAGCACCCACCCAGGTTACCTGCCGCGCACCCGATCTGGGAACCCCAGTTGTTTTAAGCTCGTGAGCCAACCACATTTGAGTTAATAGGAATGATTGGCAACCTCTAGAGATCTGTGGCTGATCTGGCTTATGGAATGTTGGCTCCGCCACCAACCATATCGTATGCTGGGAACTTCATGCCGTAGGAGCCACCACTACTGGGGCGAATTGTAATTGAGCTTAGCCAACCTGAAGTTGTCTCAAGTTCCGGCAATGACATATCAGCGATGACGGGGCTTTACACTGAAATAGCAACCTAAACCTTCTACCAAGCTGAGGCTAGTGGAAAGAACAAGATGAAGAAAGACACTGATCCCTATGAACAACTCCAGTAAGCTGTTGAGGCATTGAAAGCTGGAGGGCTGAATAAGCAACAAGTACTCGCAGTTGTGGTTAAGACTGTGGATGACATTTTCCCTGCTCAGACCGAGAGCAGTTCAAGCCAAAGAAAAAATCGGGATAGGGACCGTTGTACCAGAACAGTTCCTTTTAATCCTAACCCTGCACTTAGGAAAGATCAGAGGGCCAAGGCGGCACCTGCCGATCCTTTTGCTAGTGCGCTCAGCAAAGGTCCACAGACTTCGAAGTATCTGCCCCAAGGTCGCAGGGTCTTTCATGCCCTCTACATGCCTTTGTCCAGGGCTTTTCGAATCCTCACTGAAAAAAGTCATCTCAAACCTTTTGAGCCTCGGCCTCTCCAGAGTAATCTTCCTCTCTCACATGATGCTACCCAGGGCTGTGCGTACCATTAACAGACTGGTCACACCACCGACAACTGCTTCTGACTTTGTCACGAAGTACAGGATTTGTTTGACGACGGGGTCATCCTCCCACCGAGCTCAGCAAAGTCTGTCATCACTGGGTTGGTGGATTTCGAGGATAATGCAAGTATGTGATCAGGGGTTGGACCACCTGCGGGCGGTGCTCGGTTTGCCTCAGAGGTGGCGTTTGGCACGCACTGTTTTGAGCTTTTGTGAATGTTAACTTTTGTAGTTTCTGACTTGGGTGTTGAGTCAGTTCTATGGTTTTGTTTTGAGTCTATCTCATTGTTTTGAGTCAGTCCTTTTGCTTACTAGTCTGTCTCGTTGTTTTGAGTCAGTCTTTTCATATTGAGTCAGCTGAGTCTGTCTTGTTGTATCGAGTCAATCCCATTGTATAGAATGTCAGGGGATTCCAGGGATGTCACCTTGGACATCACTTGCTTGTTTTGGTGTTTGTCTTTTACACTCTTTTGAGTCTGTTTCTGTCGTGGAGCCAGTTATACCAGAAGATTTGAATAAAACAACAGTGGTTTTCATGATTTTGTGTTTGTTTCTGCCTTGAATCAGTTGTGCCAGAAGATTTGAATGAAACGGCAGTGCTTTTCACTTACTTCTCTATGCCTTTTAAATCATTGCATTGACCTAAGTTTTTCAAAACTTTTTGAACACTGTGATGAAAACAAAAAAGAAACAATTCCTCGGGTTTTGCAAAAATTTGATCAACTGAGAGAAAGAAAGGCGTGCTAAGCCCTTAATGAATGAAATCATGCTTGTTAATGTGAGTACTGAGAAGGCCCATGGTTTGATCCAGATTGGTTCTACACTGTCTTCAACTGTAGACACCCCATTTTTGACCGTCCTCAAGACTTGGACGTCATCGCTTGAACACTCGGCGATCATCCGTGTTTGTGTTCGTCCTGAGTTCCCGGAGGTCTCGGCCACGTGCGCCTTGCCTCAGGATCTCTCGACTCGACTATTGTGTTTGTTTCTGCCTTGAATCAGTTGTGCCAGAAGATTTGAATGAAACGGCAGTGCTTTTCACTTACTTCTCTATGCCTTTTAAATCATTGCATTGACCTAAGTTTTTCAAAACTTTTTGAACACTGTGATGAAAACAAAAAAGAAACAATTCCTCGGGTTTTGCAAAAATTTGATCAACTGAGAGAAAGAAAGGCGTGCTAAGCCCTTAATGAATGAAATCATGCTTGTTAATGTGAGTACTGAGAAGGCCCCTGGTTTGATCCAGATTGGTTCTACACTGTCTTCAACTGTAGACACCCCATTTTTGACCGTCCTCAAGACTTGGACGCCATTGCTTGAACACTCGGCGATCATCCGTGTTTGTGTTCGTCCTGAGTTTCCGGAGGTCTCGGCCACGTGCGCCTTGCCTCAGGATCTCTCGACTCGACTATTTTGTGTCTGGTTTTGCACCAAACACTTGTGCTTTGCCTGTGAGGGACAGAGGATGGCTTGGCCATCCTCACACATCACCGGCCATTGGTTTGTTGCCACCGGCCAAATATTTGGCCGGTCGGCACTTTTTGTGGCCGGCCGACCATCTATTTTGGTCAAATTACATTTTTTGCCGGCCGACCACTGTTCATCTGCTTTTGCAGATATTTTTGTGCTAGCTGTGATAGTTGGCACCCACCTTTGCTCCCCTCCATACACGTGTATTGAGGGATTTCAACCTTGTTAGCTTGCCTTGGAAGCTTTACAAGGTTGAATCTTCTATAAGAGGAAGCTTTTTCTCCCTCTTTGAAGAGAACATTTTTTTTCCAGAGCTTTGAGTTCTAGGGTTAGGGTTTGCATATCCTCCATCTCTATCTCTCTCTCTCTCTTGTGTATTAGTGTGTGTTTTGTCTTACTTTTGCACATAAACACCTAGTCTTACACCTTTTCTTGGTTGCTGAGGGGCCAGAGGTCTGTTTTGGTGTTCTTGGGTGGTTTTGAGCTCAAAGAAGCAGCTGGTCCACCATTTGCGAAGAGGGTCTTCAAGGGTAACATTCTTGTTTTTTTACCCCATTTTTGCATGGTTTTTTTGACTACCTTGCAACTGTTTTTAGACTTGGTGTATAACATATAAAAGTCTGGTTTTTGTCTACTCTAAATAGTTGTTTAAGAGTGTTTTGAGCTTTGAGGTTGTTTGACCCCTCTTAAGCCTTGTTAGGCTCCACTTTTGTGCATTTTTGGTGAGCTCCGGGACCATTGTGTTTGGACCTCCTCACCACTAAAATCTTGAGGGATTTCAGTGGTGAGGATGGTGCCTTGAGGTCCTAAGAAGGAGAGGGCCACCCCCTCTCCTAGTTGTCCTTGAAAAGGGCCTGAGAGGGTGATTTATGCTCCGGCGTTGGGCCGAGGTATAAACCGAACAGGTTGGGGGCCCAGCAGAGCAGTGGGCCGAGATGATCGACTGTTCACCCGGAGATGGGCTACCAGAGCTTGGGCCGGGCAGAGGTTGGACTATGTGCTGCCCCGAACCGTGCAGAAGGTACTCGGCCAGGAAGTGACCGGTCAGACCAGGATGTTCGGTCCGAGGATTGACGAGATCAGACAGACCGAGAGGCCGGCGCTCGGAAAGGCGCGGTCAGCCGAGGTAGTTGACTGACCGGCGAGAAGACTGACCAAAGGAGGATCCCGGGCTAAGCTTTGCCGAGATGCCGCCTAGCCCGGTCCTTCATTCGGTTATCCGGTCGGGCGCTTAAGGTATGAAGCATGGTATGACCGAGGTAGGGCAGCTCGGCTGCCGAGCTCCAGCTATGCTGGCAGGCAGTTGAGAGCAGGTGATGAACGGCATGGTTTAAGCTGACAGATGGGATAGCAGAGCCACGTGTCAGGAGATGACAGGGAGTGGATATGGGGCACAGAAGGTATATAAGCCTGTCTGCGCCCCCCATACGGGACAGACGAACACTCTGTAAGAAAATCCTTACACTCAAACACTCTCTCCCTTCTCTCTATTCCCTCTAAGGTGTGAGCTAACTTGACCGTCGGAGGGTTTTTCCGGCCACACACCGCCGGGTAGCTCATCCTTATTGACTCGCAGGTGATCGGACATCGACGGAGCTCGGAAGAAAGGAATACGGGCGCGCCGGAATATTTGCTCCCCGTACAGGGCCATTTTAGCCTCTTGTGTGAGCATCTAATTTAGGTTCATGTTGGCCATGTCCTAACTGATTTTTGTACTTATTATGTCATAATATAGCTCTATTTTTACTTTGTTTAGACACATCTTGCATGCCTTGCATACATGTCTTGTAATGCCATGTTTAGGCCTTAACATGCTTTAGGTGTTGACCTTTGTTCTAGCATGATTTTGGCCAAGCTTTGTGAAGCTTTTGTGTATGTTTCAGTGTGCTTTAGCTCTGTTTTTAGTCGCTTTGGTCATGCTTAACATATTTTGTATAGTTTCTTTGCATTCTAGCTTGTAGGCCTTGAATGTGTGATGTCATGAGCATGTTTTACTTGCTTTAATTAGTTGGTTTGGCACCTCTATTTATGTAATTTCAGAGTTTGGTATGTTTGCCATATGTCCATGACCATCTCTTTTAAGTGTGCTTAAGAGTTGCCTTTTGATGCTTAGGAATTGGATCATGTATGCATGCATGCTTGTATGTGCATTTGCCCCCATCTCCATAGTTTATGGCCACTATTTTAGGCTTGTTTGAGGGCTGCCTAAATTAGTTTAAGTCCATCCTTCATGTGTTATAGCATGCTTGCCTCGTGCATTGTTGCATACTTGGCCTATTACATGTTGTTGCTTGCTTGAAATCATGATGCATTTGGCATGTATTTCATTGGTCAAGTTGCTTTGCATTGTTCCTATGCTTAGTCCACTTTACATGTTGTTGCATGTTTGCCACTAGCATAGTTGTCACATGCTTTGCATGCTCATTTTGCATACTTAGCCTCCACGCCTAGGTTGCATTCCATTTGCATGCATGCTTCACCTCTTGAGTTGAGTATGATAGAGGTCGAGCCCCTTTGTTTGATTATGTGCATTGCATTCCATATCAAAATGCATACTTGGTTTCTTGGGCCATCACTCATTGAAATGCGCGATTGATGGTCCGAGAATTGAAACCCATCCTCCTTTGAGTCATGAATATGATAAGGAGTGTGGTTGGTGCATACATTGCTTGAAATGCATTGCCATACTATGTTTTGCCCTCTGCTGCTGTCAAAAATAGAGAAGCTTTGGCCGACCGTCCATCTCCAGTACCGACCGACCATCCATCAATGGCCGATAGCTTGAACAAGTGGCTAGTGATAATTCCCTTTGGCCGGTGACCAATTCCATTAGCCGGTGGTGTTCCACAGCACTCAGAGAAGCAACCCTGGGACTTGTACAGTTTTCAGAGGAGGATAACAGTCAAAGCAGAGGCAACTTGTGCATGGCAGTGGCTTTCTGAGCGGAGCCGAACACGCATTGCATAGGGCCCTTTTCCCGAGGCTGTTTACAGTTTTATTAGATTAATTAATTTGATAACTAGTTTAATTGGTTTGTAATATTTAATTAGCTTGTAGGTTAGTTAATTGTATTATTCTTTCGATCCCTCCGAGCGAGGGCAAATTTGTAATAAGTGTGGGTGCTTAAATCTTTTAAATACAGTGAAGATTGTCGAACAATCTTAAGACAGGTCCCTTCGAGTGAGGGCAAATTTGTAATAAGTGTGGGTGATTGTTTCAAAATTATAACCCCCACTTCTTTCTCTCTTTTACTTACCTGCTTTTGATGGTTAGTATTAGGGCATGTTTAATTTAGCATACCTTATGCTATGCATGCGTGCATCATTCATCAGTATTGAATGCACCGGGCTCGGCGCATCATACTAACAGCATAATATTCCAAATCTAACTTGAATACGTACTACTTGTTGCATCCGACATGCCATCCTAGGATTAGCCGAGCCTATTCTAGTGACACTCTGCATGCGTTGCATTAGCCACTTAACATGAATTAGGATCACACATATGATTACTAACTAGTTCATTGTGTTGGCTCGGAGTACGCTGTAAGTATTTATGCTTTAGCATCTCGCATGAGTGTAAATGTTAACATGACAGCATGCTTACCATGTGGCTAAATGCTTATGTGATATAAACTGCATGAATGCCTGTGGGTGAAGGTTGGATTGTTTAAGTTGGAACAACTCGCTGAAATCCGTGTTTTAGCCTACTCGCGAGTAGCAAATCTCAAATCATTTTCCAAAACGAACGGATATGCAATGCTTTGTTCCAAATTAGGCGATCTAGTCTATACTTGTTTTGTTGTGCGCATCACATAGTAATTCAAAATTAGCTAATTAATCGGAATAAGAACAGATAACGTTTTCAAAACTAGATATCATAGTTAGTAGAGGCCAATCTTCGGATCGGGCGAGAGGGGGTGCTCATAGCTGACCTTCCCCAATCGTACCCAAGTTCCCGAGCTGAGGCAACTTTGGTGATGACGGACATGTGGCCTTTGGCACCGAGTCAGGGTTTCCTAAATTTCTCAAAATAAAATATTTAGGTGGCGACTCTGTATCTAGCAAAGCAGTCCATGTTTGGCACTTCTTTTCTAAAAATCTGTTGTTCTCAAAACAATTTGCCGGATTTGGACTCTTTGGTTCAGATTAAGAACCGTGACAATTTGAGTCCGAACTGTAGTGAGCCCAATACGAACAGAACGGGACTCATCCTCCCGGGGCGTTCGGGGACGTCTACATCGACGCGAGCGATTTGTCGCTTTCTTAAAAGATTCCAAAAAAAAATGTTTTGCGCCATCTTGCGAAGACCTGTGTGGAATTGCTCTTGAGATTGTGCATCCTAGGATCACTCTCGGCATCGAGACACGACCCCTTGCTTTCAAACCTTGAACTTGGATTCAGAATGTTCAACGGTTAACCACGATGTGAGGCCTGTGTGGCTAGATTTGAAGTAACCCTCGAATCAGCGGCAAGGAAAGTCAGATCAAGTAGATCAAATGCGATCAAAGGAAGCTTGTGAAGCTAGACCAACAACACCCCTCGAATTAGGGGCACCAAAAATGCTAGATGCGCTCGAAGAGCCAAAAATTGGGATGCTTCTCAAAACTAGTGAAGATCGGCAAGAATGTCAAATCCTAGAGGGGAGGAAAGAAAAAAGTATTTAAGGACAACCGAGTTCCTATCCACAACACTAGGGGCAAATTCAACCCCCCATTGGGTGGACTTCTACATCATTAGCGAACAACAGCCATTCTCCTGGATTCAGATGGCTTCGAGATCTCAAAACCATTTGACATGGACAAAGCTACGCTTTTACCCTTGAGAGGCTCGCTGGGCCGAAAACCCGGAAGGGCGACCCAGGCAAAAGTTAAAGCAAGAAAAAGAACAAAAAGAACAAAAAAAATAAAAAATGCAAAGAATGAAAAAAAGAGAAATGAAAAATTCTGAACAAAGAAAAGAAATGAAAAGAATTGAAAAGAAAAGAAAAATCGAGCTCGCAAGGTTGAAAATCCGGAAGGGCGGCCTTGGCAAAAGTTAGAGCGTAAAAGGAGAGGTTAATACCCGAGTGTACCTTAACCGGAACTACGTAAGGCTTGATTCCCATGTTTGGATACGTAAGCAACTTCATCCTGAAGTCCAGCCATAAACATTTTCAAATCAATTGTGTCCATGTAATGGTTTAGATCATCTTTGTCATTTCCGTATCCGAGAGTTCGGTTGTAATCGTCACTTTGAGGATTGATTACAGTGTGCTACGGCGCTATCCAAATAAGGGGCAACTTTCCGTTGCCATACAGTGCGCTGAGGTGCCATTCAAATAAGGGGCAACTTTCCGTCGCCATGCAGTACCATTTAGACAAGGGGCAATTTTTCATTGTTTTGGATCTGAGGTTGTGCATCTCAAGAGTAGAGTCCGCGTTGGTCGAGCAGTGGCCATTTGCAAAAACAAGCTTTGAGAATTTTTAATGAAGTTGACTAATTTTCTCGAAAAATTGCTTCATTTTCCCAAAATCGGACCATGTCTTGGACCCAAAAAAGAAAAAATTTCAGTGCTCATAGCTTGACTTGCATGATTTTAAATCAGAAAATCGAACAAGCATGTTAATCTAACTCTCATATTGATTAAAATTGTTTTAACAAAAACTCAAAAACAAAAAAAAATGGTCAAAATGATGAATTAGGGGCACAGTTGAGTCAGGTGTTCTGTCTTTTCCCCATTGTCAACTTACTTTCCGGGAAAAGGACATTCTATCTACCAAAAAAGGGCACGACTGAAGTTAACAGCAAGGGGCAGAAAGCTGTCACATCCTCCGAGCAACAAGGTATCAAGCCAAGTGCGAAGCACGAAATGGAATGGATCAGGATATTTCACTCCCTCATCTAAACAGGTCTGATCACATCCATACTGGCCAAGGGCGTCGTTAACCGCTGTCAGTTGCGGATCTGCTGCACATCTAGCCGCGTCACAACCCCTCTGTGGAAAAGTTCACTGTCGTGAGTGGAAGAAGGGAATCTAGTTGAATACTAGGAAAGAGCCCCCATTCCTGCTTATCCATCAACCACCCCGGGGAGGGATAAAAAAGAAGAGAGATTGAAGAATAGAGAGATGTGCGTTGAGAGAAAAAGTGAGGTAAATGGCTTTTTCAGAAAAACAGAGTCTGAGGGCCGAGTGATGTGAGAATCACAAATGAGAAAGGGTGGAAACCAATACCCGGAGAAACTGGCTCCTCGTGAACCAAGAGGTCTCTCGTCTTTGTAACACGTCTGAGTGTCATGTGTGTTGTGTTTGTTTTGTTTGTTGTTTTTGTTTGTCTCGATCCTTGTTTTGAGTCGTTTCGAGTGTCAATAGATGTGCTTAGGTTGTTTTTACCTTTTTTTTTCATTTATTGAGTCGTGGTACGCCGTGGTCAGTCGTAGACTCAATACCTGATCAAAAACTCATTCTCAATTCCAATTTCAAAAAAAGAATCGTTTTGTGCTCGGAGTGCTGTGCCGTTCTCCACATTTGTGCAAAACAGGATTTGTTCTTTCATAAAACTGCAGGGTTCAACCTAAGTCATATGAGAACAGTAAAACCAGGACCTATCTGAAGCTATGTTGGTTCCAGACTGCAAAGCAAAAGAAAAGAGGAAAAATTTGGAGCATCTAAGTTTGTTTCACCTTCAGAAAGTCCCAAGATTGCATTTCGGGTATACCTCTTCAGGCCTGGTCAATGCTCCGAAGTATGAGTGTGCCTCTACCTTAAGCTCAAGATCAAGTTTGCTTCAAGCTAGAATGGCGATTAGGGAAAGTTGTGAATATGATCAGGAAGGAAAACGACATTTGTGGTTTCTACATGCAGAAGTTACCCCTTGTCAGCATTTGTACTGTGAGTTGAAGGTAAGAGTTCGAAGAACACAAGGGGAGATCCCCATCAGAGTAGAGCGATTCATCACCACTCACCCCATGAGGTGCTTTCTAAAGCGCCGCTTTGTTTGCTTATTGCATTCAATAGACATCATGCTCTACATTGTTTGTAACATGTATCATATCATCACACATATTGCATAAATGCATCTTGTACTATACTTATTCTTGTTGTCGCATAGAATATACACGTTACATTGGATGTATGTCATTGATCCTTTCGCATAGAGTATGTACAAGTACATTGCATGGAGCACGTTTTAACCTTGCTTGCATTGTCGTGCACCTCCCTTAGGTAGCATTGTCTTGCCCCCCTCCATCCGCGTTTGTTTCACGTGTTTCATTTGCATTATCATGCACCTTATCAAATTATGCTCATTATCATGCGTTTCAGTTCACGCATTGTCATGCATTTCAATCTTTCGCATTGTCATGCATCTTTCATTTGCATTGTCATGCATTTCAATCTCACGCATTGTCATGCATCTTCCATTTGCATTGTCATGTATTTTAATCTTTCGCATTGTCATGCATCTTTTATTTGCATTGTTATGCATTTCAATCTCACGCATTGTCATGCATCTTTCATTTGCATTGTCATGCATCTCAATTTTTCGCATTGTCATGCATCCTTCATTTACATTGTCATGCATCTCAATCTTTCGCATTATCATGCATCTTTCATTTGCATTGTCATACATTTCAATCTCCCGCATTGTCATGAGTCCTTCATTTGCATTGTCATGCATTTCAACCTTTCGCATTGTTATGCGTACACTTAGGTTGCATTGTTATGCACCCCTTACTTGTGTTGCCACGCACACTTGTTGCATTATCCTGCACCTTTTTACTTGTGTTGTCACGCACGTCCTGCTCGCATTGTTATGCGTAAACTTAGGTTGCATTGTTATGCATCCCTTGCTTGCGTTGTTGCGTATGCTCTCTCTTGCATTGTTATGCACCCACATTTAGTTGCATTGTCACGCACCTTTCACTTGCATTGTTATGCATGTTTCTATCCACATCATATGTGTGTATGTTTATCTCCTATTGAAATGATGTCTTGGTTTAACGTGAAATATGTGTTTCTACTATATTGTACCTGTTGAATTTCTTTCTTTTGCAGGCACGATATTGTATGTACGGTTCATTTGAAGATGATGAAACCAGACGATATTGTATGTATGGTTCATTCAAAGGTAGTCCTGGTTTAGTTCAACTGTTACCTTTTCTCCACTCGCGTGCCGCGTTTGGACGTACCCTTTCTCCACTCGCGTGCCGCGTTTGGACGTATCCCTTTCTCCACTCGCGTGCCACGTTTGGACGCACCCCTTCTCCACTCACGTGCCGCATTTGGACGTAACCCTTTCTCCACTCGCGTGCCGCGTTTGGACATAACCCCTTCTCCACTCGCATGCCGCGTTTGGACGTATCCCTTCTCCACTTGCGTGCCGCGTTTAGACGTATCCTTTCTCCACCCGCGTGCCGCGTTTGGAGGTAACCCCTTCTCCACTCGCGCGCTGCGTTTGGACGTAACCCTTTCTCCACTCGCGTGCCGCGTTTGGACGTACCCGCACTGTTATGTGGATCGTGCTTTCTTGCACAATCCTTTCCTCTCTTGCGTGTGCTACACTGAGAGATGTTGTGTTTGGGACTTCGAGTGTCCTCGGTAGTTGCTTTTAGTCTTCTCCGTGTGAAACGCAGCGAGAATTGCATAATTTTCTTACATCCTTTCTACGTGTAATGTAGTTGGATTTGTATTCGCCTGCTTAAAACTATTGCATAAATGCTTTATTACAGCTCTTTTTGCATGATCATAAGTTATGCTCAGCATTTTGCATGTCCTTTGCATTTTGCCCCTGCCCGCGGGCACATATCTTTGTTATCTTGTATGCTTGTCTGAGTCTTCGGCCTTGTCAAAAATGGGTTGTCTCTGGGCTTTGACATTCACTCCCATCATTTTTATGACTTTCGAGTTCTGTCAAAGAGGGGCAACTGTAGACACCCCATTTTTGACCGCCCTTAAGACTTGGATGTCATCGTTTGAACACTCGATGATCATCCATTCTCATGTTCGTTTTGAGTTCTCGGAGGTCTCGGCTACGCGCCTCGCCTCAAGATCTCTCAACTTGTCTGTTTTGTGCTTGGTTATGGACCAAACACTTGTGTTTTTGCTTTTAAGGGAAGAGGGTAGCTTGTTTGCTATCCCCTCAACCCACTGGCCAAGGCATGATGCCATCGGCTCCTTGTTCTTGCCATCGGCCAAGAGTTTTGGCCGATCGGCACTGTTTTTGGTCTGCCGGCCATTGTGTTGGTTGATCGGCCATTTTTGGTGGTCGAACCCTATTCATCTGCTTTATGCAGATATTTTATGCCAGCTGGCACAACTGTCATGCACAATTGACCCCCTCTATACACGTGTATGGAGGGATTTGAGCTTTGCTTAGCTTCTCCAAGAAGCTTTGCAATTTGGATTTCTATAAGAGGGGAGGCCCTCCTTCCTTCTCAGGGGTTCTGAAATTAGGGTTAGAATAGTTGTATCTCTTTATCTCCATATCTCCCTATCTTTACACTTTTGTGTGTGTTGTTGTGACCTAAAGTGTGATTTTGTCTTACTATTGCACACAAACACCTAGCACTACACCATCCTTGGTTGCTAAGGCATTAGGGAGCTGATGTTAGGGTTCTTGGACTGATTTTGATCAGAAAAAGGTGCTGGTGTTGTGTTCTTGGAGGTATTCTTCAAGGGTGAGCATTCTTGCTTTAGATACCCCATTTTTGCTTAAGCTTTTAGCCCTTCTTGCTTATTGTTTTAAGCTTAACTTATAACTGAGAAAAGTTTTGATTTTTCTTGCTTTAGAACTTTGTTTAAGGTCATTTTGAGGTTTGGGGTTGTCCCCCTCCCCCCCCCCCTCTTAGGCCTTGTTAGGCCTTGTTTTAGGCCACCCCTTTTGGCCATTGTTCTTGTCTTTGTATGACCTCTTTGCCACTGAAATCTAGAGAATTTTCAGTGGTGGAGAGGTGGTTTTGAGGTCCTAAATACGAGAGTGTTATCCCTTCTCATTGTTGTCTTTAATGCTTGCATAAATGGCTTATGTTGGTATCATGTTTGCTTGGCTTGTTTTAGCTTCATTTTAGTATATATTAGGCTTTGTTTTGCCATGATATAGCACTGTTTTGACTTGGTTTAGACATACCATGCATGCTTTGTATACTTGTCTTGTAATTCCATGATTTGCCTTAACATGTACCTAGCATTTAAACTACTATGCTTGCATGTTTTGGTCTAATTCCATGAAGCTTTTAGCCATGTTGTGACATGCTTAAGCTCTGATTTTGGTCTTCTTGGTCATGCTTGCATTGTTTTGTATAGCTACCATGTGATCTAGCTTGTTAGCTTTGGGTGCTCAAGTCATTAGCATGCTCTATTTCAACCATTTCAGTGGTTTGGCATCACGTGTTATGCTATTTCAGTCCATATAGTATGCTCATATGCTTGCAGTTGTAACTTCTTTAACGCTTTAAAGAGTCGGTATGTTATGCCTCATGAATGTGTCATCATATATGCCACCATGCTTAGGCATTTGGGACGCTATCTAAGTGGGTTTTTGGGCTCATTTTAGCATGCCATATCTCCGTTTTCATTGACTTAAAACATGCCATGTTTGGTTGTCTTAGGTGTAATGTAACACCTCTTCGGTAGTCTTGTATGTCTCATGTTTTTGCCCCTTTGTTTTAGCTTGTTTTGGCTTTGGTCATTGCATGTTTTAGGCTTACTTTGCCATGCTTTAGGACTGTTTTGGGTTATGCTTGCCATATGCTCTTTGTTTTGTGTAGCTTCGGTTCAAGTCCCTTCACTAGTCTTAGGCTTTAAGCCTTGTGCATACTATGCCTAATTTGTTTATGTGATTTGGCATCACCCCTAGCATCATTTCAGATCATGTAATGTTGTCACATTTGCAAGCTTTTCACCTCTTTTAAGTGTGCTTAAAAATTACCCTTTTGTGTCTCAGTCTCTAGGCCAATTAGTATGCATATTTGTATGAGCTTTTGTCCTCATTTACATAGCATTTTGGCCACTGATTTGGACCTATTTGAGAGCTGTCCATTTCGGTTTAAGACCATCCCCGCATGTTGTTGCATGCTTGCCTTGTATGTTGTCACATATTCTTGCATGTTTGGATGCATGTCAGGTAACATTGCATTGCATTTGTCGTGTTCGTGTTACATTGCCTTACATTCCCATGTTGCATTGTACTTGGTTGCATACATTGCATTGAGTTTGGTTTGGGGTGTCAAACCAAACATGAGGGCCGAGCGACGTTTCATACTTGAAGTGACGAAACGTGCTTCAACCCTCGGTTGTCGACGTTCTTGATCAAGCATGATAGAGTTCTAGGCTTTCATATGTTTTGTTGCATTCATTCCACATTGATTTGCATGCTTGGCAACTTTGGCCATCATGCATTGAAATGCGTGATTGGTGGTCCGAGGGTCGAGAGCCATACTCCCTTGACTTTATAGCATGATAGGGAGGGTGGTTGCGCACACATTATCTTGTAAATGCCTTGCCATGCACTGTCTGTCCTCTGCTGCAGCAAAAACAACATTCTGCAGGAAGATATGGCCGGTTGGCCATCTTCAGTGCCGGCCGGCTACCAACTTTTGGTCGAGAGCCTCATTTTTGGTCGATGACCATTTTCCCTTGGCCGGTGGTCATGTATTTTGGCCGATGACCCCCCACAACACTCAGGGAGCAGTTTAGAAGCATCCTTAAGACTTGTGCAGTTTTCAGAGGTGCAGAGCAATGCAAACAGAGGCAACATGGCATGGCAATGGATTTCCGAGTGAAGTCGACTGAGCATGCATGCACCCCTCTTCCCGAGGCTATTTTACTGCTTTAGTAGCTTAATTAATTTATTTAATTAGTTAAGTGTTGTGTAATTAATTAATTAGCTTGTTAGTTAGTTAATTTGTATTATTCTTTCGGATCCTCCGTCGAGAGGGCGAATTTGTAATACGTGTGCGTGCGTGTGTGAATGTCTTCCAACCCCACGTCTTTCTCCTTTTTACTTACCTGCTTTTGATGGTTAGTTTTAGGTCATGTTTCAATTAACATACTTATGCTCGTATATCTGCATCATTCATTTGTATTGCATGCACTGGGCTCGGCGCATCATATTAATAGCATTGTATTTCAATTCCAACTTGAATACGTGTATTGAGTTGTCGCATTTCACATGCGATTCTTAGATTAGCCGAGCCTATTCTAGTTGCATTTTGCATATGTTGCATTAGCCATCTTAACATGAACTAGGATCATACATGATTTCTAAACTAGTTTCTTGTTTTGGCTCGGAGTACTAGGTAAGTGCTTATACTTTAGCATCTTGCATGAGTGCGAGTGTTACCATGATAGCATGCTTGCCATGAGGCTAAATGCTTATGTGATATAATTGCCTGAATGCCTGTGGGTGAAGGTTGGATTACTTGAATTGGAACAATTCATCAAATCTACATTTTAGCATATTTGCGAGTAGCAAACTTCAAGCCATTTTCCAAACAAACGGACATGCAATGCTTTGTTCCAAATTAGGCGATCTAGTCTATACTTGTTTTGTTGTGTGCATCACATAGTAATTCTAGCTAATTAACCAGAATAAGAACACATGTGTTTTCAAAAACAAGATACCATGCTTAGTACAGGCCGATCTTCGGATCGGGCGAGCGGGGGTGCTCATAGATGACCTTTCCCAATCGCATCCAAGTTCTCAAGCCGTGGCAACTTTGGTGATGACGGACACGTGGCCTTAGGCAACGAGTCAGGGTTTCCTAAATTCCCCCATAATAAATATTTAGGTGGCGACTCTGTATCTGGCAAAGCAGTCCATGTTTGGCACTTCTTTCTTAAAAATCAATTTTTCAAAACGATTTGCCAAATTTGGACTCTTTGGTGATTTATCAATCTCACATTGCACATTGTGAGGTCAGATTAAGAACCGTGACATTTGAGTCCGAACTGTAGCATGAGGCCCTCGGGACGCGTCTACACATCGCCTTGCAGAAATTCATCCAACGAATCAGAGAGTATCGGTTGCGGTTGAATCCTTGAAAATGTACAGCAAGAAAAATGCTGGGGTTCTTGATCACACAAAGGGGCATCGAGGTCGACCCTTCCAAAATCAAGGCCATCTTAGAAATGCCACCACTGATGACTAAAAAGGACGTGCGAAGCTTTCTGGGTAAAGTGCAATTCATAAGATGGTTTATTTCAAAATTAACCTTGACTTGTGAACCACTCTTTGGTCTCCTGAAGAGAGGAAAGAAGTTCCAATGGGACGGTCGATGCCAAGCTGCTTTGGAACAGATCAAGCAATATTTATAGAACCCACCCGTGTTGTCACCGCCTGAGGCGAGGGAACCGTTGATTTTGTACCTTTCAATGACTAAAACTACGATGGGCTGCATGCTTGCACAGGAGTCTGAGGACAAGGTGGAGAGAACTATCTACTACCAGAGCAAGAAAATGCTGGATTATGAGACCCGCTACACTCTGCTGGAGAAGGCTTGTTTGGCCTTGGCATGGGCTACCAGGAAGCTGCAGCACTACCTGTTAGCTCACTCCGTAATACTGGTTTCAAGATTAGATCCCATCAAATATCTTTTCGAGAAGCCAGCACTTACGGGTAGGATAGCCCATTGGTTGCTTCTGCTTTCGGAATTCAATTTGAAGTACGTGATGCGCAAGTCAGTAAAAGGGAGAGCAGTAGCGGAGTTCCTAGCCGATCACCTAGTTGAAGAGGATGAAGCAGTTGTGTACTTATTCCCAGATGAGGCCATTCTGCATGTCGAAGAAGAGACTTGGACGATGTACTTTGACGGGGAGTCAAACCAATATGGGCATGGGATTGGGATATTGTTGATAGCACCCGACAATTCTCGCATACCTCTAGCAGTCAAGCTCCGGTTCAAAGTGTCGAACAATGAGGCAGAGTATGAAGCATGTGTTGCCGGTTTAGAAGCCGTCCATGAACTAGGGGTAAAGCGGTTGGATGTCATCGGGGACTCGAACCTTGTTGCATCTCAAGCTAAAGGAGATTGAAAAGTTAAAGAAGAAAAGATGAGAATCTATCACTAGACCTTGGACGTGCCAATTTCTCGGTTTGAGAAACTGAATTTCACTCATCTGCTAAGAGAGAACAACAGGTTCACAGATTCACTAGCAACTCTATCTTCCATGATAGACATCCCTTTCAAAGTCCGGATGCGTCCGATCATCATCGAGCAAAAATTTGTGCCGGCCTACAAGCTGATTGCTGCCATAGATGAGGTACAAGATGAAAATCCCTGGTATTACGATGTCTGGAACTTCTTAGAAAAAGAGGCGTATCCACCAGGGACAAATGCCAAAGATAAGAGGGCAATTCGAAGAATGGCTGCTCAATTCATCGTCTGCAGAGGAAAACTGTACAAGAGAGGTCATCTCAGGATGCATAAGCTGTGTGTTGATGCTAAAGAGTCCAAGCACCTGATGGAGGCCATCCATGAAGGAGAGTACGGAGCGCACATGAACGGGGTGATGTTAGCCCGGAAGATCCTTAAACAAGGTTATTACTGGTCCACTATGGTGGAGGATTGTATTGGCTTTGTTCGGCGATGCCACAAATGTCAGATCCATGCAAACCGCATAAACATTCCGCCGTCAAAGCTGTACAACATGACTTCGCCATAGCCATTCTCAGTCTGGGGGATTGATGTGATTGGGGCCTTCACTCCGAAAAGGTCCAATGGGCATGAGCACATTCTGGTAGCGATAGACTACTTCACGAAATGGGTTGAGGCCCAGTCTTATGCGGTGTTGAAGGCTTCGCATGTCGCCAAGTTCATCAGGAACAACATCATCTGTCACTACGGGGTTCCGAATGAGATCATTTCAGATAATGGCTCTCACTTCAAGAAGGAGGTGATCGACTTGTCGGAGAAGTACATTGTGGCTTTTCATAAGTCAACCACATATCAGCCACAGACCAACAGAGCAGTCAAGGCTGCCAACAAGAACATTAAGCACATTCTGCAGAAGATGTTGGAAACCTACTGGGACTGGCCAGATAAGCTGCCGTTTGCTCTGTGGGGCTATCGGACTTCAATTCGAACTTCTACTGGGGCGACTCCATATTCCTTGGTTAATGGGATGGAGGCTGTTTTTCCTATCAAAGTTAAGGTTCTATCATTACGAGTACTAGCTGAGTGTCAGATAGCTGAGGCAGATTGACAACAGAGCAGGTTCGAAGAACTCATGTTGTTTGATGAGAGAAGGCTGAAAGCACTATACCATGTTCAGGGTTATCAACGAAGAATTGTCAGGGCTTTCAACAAGAAGGTTAAGTCCAGGAATTTGAAAGAAGGAGATTTGGTGCTCAAAGACAACCGAGCTCCCATCCACGACCTAGGGGCAAGTTCAGACCCAATTGGACTGGTCCTTACATCATCAAGTCTATCTGGTCGGGTAGAGCAGTCGTTCTGATGGATCTAGATGGCCTAGAGTTCTCCCAATCGATCAACATGGACAAGTTGAAGAAATATTATCCCTGAATGGCTTGCTAGGCCGAAAACCCAAAAGGGCGACCTAGGCAAAAGTTAGAGCACAGAAAATTTGAAATAATAAAAACTGAGCTCGCAAGGTTGAAAACCCAGAAAGGGAAGCCTTGGAAAAAGTTAGAGCGCAAAAGGAGAGTGTTAATACACAAGTGAACCTGATCCGAACTATGTAAGGCTTGATTCCCATCTCTGGGATACGTAGACAACTTTATTATGAAGTCTAGCTACAAACACTTCCCCGATCAACTTTGTCCATGTGATTTTGTTTGGTCATCTTTGTCTATTCTACATTCAAGAGCTCGGTTTGTGATCTCCAGTGCAGTGATATTTAGACTGGGGGCAACTTTTTAGTTGTTGAGGATCCAAGGTTGTACATCTCAGTGATAGATCTCGGGCATGTCCAGTTCTGATCCATATCGAAAATGGTTTTGAAAAGTTTTAATAAAAGTTGATTTTGCTCAAATTAATCTTTTTACAACTTAGACCATATTTGGACCAAACGAAATATTTTCAGTACCCACAACCTTCAATTACAGTGATTTCAATACAGAGTTCTCCTACTCTTGAATACAAATTGAAGTTGCTTTTTATTACATTTATAAAGAAAACTTGAAAGTACTAATAAAGCAATAAATTCGGGGCATAGTCAGGTGTTCCTACGTCCCCTCCCAGAACTGGTCGAAGCATCTGATGCCAAAGTGGGCCTAACCTGCGCTTCCTCATCAAGCCAAGCTATGCACTCATCAGAGAGGGTGCAACTGAAAGTGGGAGCGGGGGCCAGAAGCTCTCTTGTCCTCCATGCCATGGCATACCGAGCTAGTTGTGCGCCTCAGACCGGAAATGCAGCTGGGTACTCTATTCCCTCTTCCGGGCAAGTCTGATTATGTTTGAACTGGCACCAAAATCGAAACGGAAAGTAAAAGGCACAGTGAGTCAGACCAATCAACTGAATCCTAGGCTGGCGCGACATGCTGTAACCCATCGCCGGCAGATTGAGCCAAGGGTAGCGCCAAGCAATACTGGTAGCGCATAGATGGCACATCCATTCGCACCACCATCCCTCATAAAGGGCATCGACTAGACGTCGCCGGAAGAAATAGCCGCGAGCTAAATATGCTGGGCATGAGTCCACAACCTGCAACTAATCCATCAACCATACCTGGGGAGGGATGAAAAATGAGAGATTAAAGAATAGAGAGGTGCACATTGAGAGAAAAGTAAGAAAAGGGTTTTGTGTGAAAAACTGAGCCTGAAGGCCGAGTGATGTGAGAAATATATGTGAGATAGGGTGGGAAACATTACCTGCAGCAGTAGTGGACTCCCCGCGAACCTAGTTGTCTCTCAGCAATGAAAAGTATCCAAGCCCATCAATGTCTCAGCCAGTGTCATAGAAATGCAGCTCTTGCCCTCCTTTAAGCCTTGGGTAACCTCGATCAGCCAGACACTAGACCCTTCGGAGCCTGAGGCAAGCAAGAAGTGAGACAGCATGCACAAACAAAGCGCATGTCGCCGAAAATCCTGCCAGTGATGGTCACCGCGATCACCGACATCAAAAAACCGATAAACCAAGCTGGGGATGTCTAACTCCCCATCGCGGATCAAAGACCGAGCGTCATGCATAGTGAGCCCGCACATCCGTCCTAAGGCTTGGATGTGGCCGAAGCGGAATTGCAGCAAAACCTCTTCCTCGCGGTCGGACTCCATCAAAGCTTGGAAGTCTTCGAAAGTGGGACACATCTTTTGTCCACCAAAGCTAAAGGCATGTGTTACCGGATTCCAAAACCTTGCCGCGACATGAAGGGACGAAAAACGCAGCGGGGTGCGACTCAGCGTGAATAGTGCATTAATGCCGAAGCACCAGAAATTTAACTTTTTCGAGCCATCCAAGGTAGCAATCCAATTTGTGAGATTTTCGACAAGAAACGCATCCATTTTGGTGCAAAACTGAGTTAGAATGAGGGAACCACGAAGCTGGAACTTTTATGGAGGATAAGGCACTATTTGGAGGACAAGTGTCAGAAAACTGGAGGTTCCCAGGTTGACTGGTCGGCCGACCACTTTTTCTGGTCGGCCAGCTACTTTTTTTTGGGTTGCAGACAAAAAAAACTAGTCGACAAGCTCTAAAAGTGGTCGACCATGGGTAAAAAGCTGGTCTCCAGTTGTTTCTTGTCTCCAGAAGGGAGTCTTTAGCTTTCCTGTGTGCTGAGAGTACTGAAGGTTTGAGTTTATCTCTGTTTCGGATGCATTTTGTCACTTTGTTTGTCTCAAAATGCATTCGCTCTTCGAGTTGTTAAGTTTTGCTTATCGAGTTGTTAAGTTTTTGCTTATCGAGTTGTTAAGTTTTGCTTATTGAGTTGTTAAGTTTTGTTTATCGAGTGGTTGCTCTTTATTTATCGAGTTATTGCCCGTTGCTTATCGAGTTGTGAACTTGCTAAGGTTTTGTTTCTTAGTGAGTTAAGTTGTTTAGTTTGTTATGTCGGTTCACTACCTGACTTGGCAATACACGAGGTTCAATTTCCATTCAATTTCATTTTTGTGCAAAATGATGTGATGCGATGCGATGCGATGCTAAGAATACAAGTACAACACTTTTGAACAAAAAGTCATTTTCATTCCATCATAGCTTCTTTTTACAACATTTTACAAAAGAGTACAAGTTTTGGAGAAAATAAAACTGCCTAAGCTGTACAATGTGCTACAACTACATGTAAAAAGAAAAATAAAACAGGAACATCTGCATTAGTGCCATCAAGCTCAAGACCGAGAGGCCCTCTTCGCCCTCTTCGGCTGAGCAGCCTCTGCACCACTGGTACCAGCACCATCATCTGAATCGGAGTCATCGTCTTCGGAATCCTCCTCGGCGTCACCTCCATCCTCGGAACCAAAACCAGAGTCGTCATCCCTGCCTGCAGATGTCTCTGACTCTGGATGTGCTGGCTCCTCCTCCTCGCTAGACTTCTCGTCGTGACTGATAGGTACCCTATGCCCCCTTCGGCTGCATGCTGAAACCCCTCTCTTAGATACTCGAGAAGGCCTAGATGACCCAGTCTACAAAGGTAGGACCTGAAAAGGACAGTTTGAACGCATCAGCCAGTATGTATATCAAATGCAGATGCAAGAATGGTACATAGAGTGGGTACATGCAGATATAGTATGTGAATGTGGTGTGTTAGATGTGCTCTACACATGCAATGAATCAATACAGTGGAATGTTCAATTTCCATATGTCATCAGAAGTATGATAGATGTAAGGAAATTGAAAAGTACCCAAACGCTGGAGGCATATAGCAGTGTCTCCCTCCGCAGAACCATGCTCTCGAGTGAGGCCACCACTCCGAGCAACCCCTCGGTATACTCTCTAGGAGGCTGCAGATACAAGTTCAAGTCATCAGTGAATGAATGAATGTCTAAATATCTGAGTGATAAATGAAAACTGTGAAGCGTACCGGTGGTGAGTCAAGGTCACTGACGTATCGATGGTCGCACATCGGAGGCTCCAGTGGAATCGGGTAAGAAGTCCCATACTGCCAGCCCGTCAGCTCGGTCGGAAGATTTCGCCACCTAGCGTAATGACAAGTGGAGGGCATCCATCCAACCCTACCTCTTGAACTGCTGGCCCTGCTAGTGGAAGCTATGTCTGCAGCTCGAGCGCGACTTGACGATGGCACATTAGTAGCCCTCCTCATAGGAGTACGGATAGATGTCAATGGAGGCATCAGGAACCTGCGGACGTATGTCGCATACTCCCCCTCCTCCAGGAAAAGAACTGCATCGGAGCCCAGCATAAGGTCGTCAACCTCCCGAGGAGTGAGACTCTGTGTGGACCGCATGTCCAGTGGAGGTGCTGAGGGGATATCCTGAGTGGGATTGCCCATCGTCTGACGCATGAACCGATCCCCGAGAAACCAGGCTCTGCCGACTAGTCCCTCAAATAAAACCCTGTAACGGGAGGCGCTCCATGCCCCAGTGAACTGGAACCGAGCATACCCTGATATGGCTATCCATGGCTGCCAGGTGATCTGCGGATAGCAAGTGCATAAACTGATTAGATGTCATAAATATGCAAGATGAATCAAAGCTGAAAGCATGAAGAACTGAGAGTTCTAGTTTACCTCGGTCGCCCGCACCATGTCGAAATACTACCGGAGATATGATAGAGTCTCCCGGCGCCTGGGCTGGCATCGACCATCGAATCTGCGTGAATAAGAGATCCTGAGAGGTACCTCGACCTCGAGCTCAGGAGCAAATGTCGGGAAGTAGGCATAAACCCACAGTTGTGGAAGACAAGATAGTGGCTATCAAAACACAGAATGTATAGAGAATGCAGAATGCTGAGTGAAGAATGCTAATACAGAATGTATAGGGAATGTAGAATGCTGAGTGCAGAATGCGAATACAGAATATATAGAGAATGCAGAATGCTGGGTGCAGAATGTAGAGTACAGAATGTAATGTGTACTGTGTGCAGTGTACAGATAATGAAAAGCATAAATGTAAATCAAGAGGGTAGAATGTACCTCCCAGGCTTGCCAGTAGCCACCTACTATGGTCCCCCGCTCGCGGGAGGTTGCGCTCATGTAGCAATAAAGGGTAGCGAGGCCAGCGACACCCCAATCATACTAACTGACATGTGATAGGTCTACTAGAGCACTGAGCAGATAAAGACCAACTGTGTTCCCCCTGTCGGAGAACAGAGTGGTCCCGAGCAGGAACATCAAGAATCCTCGGGCATACTGCTGTATGCCCTCAATAGTCTCAGACGTAGTCCATCTGTACTACTCCGCAAGCCAGGTGTACCTCACCATGCCCGGTGATCTGCAAGGCGATAGATGAGCTCCAAGCAGATAAGTCCAAGCTGCCTCTCACTCACCCATGTCCGCGTCGTATGGGACCGGTCGACCTGCCACATCGAGGCCTGTCAGCATGGAGAAGTCGTACAGGGTCATTGTCATGTCCCTGGTGGCTGAGAAATGGAAGGAGTTGGTGGTGTCCCACCATCTCTCTACTAATGCACCTAAAAGGATCCTGCTCGCCGGATGACGCGACAGTCCCGAGCAAAATGGACCAAACCCTGCCTCGTCCACAATGTATCGGACAGCATCTGGGAGCTCCATATACCACTCCCTGGCAATGATCGATCTGTATCCCCGAGTGAAACGGGAAGATACCTGCATGTTGGAATGAACAGATAAACTTAATTTTAGAATAAACATAACGTTATGTTGTGAGCCGTGTGCAAATTAAAAGAATGCTGTGTTATGGACCGTGTGTTCAGATTGAGCAGTGTCGTGAGCCGTGTGCAAAGTTAAAAGAATGATGTGTTATGAACTGCGTGTTCAGATTGAGCAGTGTCGTGAGCCGTGTGCAAAGTTAAAAGAATGTTGTGTTATGAACTACGTATTTAGATTGAGCAGTGTTGTGAGCCTTGTGCAAATTAGAAGAATGTTGTGTTATGGACCGTGTGTTCAGATTAAGCAGTATTGTGAGCCGTGTGCAAATTGAAAGAAAACTGCGTTATGGACTGTGTGTTCAGATTGAGCAAAAACTGCATTATGGACTGCGTGTTCAGATTAAGTAAAAACTGCGTTATGCACTGCATGTTCAAGTTGAGCAAAAACTGCATTATGAACTGTGTGTTCAGATTGAGCAAAAAACTACTGCGTTATGAACTATATGTTCAGATTGAGCAGAATACTGTGTTATGAACTGCGTGTTCAAATTGAACAGTGTGCTATGTTATGAGCTGCATGCCAAATAAACCGAAACTACTGCGTTATGAACTGTGTGTTCAGATTGACCAGAATACTGTTGTAGGGATATGATTTGGAAATGCTCTTCTAATCCTGGGAGACGCTCGTGATCCTCTGCTAGTCACCTGAAAATGAATAAACACTCTGGTCGGGGGTGCGGGAATTAGCACTTCGACGGGCAAGTCAGTCTCTGCACTCAAGATTACTTGTATTCTAAGTTAAGTGTAATAGTTCTCACATACCTTTCTCTGATAGGTGGTCCCGTATTTATAGTATTCTCTTTGGGCCTTCTGACTGGGCCCATCCTTGATCCGTTACATATACATCTATTCGGCCTTCGTTCTACTGGCTGGGGTACTAGTTATTTTATTCGGCTCTTCAATTGACCAGGTTATGTACCGAGTAGAGGTTACGCTCCTGACCGGACACGCTCATTCATCCCTATGGATCTGATGAAATTCGGCTCCCACAATTGCCCCCCAAACACCCTACTACATCAGTTAGTCGGCGTGTTTGGCATCTAGCTTGGGAAGTCAAAAATTGGCGGTTATCCCTCTTCCCAATGCGTGTCAGATCGCGCACACGCTTCTTGGCCATTGTAACGTTTTCCCGCCTCTTCGTGCACTGCTTCCATTAATATGATTTGAAATTGTCTCTTCGAATGTATGTTCTGGATATTCAAAAGATATCTTGCTCACCCTTTAGTGCAACTCCTTCTCTTCGCGGCTTCTACAACTCCTTGTCTCTCGCTTCTCCCTTTGTCTCCTATAAGTCTTCTCCTCCTTCATTTTCGATCCCGCTTCCTTATTTGCTTTTAGCTTTCCATAATCCTTGGGTTTGGCCAAAAAAATGGCAAAACATCTGAAGGAGCTTCTTTCAGTGGATCGAATCTCCGATTTTCAACGTCATTTCTCCATCCCCGATGATGTCCATCTGTCACTTTTGGAAGGCAGCACCACTGATATGGAGAGGGAAGACGAGAGCACTATCGTCTTTCCTCTCCTATCAATTGCTGAGGGCGGAGTCCGCTTTCCTCTTCACCCACTTTTGAGGGCCGTTCTTAGATACTGGGGTCTGATCCCTTACCAGCCCAACGTGAATTTCTTTCCCATCACAATGGGGAATGTAGAACTAAATCGTCGTCTTAGGATCAATTTAGGTATACTCGCCATTCGGCACTGTTACGTCTTAGCCAAATCCACTGGCCGGCTAGGGTGTTACTTTCTTAAAGCCAAGGGTACTGATCATCACTTAGTGACTATGCTTGCCAGTTCTGGCAAGCGTGTAGACGACGTGATGGTCGTTGTCCGCGGCAATTGGGAGGTCAGTGAAGGCGAAGATCGCCTAGACCCAGTGCCGAGGCGGAAAGGCGAACCAGATGGCCGATTAGATCATTTGTTTCTGTTATTTCCATCTTTATATTCGTATTCGGCACTGCATATATCTAATCGTTTTGTTTGTGCAGGCAGTGACTTGAAGAGAGTGCTGGTTTCAGACGACGATATTGTTTTTACAGAAATCAAAACCACGCTACAGTTTGTTGGCCGTCCAGACCTTCAAAAACAGGGGAGGGCTGCCCACATTCTACTTCGGTACGAGCTGACTTACACGACATTCTCGGCGTCGGACAATATTCTCGATCGCGCAAGGCGACAGCCATCTCGCAGCCCTCATCTTCCCCAGTTTCAAGAACTTGAGACAGATTAGTTTAGAAACATCCGATTCTGAACACGTGGAAGAACAAGAGGCCGAACCAGTCACTGAGGATCCTGACCGGTTGGCGACGCAGGTTGACGAAGCTATTAACTCGGCCTTCGAGGAAGTCGGGTTAAACTTTTCTGATCCTCCATCTACATCAAGCCAAGGGGACGCCTTTGGAGATATTTTTACAAATTTGGAAGACCTTCCCGGCAATTATTCTGAGGATATGGCTAAGGAAAGTCTGACGTAGATGGCACGAAGGAGAAACGCCGAACGCATGGCCGCCTGACAGAAAGCCGAGGCCATCCGTTCTGGACTTGTCCCGACTGAATCTGTCGCACCTACTATTGTAAAAGAAACGGCTCACATTGACGTGACCGAGGTGGAGAAGGCGGCCGATCTTCCGAATCCAGAAGAACAGCTGATTCTAGATCAGGGAGAGAAACGTGCCGCCGAGGGTGAGGCCGGTTTTGAGGAGGAGAACCTTGTTGATAAACGGCTTCGCTTGGAGGAAACGGATGTGGTTCCTTTCGTTGTTCAACCCAAGATAAAGAACACGCTGATCTCCTCCGAAGCGTCGGCCGTGAAGGATCCAGCAGTTGCTTTGGGCTTGGCTGCCTCGGTCTCGTTGTAGGCTGACAAGGCAACCTTTCGGGCGGAGCCGGATTTGGTAGCGATAGCATTGGCTGCCCAATCGGCCCTCCTGGTATGTAACTTCATTCCAATTCCTTGATTTGATATTGTTTGCAAGCGATTTTTTTTGGTATGTGACGATCCCAACTTATTTTGCAGACGGTCGAAAGGATAGCCGAATTGGGCCGCCGCCAACATGATGCCACCGAAAGGATTGGCCGTTTGCAGTTGGAAGTGGAGGTTCAGCGAAGTAGGGCTGAGTTTGAGGCGATGAGAGTGACAATGGAAAGCGTGCGGGCCGAAGTAGAGAAGGAAAGGGCGCGCACCGCCAACCAACTCAGAGCGGAAGCCGAGGAGAGGGCCAACGCGAACGAGGAATCGCTCAAGTTGGCCAGTGAGGCGATTGCCAAGTTGGAGGCCGAGATGGCAGAGTTGAAGACGGCGAAGAAGAAAGCCGACTCGAAGGCGTCCGAAGCATTTGAGGCTGGGAAAAAACCGCTCTGAAAAATTCCGTAGAAGAGGTCCCCAAATTCGACAATCGAGGATTCAAACATGGCTAGCGCAAAGCCCTTGCTGCCGCTGGAGTGACATTGGACATGTCAATTCCATAAGAGCAAGTGGACGTTGAGCCGCTTGAGTCTGATGCCAAGGATTGATTTGGGGATCACTTTAGCTATTTTCAATGTATCTTTTTGCAATCATGTTTTGATTTCTTAGTAAACAACTATTTGCTTGTGATAATTTTCATGTATAAAATGATAACTATGTTGTACTCAATTTATGAATGAAAATTTTCTATGTTCTGAAGTTATTGTTTGTATTGTTAACTGTATGAGTTCATAATTAAAAGAATCAGCAGTTAGAACGAAACGCGACAACTTCGTGAGATGGCAAACTTAATAGCTGATTAAATTAATAATTTTGGTTTAATCATAAATAAAATGAATTCATGAAGTGCCGATAGGTCAACCTTTGCCCTTGCCCCAGTTGGTTTATGAACGTAGAACGCCGAATAAAATGAACTTATGTGGATATTGTTCTGATGAAAGAATTTGTGGAATGCTTGGGGCATTCGAGCTGAATGGATTGATGAATCTGCCCTTGCCCCAGCTGGTTCATGAATGTACAATGCCGAATAAAACAAACTTATGTAGTACTGATTAATTGATTCATGGAGCGGCTAGGGCACTCAAGTCGACTAGATTGATGAATTTGCCCTTGCCCCAGCTGGCTCATGAACGTAGAACACTGAATAAAACGAACTTATGTAGTACTGATTAATTGATTCATGGAGCGGTTGGGGCACTCGAGCTGACTAGATTGATGAATCTGCCCTTACCCCAACTGGCTCATGAACGTAGAACGCCTAATAAACTGAACTTATGTGGATATTGTTCTGATGAAAGAATTCGTGGAACGGTTGGGGCATTCAAGCCGAATGGATTGATGGATCTGCCCTTGCCCCAGCTGGTTCATGAATGTACAACGCCGAATAAAACGAACTTATGTAGTATTGATTAGTTGATTCATGGAGCGGCTGGGGCACTCGAGCCGACTAGATTGATGAATCTGCCCTTGCCCCCAGCTGGTTCATGAATGTACAACGCCGAATAAAACGAACTTATATAGTACTAATTAATTGATTCATGGAGCGGCTGGGGCACTCGAGTTGACTAGCTGGCTCATGAACGTAGAACGCCGAATAACAGAGGGGGCGATTGAGGCACGTGACTCGATCGGCGCCGGGCTGTTAAGGTTTCGATATTAATGAGATTGCCTCGAAGGTGTTGCCTTCGTAGGGAGTAAATGGGTGTGTACTTCGTGAATGAAGGTCTTATTTATATGTTTTGACAACAACTCAGTCCAGTTCGTAGTCGAAAATTAAACAAGTGCGAATGTCGAATAGACTTTTCTTCAACAGCAGTGGTGAAGCGAAGACGCTAGCTGAGCTGGGAGGAAACATGAATCGAAGTGGTGAACCTTCACGCATGGGCAGTAGGACTTCGAGGGATCGGGAGAGACACCAATCTCCTCGTCGTCGAAGTAGGTCGCCAATGAGGGACAAACAGCCACAGCGTAAGTCTCCTCAACCCCGTCCTGGAAGGGAATCTGACGCGACTCCTCGCCCATTGAGTTTTATGGTCTTCATGGGTAATAGACCAATGACAGAGGCGGATTCGATCATTTGAGATCCAAATGTGGCAGTCGAGTTCGCTCGACCGATTTTTCCACCCAAAGTTCAGCAGTCGATGGTAGGTCGGCAGGACTTTGAAGTGTTTCGTGAAGGCGTTCATGGGGCGGTGAGGGGACTGTACATGACTTATGAGATCGGCATGCGTCTCCGCACCGCTCGCCGCTATATAGAACAGAGAGATGAACGCATTCGAAAGTTGGAAGCTCGCGCCGAGAAGGCCGAGCGTGAGCTACGAAAAATCAAGTCCGCCGAGTCGTAATCGGCCAGCCACCCCAAACTAATCGTAGAAGAGAGGCTTACTCAAAGGCTAATTAGTGATGCGATCGCCAATTGAAACACGGCTAACATGTTCGCGGTCGAGACTGCGAGGGCTGCGGCCTATGAAAAGGGCTTCCACGACGGCCGAAAGGTTGAAATTCAAAAGACAAAGGAGAAACTCGCCAAAGAAGTTTGCCAATGTGAAAATCATGGATTTAGGTACGGTTGGATCAAGGCACTTCAACAAGTTGAGGCACTCCAGGTAGCAGGGTTGGATTCGGCATTGCCGTTGTACCAACAGAATGATTTCCCCTTCTCAGTTTTCGAAATTGAGAAGAGTGATGATGAAGGAGCCGCCGAACAGAAGAAAACTTTGTAATACTTATGTAGATTGAAAGTGAAATTATGTATTTATTGGCTAATTTTAATAAAACGCTTAGTTTTCAATTTGTAGCGTACTTGTTATTTATATTAGTACACATTTTGTTCTGAGTGTTTGCGCGTTTTAGATTATGTTTGTGCAGTCTGAACAATCTCGTTTTGAATGTTTACATTTTTCAGCCTTTGTTTATACGGTCTGTACGAATGCCATACTTTAATCAGCCCAAGGCATCATTGGCCAATGGGGCTCCGAATCCGGAGACTTTAATTGGCCAATCGTGGTATCCACGAAGGGCGCTCCAAATCTGGAGGATTAATCAGTCCAAAGACGTCATTCGCCAATGGGGCTCTGAATCCGGAGACTTTAATTGGCCAATCGTGATATCCACGAAGGGCGCTCCGAATCCGGAGGCTTAATCAGCCCAAAGACGTCATTCGTCGATAGGACTCCGAACCCGGAGACTTTAATTGGCCAATCGTGATATCTACGAAGGGCGCTCTGAATCCGGAGGCTTAATTGGCCCAAAGACGTCATTTGCCGATGGGGCTCCGAATCCGGAGACTTTAATTGCCCAATCGTGATATCCACAAAGGGCGCTCCAAATCCGGAGGCTTAATCGGCCCAAAGACATCATTCGCCATTAGGGCTCCGAATCCGGAGACTTTAATTTTCCAATCGTGATATCCACGAAGGGTGCTCCGAGTCCGGAGGCTTAATCGGCCCAAAGACGTCATTCGCCGATGGGGCTCCGAATCCGAAGACTTTAATTGGCCAATCGTGATATCTACGAAGGGCGCTCTGAATCCGGAGGCTTAATTGGCCCAAAGACGTCATTCGTCGTTAGGGCTCCGAATCCGGAGACTTTAAGTGGCCAATCGTGATATCCACGAAGGGCGCTCCGAATCTGGAGGCTTAATCGGCCCAAAGACGTCATTCGCCGATGGGGCTCTGAATCTAGAGACTTTAATTGGCCAATCGTGATATCCACGAAGGGCGTTCCGAATCCGGAGGCTTTTATCGAAACACCTTTGAATTCGATGTTTGTAATGAGTAAATAGGGGTCTTTGCATTACAGAAATGAGATGTCTATGGCGAACCGTTCAGAACAAGTATCATGCCCCACAAGCCGGGTCAATGATAAAATTTGTGCAAATGCGTTGAATTCCAAGGCCGTGGCAGACTCCTTCCTGACATGTCTTTGAGCCGATATGCCCCTACTCCTGCGATCGAATCAATCTGATAGGGGCCACCCCAGTTAGGACCCAATTTTTCATCAGCCGGTTTCTCGGCAGCTGGAAGTACCTTCTTTAGGACCAACTCTCAGAATAAGTATCATGCCCCACAAGCCGGGTCAATGATAAAATTTGTGCAAATGCGTTGAATTCCAAGGCCGTGGCAGACTCCTTCCTGACATGTCTTTGAGCCGATATGCCCCTACTCCTGCGATCGAATCAATCTGATAGGGGCCGCCCCAGTTAGGACCCAATTTTCCATCAGCCGGTTTCTCGACAGCTGGAAGTACCTTCTTTAGGACCAACTCTCCTGGTGTGTATCGGCGCAGCTGAACACGATGATTATATGACTTGGCAAGCTGCTGCTGGTACCACGCCATAGACGCAAGGGCACGATCTCTTCGTTCTTCGATCAAAATCAAATCCAAAGCCTGCATCATGTCATTTCGGCCCATATCAAAAACTTGAGATTTCAGGGTTGGGTGGCCGATCTCCAGGGGTATGATCGCCTGGGTTCCAAAGCATAAAACAAATGGCGTTTCTCCAGTAGATTGCCTCGGCGTAGTTCTATGAGCCCACAATACACTCGGCAATTCTTCGACCCATTTTCCTTTAGCTTTCTCTAACCTCTTCTTGATGCCGTCCAAGATGGCTTTGTTAGAGGCTTCGGCTTGACCATTGCTTTGTGGGTAAGCCGGCGTAGAAAAGTAGGGCCGGATACCATACTTGCTGCACAGCTCCCGGTAGGCGCCACAATCAAACTGGGTGTCGTCGTCTTGTCTGAGATAAGTGCTCTTGGAATGCCGAATCGAGTTATGATATTTCTCCACACAAAGCGCTTGATATCAGAATCTTGAATATACGTTAATGCTTCCGCTTCGACCCATTTTGTGAAGTAGTCTGTGGCGACGATCAAGTATCGCTTGTTCCCTGGGGCCCTCAGCAACGGTCCTACGATATCAAGCCCCCACTGGGCAAACGGCCAGGGGCTGGTGATAGAGCTCAATTCTTCAGTAGGCAGATGGGTTAACGGGGAGAACTTCTGGCATTGTTCACATTTTTTCACATAGCATTCCGCATCAGATCTCATTGTCGGCCAATAATACCCCTGTGTTATAGCTCTATGGGCCAAAGAGCACCCGCCAGAATGGGCACCACAACTGTCTTCATGTATTTCAGTAAGAAGCTCTTCGACTTTGTTAGGGTGCACACATTCCAAATATGGACCAGAGAGGGATTTTTGATAAAGCCTTCCTTGCGGACCCAAATAATATTACAGGGCTTTGTTTCGCAGCTTGTGCGCTTCTTTCTTGCCCTCTGGGAGCTGTTCGGAAGACAGGAATGCAGCAATGGGATCCATCCAACTTGGTCCAGATTCTATAACATTGACCTGAACTTCCTCGGAAGGGCCGATGCTCGGCTCCGGGATGAAACCTACTTCGATGGTCCGTTTAATCTCTGAGTTAATGGCTGAGGCTAGGCAGGCAAGGGCATCTGTGTGTGTGTTTTGATCACGTGATATCTGGTTCAATTCATGATGTTCAAATTTTTCCAGCAAGGAGTTGGCCGTTTTCATGTAAGCCGCCATACGGTCGTTTCTTGTCGCGTACTCCCCCTTTAGTTGATTGATCACCAGTTTTGAATTGCAAAATACAAGCAAGCGCCGAGCACCCAGAAGATGAGCATTCTGTAAACCGGCTAGAAGGGCTTCGTATTCGGCTTCGTTATTTGATGCTTCGAAGCCGAGCTTGACGGCCTGTTCAATTATTGCACCGTCAGGAGCCATGATCACAACTCCAGCTCCACTGCCCCGCTGATTGGATGATCCATCACAGTACAACTGCCAGATGTCCCCAACATAAAGTCTCCAGTTCGGCTCCGGTCGAATTTCGTCGGACTTGAAATTAGTAAGACCCCCAGTGAATTCGGCAACAAAGTCGGCTAGTACCTGTCCCTTGATTGAAGTTCTGGGTAGAAACTGAATGTTGTACTAGCCGAGTTCAAGAGCTCACTTTGAAACACATCTTGATGCTTCTGTACTTCGTAGTACTGAACGGAGGGGATAATCTGTTAGCACCCCAATACTATGTCCTTGGAAATAATGCATCAGTTTTCTTACCGCCATGATTAGGGCTAGCATGAGTTTCTCCAGCGGAAGGTAGCGTGTTTCGGCGTCCACCATTGCCTTGCTCACATAATATACTGGCTGCTGCTCCCCCAGCTCTTCCTTTATGAGTACGGCGCTGATAGCCCTGTCGGAAACTGCCAGATACAAAATGAGCGGGTCACCAGTTGCGGGTGTTATCAAGAGTGGTACTGAGCGGAGGTAAGTCTTGAGGCCATTGAAAGCGGCTTCAGATTCGGCGGACCATTCAAAAGCCTTGCCCTGCCGTAGTGTATGGAAGAATTGTCGGCAGTGATCTATAGACCGACTGATGAACCTATTGAGTGCGGCAGCCATCCCCATCAACTTTTGAACCTTTTTTACTGAACGAGGAGAGGTGAGTTCCAAGATTGCTGTGATCTGCCTCGGGTTGGCCTCGATTCCCCGGTGGTTGACAATGTAACCCAAGAACTTGCCCGAGCCAATCCCATACGCACATTTGGAAGCATTCAGCTTCATTTTGTATTTGCGTAAGATGTCGAACGTCTCTTCTAGATCGGCTAGATGGGTTTGCTCTTCTCTAGACTTGACTACCATGTCATCAATGTACACTTCCATAGTGCGGTCGAGTTGCTCCTTGAACATAGCCGTGACCAGTCTTTGGTAAGTTGCCCCTGCATTCTTCATCCTAAAAGGCATAACCTTGTAGCAGTAGGTTCCTCTTGGGGTGAGGAATGCAGTTTTTTCTTGGTCCTCATGATGCATGGCGATCTGATGGTAGCCTCTGTAAGCATTGAGGAAGCTCATCCGTTGATGGCGTGCCGTCGCATCTACAAGTTGGTCAATTCTGGGTAGGAAAAAACAATCCTTGGGGCAGGCTTTGTTTAGGTCCGTGAAGTCGACGCACACTCGCCAGGTTTCATTTTTCTTCTTCACGACCACTGTATTAGAGAGCCATGTTGGGTAGGTCACTTCCCTGATTGCCCCGGCATCAAGTAGCCTATTAACCTCTTCAACAACGGTGGCAGTATGGTCTGCGGCCGACCGCCAACTTTTCTGAATAATCGGCTTGCACTTAATGTCAACATTCAAACAGTGCTGTGAGACAGACGGATCTATACCTGGCATCTCATATGGAGTCCACGCAAAGACGTCAAGGTTGCTGAGTAGGAAAGAGATTAGCTACTGTCTGTCGGCTTGGCTCAGGGAGGTACCAACCATGAAGAACTTCTTTGGGCTTCCGTCAATGTCAACTCGGTCTAGGCCTTTCGTGGCCTTTTCACTTGGAAGCCACCCAACATCGTCGAGGCTCTCCCGATCCGGCACCTCAATGGAATTTACTTGCAACTCCTTTGCCATCTTTCCAACAAGGAGATAACATGCTTATGCCGATTTTTGGGAGCCGTGAATTTGCTCAATGCCACATTCCGTCAGGAAGCGTAGCAGCTGATGATATGTACTCGGCATGGCCTGCATGGTGTGCAACCAAGTTCGCCCCATAATGAGATTGTACGGCGATGGAAGCTTGACAACCAAGAATTCTACATCTACTGTTCGGGAGCCCGCTCGAACAGGTAGTGTGATTTTCCCCAACGAGTACTCTGGATTAGAGTTGAAGCCGAATAGTGGATATGGGGCCGGAGAGAGATTCGATTTGGAGAAGTCGAGTTTGGTAAATGTCTTATAATACATAACCTCTGATGTGCTCCCCGGATCGATAAGTACGCGCTCAACTGTGAACCGGTTTACGCGTAACTCAACTACCAAGGGATCAATGTGGGGCACTGTTACTCCGGCCAAATCTGAATCATCAAAAGTAATGCCCACGGCTTCATGGGGCCGTTTAGCCGGAGTGAGTTGGTTTTGAGGGTCGGAGTTTGACTGAATCATATGCACCGCCGATGACATTGGCAAGCTGTATATCATGTGGATCACGCCGAGTGGAGGTGAATCCTGTCTTAAGGCTATTGCTTTGGTCAGGTTGCCTTTTCGGACGAACTGTTGCAGCCAACCATCCTGCACCAATTCCACCAGGTGATCTTTCAATGCATAACAACTCTCAGTTTCATGGCCATGATCCTTATGATACTCGCACCGCCGATCCCGTCTTCGAGTATCGGGAGGTCCCACCATTTTTTACGGCCATTTGAAGAATAGAAGATGTTGGATTTTGGACATAACCGTGCTGATCAGCTCTGACAACTCAATATATTTCTTGTCGGCGCGCCTTGTGCGCTTACTATCGACTTGCAGCTGTTCATTCGCTCAGTGAGAGCATTAGTCACTAGATCGACGAGAATCCCGTCTCTTATCTCCTTTTGCCCGATGGCGAGGTTCAAGGCTCAGAGGTGCTACAGAATTTATCGGCTGAGCAATTTCAGGGAGCTATCTTGTTGGTGATATTGCCGGCTTTAAGCCTCAAGGCATCATCTTCCACTTTATAGTATTCTTCAACTTTCTTCATCAACAACCAAACTGTTTTGGGGGGTCATCTGGTCAAAGAGTTGCGGAGGGCATTGTCGGGATGCAGCCCCATCTTGAAGGCGGTGATGGCCATAGAGTCATTGCAAGCATCGTCTACCAGATTGAAACATTCCTAACACTGCACCGAGTAGGCGCGAAGGGTTTCCCCCGGTTGAATCTGCATTGCCCAGAGGGAATTGGCTTGCTTTGGATGGACCTCATTAGTGATAAACCTTGCTCTTAAGGATTTTTGGAGTTAGTGGAAGCTTTTAATCGAAGCCAGCTCTAGTTTGTAATACCACTTGACAGCTAGTGGTCCCAAACTGCTCGAAAATATTCTGCACATCAAAGCCTCGTCATCTGCATGTAGTGTCATGGCTTGCTTGTAATGGCGGATGTGATCGGTGGGGTCTAATTTACCATCGTACAAAGTGAATGACGGTGCTTTTAATTTCTTGGATAACACTGCCTTTGCAATCCTTCGTACAAAAGGATCGTGTTGATCTTCATCCGAACTGTTTTTTCTTCGCTTATGCCTTATACGGGGACTCTCTTCAGAAGAACTGGAAGTTTTAGATCGTCCCTTTTTCCTGGGCTTCGGGGATAATGAGTCGGAGTTGCTGTTAGTGTCTTGTTGTTGGGCTAGAGATCGTCGACCACCTGCCCTCACAGGTCATTCCGGGCCTTGGTGTATAGCTTGTTTGGACTTTGCCACCTCCAAGGCCAAATCCTGACGGAGACGTTCATTCTCTGCGATCATGTTCTCCAACCTTTATTCGTTTTTCTTTGCTTGTGTCCATGATCGCTTGCATTGCTTCATGCTCTGGAGTCGAGGGTGAGGCGAAGTTCAAAGCGCGTCTTGCGGGGATAGTCTCCGATCCAAGCATGTTTGTTGGAGTGAAGTCGTCTCTCTGCGTGGTTTCATCAGTGACTATCGGAGGGTGTTCCGTTACACCAGCCATGGATGTATTTGAGTATTCCCATAGATGGCGCCAATTGTGGGGATATGATTTGGAAATACTCTTCTGATCTTGGGAGACGCTCGTGATCCTCTACTAGTCACCTGAAAATGAATAAACACTCTGGTCAGGGGTACCGGAATTAGCGCTTCGACGGGCAAGTCAGTCTCTGCACTCAAGATTACTTGTATTCTAAGTTAAGTGTAATAGTTCTCACATACCTTTCTCTGATAGGTGGTCCCGTATTTATAGTATTCTCTTTGGGCCTTCTGACTGGGCCCATCCTTGATCCGTTACATACACATCTATTCGGCCTCCGTTCTACTGGCTGGGGTACTGGTTATTTTATTCGGCTCTTCGATTGACCAGGTTATGTGCCGAGTAGAGGTTACACTCCTGACCGGACACGCTCATTCATCCCTATGGATCTGATGAAATTCGGCTCCCACAACTGTGTTATGAACTACGTGTTTAGATTGAACAGTGTGCTATGTTATGAGCTGCGTGCCAAATAAACCAAAATACTACGTTATGAACTGTGTGTTCAAATTGAGCAGAATACTATGTTATGAACTGCGTGTTTAGATTGAACAATGTGCTATGTTATGAGCTGAGTGCCCAAAAGAACTGCGTGCCAAATGAACAAAGTATCGTGAAATGAGTTGTGTCCCAAAATGAGCTGTGTGCCAAATGAACAAAGTATCGTGAAATGTGCTGTGTGCCTAAAATGAGTTGCGTGCCCGAAAAGAGCTGTGTGCCCAAAATGAGCTGAGTGCCTAAATGAGCTGTGTGCCCAAATGAGTTGTGTGCCAAATGAACAAAGTATCGTGAAATGTGCTGTGTGCCTAAAATGTGTTGTGTGCCTGAATGAGCTGTGCGCCAAATGAATGGAATACTATGTCAAGAGCTGGATGCCAGATGAGCAAAGTGTTATGTTGAAAGCTGCGTGCCAAGTGGATAAAATGTTGTGTGCAAGTTGTGTTCAACTATGAGCAAAAGCATTGTGTATGTGAATGTGTTCAGAATAAGCAGATAAAATACTTCGCAGAAAATGTAAAAGTGAAGTATGTACCTCTCGCGCGTGGTGAGATAGATGGGACACCGGCTCCCGTAACAGTAAGTCTGCGGGCGCCTCTCGCGCAAAGTTAGTAAAATGATGGAAGGTACTGGGAGGTAGGATGTGCTCCCGCGGGTGGTACCTCTCTGGGTCGAACGGCCGTATCCTCGAAGGCAATGGCATAATGTTGGGCTCATCCTCTACCCTCGGGGAGCCTCCACCATACAAAATATGATCAGCCATCTGAAGAAATTTGCAAAAACGAGCGAAATAAGCCAAAATTGCAAAAAGTCAACAAAAGTCAACTCTCGGGAATAAGAAAAGTCAACAAAAGCCAACGCCCGAGAAAAGATGCCAAACTTCGAGACAAACATACCTCAAGTGGTGGAAATGGAGAAAGAAGCTCCGAAAACAAATTTTAATCGGTTCAAAACGAAGAGAATCGAAAGTTTTCACGAAACAACTTCGCGTGGGGTGTTGGAAAACGCATATAAAGTGCAGATCTGAGAGAGAAAAGGGTCTAGAGATGGAGAGAAATGCATTTCGGCCTTGGAGGTGTGAGCAAAAGTGATTTGGAGCTTTCCATTTAAAGATCCGACCTTGAAAAGACAAAACTGCCCCGGATTTTGTAAACTGGTCGGCCAGCCAGTTTTTCTGGTCGGCCGACCACTTTGGAAGGCAACAACTGGTCGACCACTGATATAACTGGTCGGCCAACCTTCTGGATGATTTTCAGAGCTCCTTTGCTCTCCTTGTGTGTTTTGGTGATGATTGGAGTCCTTGGCTCTCGGGAAAGTACAAGAAAGGTACACTTTTCGGCGCGAATCCTCCCCTCGGGAACTTCAATTCAAGTCTTCGATGCATGGCTCATCCTCACTAGTCAAAGAATGAGGTGTATCCTTTTTAAGTATGTTGTGACCCCTTTGAGAGGTAAATCGGAGGTTCCGGTTAATTTGCTCGCGTTAAGGCTTATTTTTTTCTTTAACTGGCATTTTGTTTCAGGGCATGCTATCGAAGTTATACCGCTATCGAAGTTATACCACTCTTGCATTGTTATGCACACTTTCCTCTCTTGCTTTTGTTATGCACACCACTCGTTGCTTTGTTATGCATTCACTACTTGTGTTGTCACGCTCGTTTTACTTATATTGCTATGTGTACTTCTGTTACATTGTTATGCACCCGTATCCCTTCTACATTGTTATGCGTCACACTTACGTTGCATTGTCTTGCACCCCTTCCGCATTGTTATGCGTCACACTTAGGTTGTATTGTCTTGCACCCCTTTCGTATTGTTATGCGTCACACTTAGGTTGCATTGTCATGCACCCCTTTCTTCATTGTTATGCATCACACTTAGGTTGCATTGTCATGCACCCCTTTCCGCATTGTTATGCGTCACTCTTAGGTTGCATTGTCATGCACCCCTTTCCGCATTGTTATGGATCACAATTAGGTTGCATTGTCATGCACCCCTTCCACCCGCATTGTCATGCACTCTTCACGCGCGTTGTCATGCACGTTCCGCCTACATTGTTATGTACACTACTTGTATTGTTATGCACGTTTCACTAGCATTGTTATGCGCCCCTCCACTTGCGTTGTCACGTACTTCTCACTTGCATTGTTATGCATGTTTCTAACGATATTGTACCTGTTGAGTTTCTCTCTTATGCAGGCACGATATTGTATGTACGGTTCATTTGAAACTGGCGCGACCAGACGAACCGGACGGTATTGTATTCTCTGCGTGAGCATAGCGAGAATTGTATAATTCTCTTACATCCTTTCCGCATGTAATGTAGTTTGATTTGTATTTGCTTGCTTAAACTGTTGCATTTATTGTGTATAATTGCTTCGTTACATCTTTCTTTGCATGATCATAAGTTATGTTCGGCATCTTGCATGTCATTTGTATTTTGCCCCTGCCTACGGGCACATCTCTTTGTTATCTTGCCTGTTTGTCTAAGTCTTCGGCCTTGTCAAAAATGGGTCGTCTCTGGGCTTTGACATTCACTCTCGTCACTTATGACTCCCGAGTTCTGTCAAAGAGGGGCAACTGTAGACACCCCATTTTTTACCGACCTTAAGACTCACACGTCATCGATTGAGCACTCGGTGATTGCGCATGTTATGCTCGTTTCAAGGTTTCGGAGTTTTTGGCTGAGAGCCTTGCCTCCGGGCCTCTGAACTCTTTGTATTTTGGCTCGATTTGCGGACCAAGTCTTGTTTTCCTTGCTTGAGGGAAGGAGAGGTCTCGTAGACCACTTTTTGTCGTAGACCACTTTTCCCGTTTGGAGACTAGTTTCCGGTTTTCGGAGCCTTCAGTCGTGCGCCTTGTCTCGGGACCGCATAACGTTCTCTGTTTGGCGTGGTTTTTGAACCACACCTTGTTTCTTTGGCCTAGAGGGCCACTGTGGTTTGGGAGACCACTTTTGTGGTCGTAAACCACTTTTGGTGCTTGTCAACTAGTTTTCGAGGCTCCTGGCTGCGCGCTTTGCCTCTCGAACTTTCGTTTTGCATCCGTTTTGGTTTGTTTTTGGTACAAACCTTGTTTTCCTTGTTTGGAAGGTGGTCCAAGGGTGGGAGACCAGTTTCTCTCCCCGCAAACCACTTTTCTTCCTACCAGCCAATTTTTGGTCTAACAATTGGTCTCCTTGGTCTTTGGGCCATCTTTTCTGGTTGGCCACCACACCATTGCATTGTTTTCATGCTGCTAACCATCTCCCACCATGGCCGACCAGTTGTCTTTTTGGGAGACCACTTAAAGTAGTTGGCCGACCACTTCAAGTGGTCAGCCACTTTTTGTCACCTTTTTGAAGATATTTTCCTCCAGCTGGCACAGCTAGAGGGCACCAGAACCATCCTCTATACACGTGTATGGAGGGATGGCCTTGAACCTTAGCTTCTTCAAGAAGCTTTGCTTTTGGTTCTCTATAAGAGAGAACCACCTCCTCCCTCCTCTAGGTTCAAAAAAATTGCCTTGAGGGTTATACATATAGCTTTGTCTCTATATTGCTCTTGTTCTTGATTTTGTGCCTTAAAAGTGTAGTTTTACCACACTTTAACACGCAAACACACACTCAAACACCATATTCTTGGAGCTGAGGTCCCTTGAGGTTGTTTTTGAAGCTTTTGGACTGGTTTTGGTTGGAAAAAGCTGCTGAAGTTTTGGTTTTGAAGAAGGTCTTCAAGGGTGAGTTTTTAACCTTTTAAACCCCCATTCTTGCTTAAGCTTTTGGACCCTTTTTTATGTTGTTTTAAGCTTAACTCTTAACTAAAAAAAGTTCTGATTTTTGGTGCTTAAGATCTTTGTTTAAGGTCACTTTTGTGTTTGGGGTTTTTTATCCCCTCTTAGGCCTTGTTTGGCCTTATTTTTGTGCCTTCTTTTTAAGCTTTGGGATCACCTTGTTTTGGCCTTCTCATCACTGAAATCCCTCTAGTGGGGAAAAAAGGAGAGGGTCTTCCCCTCTCCTTGTGTCTTCAATACTTGTCTTGAATGCCTCATGTGTGAGCATGTTTGTTAAGCTTGTGTTAGCTTGTATCTTAGCATGTATTTGTGGTTATTTTGCTGAGGCTTACCACTATTTGTGCTTGGTTTGGTCATTCCATGCATGCCTAATACACTTGTAGTGTGAATCACACAAACTAGTCTTTGTATGCTTCATGAAGTAGCATGTCATTGTAGCTTGATTTGAGTCCATTTTAGCATGTTCTTGGTGTTGTTTTACCATGTCATACTTTTGTTAGGGTTTGGTTTGGTTGGCCTTTGCATGCTCCATGCACTTGTAGTGCATTTCCATGAAATAGCCTAACATGCATCATGTCATTCTAGCATGCTTTTGGCTTAACTTCAAGAAGATTTTGTCCATATTTTAGCATGCTCTAGCTCTAATTTTGGTTGTTTTGGCCATGCATGACTTGCTTTGTATAGCCATGGTTCAATCTAGCTTGTTAGCTTTGTGCACCAAATCCATTAGCATGCGTTGCTTGACCTATTTCAATGATTTGGCATCATTTCTTATGTTATTTCAGTCCATGTTTCATGCTCATGCACTTGCATTTATCACTCATTCAATGCGTTGGAGGGTTTGCCCCTTTACGCCTTAACATGAATCATTGCATATGTCTTCATGCCATAGCTTGCGAGCCATCATTTCAGTGCTTATTTGGGGTTATTTTGCCATGATATAACTCTGATTTTTTGTTGGTTAAGTCATTCCATGCTTGGTCTTAATAGATGTAGTGTGATCCTCCTTATTTGCCTTGTATGCATTATGCCTTATGCCCCCTCATGCTAGCACATTTTGGCTCCCATCCATGCATGTTTTAGTCTTATATTAACATGTACTAGGACTATTTTTGGTTGCCTTAATCACATGCTTCATGTTTTGTATACTTGTAGTGTAAATGCTCTTGCTTGCCTCAAGCTTTGAGCACCATTGCATGCTTTATTTGTGTTGTGTACTTAATTTGGCATCACTTAACATCACATTTCAGAACATATAGACTTGCTATGTTCTCACGTCGTTCATGTTTTGAATGCCTTTGATGGTTATGCATTGTTGCCTAGTTCATGCCTTAGTGTGTATGCTTGCA
>NW_021028981.1:234497-258255 GCF_004153795.1 Camellia sinensis
GTTGGGGGGCCCAGACCGGGTGCGCAACAGGCGACCTGGGTGGATGTGACATGTCAATGTTGGTCTCACTTTGCAGAGTGATCCCTTGATCTAATGCAGCTGCCATAACCACGATCTCTTCTGAATTCGGCGTCGTCATAAGTCCTGCCTCAATCAAAGCGGAACACTAGCTATTCTGTACTAATCCTCTGGATACTCCCGAACTGGAAGGAAAAACAAACAGTGTTTCAGCCCAAACGGATTAACCACAGGTGTAGCCGAACAACTGCACTCTATTGCTGATCACTGTTCCCCAGAATCACTGTTCCCAAAACTGAACCTGATACCCGCAGATAACTGATTCTTATAAACTGATACTGATTCCCTCAGGTCTAATACTCAATCTTGCAAACTGTCATGTACGTTCCTGTAGAGATACACTCTAAAAGCACATAGCAAGTAAAGAGAGCCAAAACACCCCTATGTTGAGGTAGGGTTTCCCTGTCCTATTTTGTCAGGAGCTAGGGTTCCACTATGCACGCAGCAGTTTCAAACAACCTAACATCGGGTAAGCAACCTGTCCTAGCTTAGAATGGTCACTATGGATCTGAATATGCACTAGGTCGAATGGTCAAAAGGGTGCCCCGGTAAAAACTGGGGTTTGTATTCCCATACTGTCAGAGCCCATAACCGGTCAGCCTTATGGTCATGCCTTGACAAGACAGGCCTCCGGCAAACCGTTCAGGAATGGCAGATGGCAAACACGGTGTCCTAGGCGCACCAATGCACATGCAATGCAAAGAGACACGTAAATTAAATCAAAACAGGATATCACGAGTTCGAGTCAAGCTCTCTAAAATCCCCAGCAGAGTTGCTAGAAACTGTAGACGCGCCCGTGGGCCTCATGCTACAGTTCGGACTCGATTTGTGTCACGGTTCTTAATCTGAACCAAAGAGCCCAAATCCGGCAAATCGTTTTGAGAAACAGATTTTTTGAAAGAAGTGCCAAACATGGACTGCTTTGCCACAGAGTCGCCAACCTAAATATTTTTAAAATGGCGAGAATTTAGGAAACCCTGACTCGGTGCCAAAAGGCCACGTGTCATCATCACCAAAGTTTCCTCGGCTCGGAACTTGGGTACGAATCGGGAAGGTCAGCTATGAGCACCCCCTCTCGCTCGATCCGAAGATAGACGGCCTCTTACTAATAGCCGTGATATCTTGTTTTTTATGTGTTCTTATTCCATTTATTAGCCTAGAATTACTATGTTATGCGCACAGCACACAAGTATAGACTAGATTGCCTAATTTGGAAATAAGCATTGCATATCCGTTTGTCTTTGAAAAAAAACACTTTGGAGTTTGCTACTCGCAAGTAGGCTAAAACACGAATTTCAACGAGTTTTTCCAACTCAGACAATCCAACCTTCACCCACAGGCATCCAAACAGTTTATCACATAAGCATCTAGCCACATGGTAAACATGCTGTCAATGATGGCATTCACACTCATGCGAGATGCTAAAGCATAAATACTTACATCGTACTCCGTGCCAAAATAATAAACTAGTTAGCCAACATGCATGGTCCTAGTTCATGTCAAATTGACTAATGCAACACATACAGGATGCAATTAGAATAGGCTCGGCTAACCTAATCATGGCATGTGAAACGCAGTCAATTGATGCACGTATTGAATTTCGAATTGAAGTACAAATGCAGTTAGTATGATGTACCGAGCCTGGTGCATGCGAGACAAATGTATGGATGCACACATGCGTAGCATAAGGTATGCTAAATTAAACATGTCCTATTACTAACCATCAAAGCAGGTAAGTAAAAAGGGAAGAAAGAAGTGGGGATTAGAAGACATGCACACACACGCACCCACACTTATTATAGATTCACCCTCGCTCAGAGGGACCAAATAAATATTACAGATAATTAACCTACAAGCTAATTAAATATTACAGGCCATCTAATTAGCTAAGCAAATTAACTAATCTAGGGAAAATAGATAAACTGCCTCGGGAAGAGAGCCTAATGCAATGCATGCTCGGTCCTGCTCGGAAGTACACTACCATGCATAGGCTTCCTCTGTTTTCCCTGCTCTGCCTCTTTGAAGACTGCCAAAGTCTCAAGATTGCTTCCCTGGACATTGAGGAGTGCCGCTGGCTGAATAGAATGGCTACCGGCAGTGGTGTGTGATCACCGGCTGTTGGTGAAGATATCGGCACACGAAGTATTGCCGGTCGGCACTGAACACTGCCGGTCGGCAGAAAGTTCCTGCAGAATCTGCAATTGACAGCAACAGAGGGCAAGGCAGAGCATGGCAATGCAATTCAAGCAACGTATGCACCAATCATGTCCCTTATCATGTTGGTGACTCAAAGGGACATGCTCCTTGGTTCTCGGACCACCAATCGCACATTTCCATGCGTGATGGCCCAAGGGACCAAGTGTGCACATTTTGATGTCAAATGCAATGCAAACCAACAATCGAACCAAGAGGCTTCTACCTCCATCATGACATGGTCAAGAGGTGAAGCATGCACGCCAATGCAATGCAATCCTAAGCATAGGAGCTAGCATGCAATATGAGCATGCAAACAAGAAATGCGAAACATACATCAATCATGTAAGGCATAGACAATAATCATGCAAGACATGAGGCAAACATATTAATATCAAGCATGTGAGATGTGACCTAAATGTACAAATATGCAAGGCACGCAACATCATACAGATGGGACCAAGCATGTGACAATATACAGAGTAAGCATGCAACGCAAGCTAAGAGAGGGACTTACACTAATTGGACAGCCCTCAATCAGGTCCAAAACAGTGGCCAAAGCCAAGGAAATGAGGCCCAAAACACACGCACACATGTATGCAAATATGGTCCAATTCCTAAGGGCCACCAAAGAAACATTGAACTACACTTAGTGCAACCACACATGGCATGAATTAAATGACTAAAAATAGAATTTTAGCATATTAAGACAAGGCCTAAAGATCACTTAGATGGCATCCAAATGACCTAAATTCAAAGGCATCCACAAATGCCAAAACATGGAGCATGCTACACAAGCTTTCAAAGCATCAAAGAGGCATCCAAGGCAAGCATACAAGCATGCTAAAGGGACTGAAATAGCATGGCAAATGGTCCCAAATCACTAAATTAAGGCAAGGATGCATGCTACACATTCACACGCTTAAGGCCAACAAGCCAAAAATGCAAAGGGGCTATACAATGCATGCCATGGCCGACCCAAACAACTATGGACAGACCTCAAGCATGGCAAAATAAGCACAAAAGCTTCACAAAGCTAGACCTAAAGCATGCTTGAACAATGGTTTACAACCTAAGGCATGTTAAGGCCTAACATGGCATTATAAGGTAGGTATGCTAAGCATGCATGGTCTACCAAAACCAATTAAAAACAGAGGCATATTATGACATAATAAGCACAAAAATCAACCAAGGCATGGTCAACATGAAGCTAAGCTAGGTGCTCCCTCAAGAGGCCAAAAATGGTCCTTTTCAAGGACAACAAGGAGAGGGGATGGCCCTCTCCTTCTTGGGACCTCAAGGCACCATCCTAACCTCTGAAATCCCTCAATATTTCAGTGGTGAGGAGGCCCAAACACCAAGGTCTCGGAGTTCACTCAAAATAGCACAAAATGGGCTCTCAAGGCCTAAGAGGGGTCAAACACTCCAAACACAAAACACTCTAAACAAATTATTTAGAGGGCCTAAAAACAGAACTTTTTTATGTTATATACTTAAGCTCAAAAATAGTTCTAAGATAGGAAAAAATAGTATGCAAGAATGGGGAATAAAAGGGCAAGATTGTTACCCTTGAAGACCTCTTCACAATGGTGGACCAGCTGCTCCTCCAAGCTCAAAACCACCCAAGAACCTCAAGAACAACCTCTTAGAACCACAGTAGCCAAGGGAAGGTGTAACACTAGTGTTTGTGTGCAATAGTAAGACACAAATACACTTATACACACACAAAGGTAAAAAGAGGAGAGAAATAGAGATAGGTGTGACACAAACCCAACCCTAATCCAGAGCTCTCCTGTATATTTTCTAACCTTTTTGTCCAACCCTAAAGCCAAGAGGGAGGGCTCCTCTTATAGAGGAGCCAATCTTGTAAAGCTTACAAGGTAAGCTAACAAAGAAGCCATCCCTCCATAACACGTGTATGGAGAAACAAATGCCATACAACTGTATTAAATATCTGCAAAAGCAGATGATAGTAGTCGACTGCTCAAAAATGCCATTTTGACAAAAATGGACTCGGGACCGGACAATATACATTGCCGTAGCAAAAAACACCAGCCGTGGCCGTCTGGCCATGGCCGGTGATGTGTGGGGATGCCTCACAAGGCATTCCCTACCCCTCTAAGGCAAAACACAAGTGTTTGGTACAAAACCAGACACTAAACAGTCAAGTTCGGAGATCCTGAGGCAAGGCGCGTAGCCGAGACCTCCGGGAACTCCAAACAAACACAAACATGGATGATCACCGAGTGTTCAAACGGTGACGTCCAAGTCTTGAGGACAGTCAAAAATGGGGTGTCTACACCGACCTAGTGGCCTGGCAGTTAGGCAGTTTGTTTCTATTCTGGGTGTTGTGTTTTGAGGTCTTGTTTTGAGTCTTTTGTTTTTAACAAATGTAAATAGCTGTTTTAAGTTGTTTTTACTTTAATGTCCGTTTATTGAGTTATATTTTGTATTTTAGTCGTTGGTCGGCTCATTATCCGATTAAGAACATTATTCCAATACAAATGTTTTCGGTTTCAAATACCATTCCATTTTTATTTCATGCAAATGTGGTGCTCATGATGCAAAAATAAATCTCTTTATATAAAACTGCAAGGTTTTACCCCGATCATAGTTTTTACAAAAAGAGAATACAAGTTCATAGTTTTTACAAAAAGAGAATACAAGTCTTTTCAAAAACAAAAGTAAAGACCTATCTGGAGTTGTACATGTACTCAACTACCAAAATAAAAAAGACTAAGCAAAAGAGTACAAAAATCTGCGCCAATCGCTTCAAGCTCGAGAGGCCCTCTTTGTTCTCTTCCTCGGAGGGGACTCAGTGGCACTATCTCCGTCGACGCCGCTATCAAAATAAGACCTCGACCAGAGCTGGCATCGCTATCTCCACTCTCTGACTCAATGCCAACCTCTCCATCCTCATCACTACCAGACCCCAAGCCGGCATCATCATCCTCGCTCACAGACTCAGAGCGCCGACTTATTGCCTCCTCAGTGCTGCTAGTCTCAGTATCATCCCAACTCAAAATTAACTCTGAGGAAGAGGAGGTCTCCTCTGGCTGGGCCTTGCTGCTCTGATCCCAAATACCTCTACCCTGCCTTGACCTCGACACTCATATCAGTTGCTTGCTGGGGCCTGTTTACCTCTCCTCCTTATCACTGGAGGAGTTACTGCTAGTGTCTTCAATGCAGGTGGGATCTGAAAAACAAGTATCAGAGTATTAGATATGGTATGTTGGAGAATGTATGATGTGGTATGAATATGACACAGAAAACAGGTTTAGTGTACGTACAATGCGTCAGTGTAGTGCATAAGTGTAGCATGTCAATGCATTGTATCAGTGCAATGAAGTAATTTCATAATGCATGTCAGTACACAGTGTATCAATGTGTGTTTCACATGTCAGTGTGTGTGTTGCACAGTATGGTACACAACAATCTGAGTAAGTAATGTAATGCACGAAAGGAAGGAAAATATACTTGAATACCGTGAAGAGCGAGCAACGTCTCTCTTCTTTGCACCATGTGAACTAGAGAAGCAACCAGCTGAAGGAGGCTCTTCGTGTACTCTGTGGACGCTTGCAAGCGAACTTGACTAATCAGTATCTGAAAGGGAAAATTTGGGAAGCAAATTGTCAAGTGCGGTCCATACCTAAGGTGCACTCGGGGCTCTGATATACCCGTGCCCCGCCTCCGGTGGCTCTATCGAGATTTGATAGGCTGTCCCGCTCAGTCGCCTACAAGAAATCACTGGCTAACTGGCTACATGTATAGTGGGAGGGGCCTCACCAACATCAGCCTTGGCTTCTTAGGTAGCCTCGCTGGCAAATGGGGCACATGCAGCATCCCCAACGCGAACTCCAGTCAGGGGTGGCATGAGGTGAGTCCTGATGAAGGCTGTGTAGTCTCCATCTCTCTGAAAGTAGTCTTTGTCTTGCCCCGCTATGAGCTGAATAATAGCCTTACTGGGAGGCTATCGGTTGACCTCATAGATGCCGGAGGCGGAGCAGGAATAACTGGGGCAGGTAGGCCCATGGTCTGGCATACAAAATGCTCACCCAGAAACCAAGCCCAGCAGAATGGGCCCTCCAACAAGATTCGGTGCCTAGAGGTAGCCCAAGCCCCAATGTACTAGTCCCTGACTGCGGCTGGCATCATTGTCCATGGCTGCAATGTGATCTGTAAATTGAGAAGTTACAATTTGTTAGTTGCTGTCAATTGTCAGAGTATGGATTAGAGCAGTAGCAATGGAGATAAAGAAGAAATGCTTGTAAGTTTCAGATTACCTCGCGCACCACTATAGTGTCGAAGTATCGGGGGAAGTAAGCGAATGTCATATAGTCTTTGCGCCAGCGTCGGCACCTACAATCATACCACGTGTAGGGCACAGCTGGTGCTACCTCCTCTACCGGCACTGGGGCGAGGGCCGAGAAATAAGCATAAGCCCAAAGCTGGAAGGAGAGACCAGTTGTAAATCAATATGTGTGACCAGTGTAAAAGTAGAAAGTGCAAAGCAGAAAGCACAATGCATGAACAAATATGAAAGCAAAAAATGCAAAGCAGAAAGCATAAGAAGGAAACAGAAACTGAAACTGCAGTGCGTACTTCCCAGGTTCTCCAATAACCTCTAACCTTGTTCCCCTTCATGCGGGAACTAGAGCTCATATAGCTATAGAGGATGGAGAGGCCGACTCCACCCCAGTCATAAAATTGAACCCAAGGCAAGGTCACAAGGGTGCTCAACAGATACAACCCATGATATTTCACTTGTTTGCAAACAAGGTGATACCAAGAAGGTATATCAAGAAGCCCCAGGTGTACTGCTCTATCTCCTCCTGAGTCTTGGGCTGACTCCAATGGAAGCGCTCGTAGAACCAGTTGTATCTGACCATAGCTGGCCTGTATAAAGGCATGCCCCCTCCAAGCAGGTAGATCCAGGTTGCCTCCCATTGGCCCATATCCATATCAAAGGGGATTGGATCACCCCTTACTCTCAAGCCAATGATCATCGAGAAATCGTAGGGAGTCACCGTCATCTACTTGGTAGAAGAGAAGTGGAAGGAATTGGTGGTGTCCCACCACCTCTCCGCCAACGCTCCAAGTAAGGCCCAACTAGCCACGTGGCATGAGAGCTTGAGGCAAAATAAGCCAAAGCCCATCTCGTCAACAAGGTCGCGGACCTGATGGGGAGTTCGTGATACTAGTCCCTGGCCGTCACCGTCCCTTAACCTCTCCAGGAATTAGAATCCTCTTGTGATAATGAAAGAATAAAAGACATTTAGATGAAAGGTAGTGATGAAATGAATAAAGGACAGTCAGATGAAAGTGCATGAAAGCAAAGTTTATAGCCGGGGGCTATTGCGTGCGTCTGTGGATGGTAAGTGGCCGGATCAAATGGCCTTAGTCTCAGTGAGAATAGCTCAGGGTTAGGCCCTGGTGGAAAGACTACCTCTACCTTGGTCTCAAAATCGGCAACGATATCCTTCCTCGCCCCACCGACCTCGACAATTGCTAGCTCCTCTACCTCAGCTATAGGTGAAAGCATAAGTGCCTCGAGAGGGGCACCGTCATGTGGGACATCGTCTACCATCTGGAAAGTGGGTGAATAGTGGAGAAAAAAATGGAGAAAATGAGGAAAAAGAGGGAAAAACTGGAAAAAGTCAACCCTATGCGAGAGAAAATGGAAGAAAAAGTCAAAACCCGAGAAAACTCGTGGAGCCCAAGAAAAACCTGAGGGAAATGAGCCCAAAGTGTTGAAAACTCAAAAAAATCAACGAAAACAAAATTTCATTGGTTCAAAGTGCAGAGGACCGACGAGGTTTTATGAATAAATTTGTGTGGGGCATTAAAAAACGTGTACAAAGCGCAAATCTAGAGAGAGAAAACACCTAGATAGAGAGAGCATTTTCGGTTCGTGTGGTGTGTGAAAATGAAGCTTGGGTGTGTATTTAATAAAGACCTGAGCCAAAATGTCCAAATTGCCCAGAATTTGCCACAAGTGGCCGGCTGTACACTCATTTGTGGTCGGGAGGCCCTATTTGTGGTCTCGAGCTAGTATTTTCAACTCTCTTTCCCAATCAGTGTACGGGAGGTCTTGTTTTGGGTCTGGGAAGAAAGACTGAGGTACTTGAAGTGGATTTGGTTTTCGAGGATCTCAAACTTGTGTTCTGGTTACATCATTCTGAATCCCATTGTGTTTCTGGTGCACGAATGAGCCTCGATTTCACATGTGAGCAAGTTGTATCCTTCTTGAGCATGTTGTAGAACCTCCGAGTGGTAAGTTGGAGGTCGTTGGCGAACATCATTTTTGTCCATCTTTTCGATTCATATATCTTTTGCATAGAATATGTATTCTTACATATCTCTTACATTGCATGTGTGCATTGAATCGTAACTCATGTACTTATCCTATTTTCATAGAACGTGCATTACATCTATTATGTTGCATAGAACATGCATTCTCATCATGCTGGTTTTCAATTACGTTGCCCTGTTTCGTATTCATGAGCGGTGCTTTCAATCATACCACATCGTGCATTTGTCGCACGATTTTACTCTATGCATCTATCGCACAATTTTATGTCGTACATCTATCGCACGGTCATGCCCCTCTATGCATCTATCACACGATGATACCACATCGTGCATCTATCGCACGATTTTACTCTATGCATCTATCGCACGATCGTACCCCTCTGTGTATCTATCACACAATCGTACCACATCGTGCATCTATCGCACGATCATACCCCTCTATGTATCTATCGCACAATCATACAACATCGTGCATCTATCACACAATTTTACATCATGCATCTATCGTACGATTTTACTTTATGCATCTATCTCACAATCGTACCACATCGTGCATCTATCGCACAATCATACCACATCATGCATCTATCAAATGATTTTACTCTGTGCATCTATCGCACGATCAATTCCACTCTGTGCATCTATTGCACAATCATACTATGCCATGCATCTATCGCATGATCGTACCACTCCGTGCATCTATCACACGATTACAATCGCATTGCACTGTGCCTCTATCGCACAATCTCACTATATTGTGCATCTATCGCATAATCATCATACTCGCTGCATCTATCGCATCATTACATTTCCTTTTCTCATGTTCTTAGCGTGATTAGAGTATCTTAGGGTGTGCAGAAGCACGATCCTGAGCGGGCTTTCTCTTTCTATTTTCAAGTTTTCAGTGTGATTAGAGCGTCTTTTTCATCCTTTCATGTGAAATGTGTTTGGAATTGACGTTTGCTTATTTGGTTGGACCTATTTTGATTGTTGCATGTGTTGTTTTCTTGTTATGTCTCAGTGCATTGTTTTCCATGATCATGAATTTTCAAAATAACTAACTTCGCGAAGCATGTAAGTCTAGCTTTCAACTATATTCTTTGTGCATTTCATTTGCATCTTGCCTCTGAACTACACTGGTTTGATTCCGTACAAAGGGATACGTTGGCAACCTTCAGGTTCAACCAATTTATTTTATATCTCGATTTCTTGCCCAAGTCTTATGGCCTTATTAAAATCGGTCGTTTCTGGGCTTTGACATTCACTCATGTCATTTCATGACTTCGAGCTCTATTAAAGACGGACAACTGTAGACACTGCATTTTTGATCGCCCTTAAGGCTTGGGCGCCACCAATTAAGCACACAATGATGAATTTTTACGCTTCTCAAATGCTCGATTTCCTCAGTAGGAAGCCTCAGTTTTGAGCCTTAGAAAACCTACAAACCTTGCACTATTTGCTTTGGACCAAAATAGCTATTTTGCAAGCCTGACCAACTCGAGGTTTGCAGGCCACTTAGTGGCCGGCCGGCCACAAATGAGTGTACGGTCGTCCCCTTAGCGGCCGGCTGGCCACTTCTATCAATAAAACCAGATATTTTTTTCCAGTTGTGCCAACTGTCTCCACAGGTGCATGCACTGCACCAGTTGTTTCTGTATTTATATTTCCAAGAGCCTAACATAATTTTTTATATATAATTGACCTCCTCTCATAAAATTAGGTTAGAAAAATTTTGGAGAAGGAAAATTCTTGAAAAAAATATCTCTCTCTCTTCCTTGCAACCTATACACACCTTACCTAGACATCGTAAACCAGATTTTTAGGCTTCTTTGCTGAGGTTGTTGAGCTTAAATATTAGCTCTTGAAGGTGAGAAATTGGTGGTTTATAACTCAATGTGTTACTCCTCTGTAAGACGTATAATTCCTAGCTTCTTGCCGTTATTTATTTACCATTGTGGAGATTTGGTTTGGAAATATTCTCTAGATCCTGTAGGACGCTCTTGATCCTTAGCTAGTCACTTGAAAAGGAATGAACACTCCGGTCGGGCATGCCAGAATTAGCACTCCGACGGATAAGTCAGCGTATACTCTCTTGGTTGCTTGTATCTCAAGTTAATCTTATTTGTTCTCACTTACTTTTTCTTCGCTGATGCTTCTCTTATTTATAGTCATCCTTGATATTGATGGTTGGGCCCACCTTTCAACCAATGAATAATTGCTTATTCGGCTATTCTGTCCTACCTATTCGTACTCGGCCCAGTTCAGAGCAGATTCTACGGCCAATCTGGTTATTCAGCATTTGTCCCTCCAGGATAGAGCCGTATAGTACATAGCTTGATTTCTATCTTTAAACTAAATCGGCTTCCTTACATAATTATGTTATTCAGCTCCACAATTGCCCCAAAACGTCCTATTAACATCAGTTATTCGGCATGTTTGGCCTTGGACTTAGAGGATAAAAAAATACGGCAGTTTCCCTTATTCCAATGCAAGCGTCAGAACACCTACTCTTTTTTGGAATTATTATAATCTCCCGCCCCTTCGTACGCTTCATTCATTTAATACGATTTGAAACGATGTTGTCGCTTCGTTTGTATACTTTTTTTAATACAGAAGGTTTCTCGTTGCCTGTCAGTTCACCTCCCTCGCTTCACCTCCTCTGCAACTTCTTTCCGTTCTTCATTGTCCTTCTCATTTCTTGTAAGTTTCTCTCTCTTCCATTTCGACTTCCATTTCCTTGTTTGTTTTCTATTTAGAGTGTCCATTTTATTGGCTATGATGGCGAAACATTTGAGAGCCCTTCTTTCTGCGAATCGAGTCTCTGGTTTCTATGGCCATTTTTCCATTCCTGACGACGTCCATCTGTCACTCTTGGCAGGGAACGTAATTGACACGGAGAGGACTGATGAGAGTACAATCGTCTTTCCCCTCCTGTTAATCACTAAGGGCGGAGTCCATTTTCCCTTCCATCCATTTTTGAGGGCTGTCCTTCACCATTGGGGTTTAATCCCTTCTCAGATGAACGTAAAATTTTACTGAATAATAATGGGCATTGTTGAACTAAACCGTCACCTTAGGCTTAACCTTGGAATCCCTACTATTCGGCATTATTATGCCTTGGCCAAATTCTCTGGCTGGCCGAAGCACTACTTCCTCAGGGCCAACGACACCAACCATCATTTGGTGAGCTGGCAAACTTGTCGATGATGTCATGGTCGTTGTCCGTGGCAACTGGGAATTCGGCGGGGGCGAAGATCGCCTAGATCCAGTGCCCAGGTGAAAAGGTGAACCAGGTGGCCATTTAACCCCCCATGAATTTTTATCAAGTATTTACCTGGTTCAAATTCAACGTATTTACCATTTTATTTGTATAGGAAACGATTTGAAAAAAGTTCTCGTCTCAGCCGACAACGCTATACTTGGGCAGATAAGAACCATGCTCCAGTTATTTGGTCGTCCGAATCTCCAGAAGCAAGAGAGGGTGGCTCACATTGTTCTGAGATATGAGCCGACTGATGCTACTTTTTCGGCCGCAAATAATATTCCGATTCCGAGGGGTGAACAGAACTTTGCGGTGCTTATTTTTTCGAGCTTCAAGAACCTTAGGCACATTAGTCTTGAAGCTTCAGATTCAGAGCTAGCGAATGAACAAGCAGCCGAAGGAGTCACTGAGCAGCCCAATCAACCCTCCTTGGATAGATCCGACGGACTAGAGGAGTTGGTTGACGCGACACTAAATTTGGCTTTTGAGGAAGCCAGCCTCAATCCTCCATCCACTTCAAGCCAAGCAGACATGTCCTTTGAAGATATTTTCACCGAGTTAGGAGACCTACCCGGCTCATATCCTAACAACATGGCTGGTGAGTCACTTACTCAAATGGCCAGGTGGAAAAATGCCAAGAGGATGGCTGCCCATAGGAGAGGCGAAGCTGAGCGAACTGAAACTCCACCCCCTCTACCCGACGTTAGGGCAGAATCTCCTCCACCCGCTCCTGTCGAGGAGACGGGTCAGACTGATATGGCCGAAATGGAACCAGTTGTTGATCAACAAGAGGGTCAAGTGACGAAGCACATGGGGCAAAAGTGTCCAGCGGAGCACGAAGTCGATTATTTAGAAAACCTAGTGGATAAACGGGCACGCATGGAAGAATCAGACCTGGTTGTGCCGTTTACAATACAACCAAGGATAAAGAACGTGCCGGTTACTTCTGACGCATCAGCTGTAAAAGACGCCGCTGTGGCCTTGAGCTTATCCTCCTCCATTTCTCTGCCGGTTGACAGTGCAACCTTTAGGACAGAGCCCGATCTGCTGTCCATTGCATTAGCCGCTCAATCGGCGATTTTGGTACATGATCTTTGTTTATAATTTTGCAAGGCTAAACAAAAGAATTTTTTTTATATCAGCTTACTGATTCCTTGTTTTGTAGGCGGATAGCTGAGATTGGCCGTTGCCAGCATGACACTATTGAATAGATCGGCTTTCTCACGGTCGAGTTGGAAAATAAAAAGGGCAAGGTAGCAGAGGCCTCTCTCGGAGCTGAGTCTGAGGCCATGAAAGCGGTGAAAGAAAGAGCGAGGGCCGACGCCAAAGAAGATAAGGCCGAGGAAAGGGCGAATGCAAATGAAGAAGTGCTCAAATTGGCCAACGAAACGATTGCTGAGCTGGAGGCCGATTTGGAGGAGTCGAAAAGGGCGATGGCAAACGCCAAATCCATGATTACCAAGTCATTCAAAGCTGGCAAGGATGCGGCCTTGAGAACTATGTAGAGGAAGTGCCAAAGTTCGAGAATAGGGGGTTTAAACACGATTGGCTCAAAGCCTTAGCTGCCGCTAACATGGTATTGGAGCAACCGATTTCGTACGAGCAGGTAGACATTGAGCCGCTGGAGTCTAACCCTGAAGACTAACCTAGGGTCAAAGTATTTTTCATTTTGTTTTGGTATCGTGTTTATGTAGGTTTCGTTAGATTTGTTCGATTCCTGACTATTTATTTTTGTGAGAAACTGACGTAGGGTAGTTTTCATTTCTAAAATGACTTCTGTTTATACTCAGTTTATAAATGAAAATTGTCTTTGCCTTTCTGCCTGATGCATATGCCTGTTAACGGCTAAGTAAGATGTAAAAACATGAAATGAGATGAATGGAACAAACTACTGAATTAATCCAGCGCTAAAATAACTGCATAGCACTGCGACTTAGCCGAATAGATTAGTGAATATGCCCTCCGGCGCATAGCTCTGATAGTTAGGCCGAATAGATTAATGAATTTGCCCTTACTCCAGCAAATTAATGAACAAGACCGCCGATCAACGTCAGTTCACAAATTGGCTGGGGCACAGTAACATTTCGGCACATAGCTCTAACACTTAGGCTGAATAGATTAGTGAATCTGCCCTTGCTCCAGCAAATTAATGAACAAGACCGCTGATCAGCTTCAGTTCACAATTTGGCTGGCACACAGTAACATTTCGGCGCATAGCTCTGATACTTAGGCTGAATAGATTATTGAATCTGCCCTTGCTCTAGCAAATTAATGAACAAGACCGCCGATCAACGTCAGTTCACGAATTGGTTGGAGCACAGTAACATTTTGGTGCATAGCACTGACACTTATGCTGAATAGATTAGTGAATTTGCCCTTGCTCCAGCAAATTAATGAACAAGACCGCCGATTAGCTTCAATTCACGATCTGGCTGGCGCACAGTAACATTTTGGTGCATAGCTCTAATACTTAGGCCAAATAAATTAATGAATTTGCCCTTGTCCCATCAAATTAATAAACAAGACCGCTGATCAACATCAGTTCGTAGCGCAGAGCATTGAAGGGGACGCTTTGGGAACGCTGTGTTCATTTAGGGTCCATATTGGTGTCCAAATTTGGCAGATCATAGGAGGGAGAAGAGTAGTGGGTTTGAACTAGATGTCTAGAAAACTATTTTTCAATAGCAAAGGAGAGGGTAAGACACTAGCTGAGCTGGATTCAGCAATGAATCGACGTGGCAAACCGTTGCGAATGGGAAGTAGGACGTCGGGGGAGCGCGAAAGGCGCCATTCTCCGCGTCGTCAAAGCAGGTCACCTAGGAAAGAAAAGCAACAACTGGTGAACTCCCTTCATTCGTGAAGTGAGACCAGTGGGGCACCACGCCCTTTGAGCTTTTCAGTCTTCGTGGGGAACAAATTGATGACAGAGGGGGATTCGATCATCCGTGATCCAAACGTGGCAGTTGAATTCGCCCGAAAGATTTTGTCCCCGAAAGTCCAGCAGTCAATGGTTGGGCGACCTGATCTCGAAGTTTTTCGAGAGGGCGTCCATGGAGCAGTGAAAGGGCTATATACTTCATATGAAATCAGCATGCATCTCCGTGCCGCACGACGGGAAAATAAGTCAAAATATGAGCGCATTCGGAACTTAGAGACGCGTGTAGAGAGAGCCGAGCAAGAACTAAAGCAGGCAAAAGCTACCGGACATCCTTCAGCAAGTCAAGGTAACCTAATTGTAGAGGAAGGGGTGACCCAACGGCTGCTAAATCAAGCCATTGCTGATCGAGATATGGCGAGCATGTTCGCTAAAGAAGCAATAAGGACGAAGGCCTATGAAGAGGGATTTTTTGACGGTCGGAAGATTGGTATAGAGAAGACGAAGGAAAAGCTAGCCAAAGAGGTCTGCTGATGCGAAAATCGTGGATTCAAGCATGGGTGGACCGAGGCTCTATAGGCAGCGGGCATTGATTCGGCGTCGCCTCTTTATCAGAGTTACAATTTGCCCTTCACGACTTTTGAAGCCGAGAAGACTGACGGCAAGGACGGTGCCGAATAGTATATTTCTCTTCAAATTTTTATTTTTTTTTAACACATGTATTGAATGAAACAGATAAAAGAAATGCATGACCTATTACAAATATGATGCGAATTATGTATTTACGATCTATTGAATGAAACATCTTATTTTAAATGTCTCTATATTGTTTCAATTGTTGTTCGTAAATTAAGTCACGACCGTCACGACCATCAATTACTCTATATGCATGACCGATTCCAGATATTTATTTGGCCTGACCGTGACATATACGGAAACGGTTCTGAATTCGGAGGATTTTTATCTTAGCCAATGGTGTTATCCACGAAGGGCGATCCGAATCCGGAGGCTTATTCTGCCCAAACGTGTCATTCACGAATGGGGCTCTGTAGACTTGCCCGAACATCCCGGCTCCGTGCGCGAAGGCGCGAAACCCATTTTGTTCTTAAGCTACTACAGTTTGGACTCAATGTCACGATTCTGAATCTAATCTTGCAAAGTGCAATGTAAGATTGATAAATCACCAAAGAGTTCAAATCCGGCAAATCACTTTGGAAAACTGATTTTAATAAAGAAGTGTCAAACATGGACTGCTTTGCCAGATACAAAGTCGCCACCTAAATGTTTTTGCTTTGGAAAATTTAGGAAACCCTGACTCGTGCCTAAGGTCACGTGTCCGTCATCACCAAAGTTGCTTCGGCTCGGGAACTTTGGTACGAGAGGGGAAGGTCATGGAATGAGCACCCCCGCTCGCCTGATCAAAAGATCGACCTTTACTTAGCATGATATTTTGTTTTGAAAACATATGTGTTCTTATTCAGATTTATTAGCTAGCTTTACTACGTGATGCGCACAACATACAAGTATAGACTAGATCGCCTAAGTTGGAACAAAACATCTCATGTTCGTTTGAAAATGGTTTGAAGGTGCTACTCGCAAGTAGGCTAAGACGTGGATTTGCCGACCACAAGTGGGCTTAGAAAGCATGATTTTTCCACTCTCAAGTGGGCTTAAAACTCGCATTTCGATGAATTGTTCCAATTCAAGTAATCCAACCTTCACCCACAGGCATTCAGGCAGTTGAACACATAAACAGTTAGCCTCATGGCAAACATGCTATCATGGTAATCACTCACACACATGCAAGATGCTAAAGCATAAAACCTTACCTAGTACTCCGAGCCAAAACAAAAGCTAGTTAGTAATCAATGCATGATCCTAGCTTATGTTAAGATGGCTAATGCAACACATGTAAAATGCAACTAGAAATAGACTCAGCTATTCTAAGATGACCTATGAAATGCAACTTGATAACATGTTGTTGAACACATATTCAAGTAAATGTATTGAAATACAATGCGGTTAGTATGATGCGCCGAGCCCGGTGCATGCAATACAGATGAATGAATGCAAACATGTGAACATAGGAATGCTAATTGAAACATGTCCTAAAACTAACCATCGTAAGCGGTTAAGTAAAAGCGAGAAAGACGTGGGGTTGGAAAACATTCACGCACTCACGCACACTTATTACAAAATTCGCCCTCTCGACGGAGGTTCCGAATGAATAATACAAACCAACTAATTAACTAACTATTCTAGCTAATTAATTATTACAAAACTTTAACTAATTAAGAAAATTAATTAAGTTACAAAAACCTACTGAGTAAGGAAGGACAGAAGCTAAATTGAGCTGCCACAACTGTGCCTCGGAATGAAGAATGATGCATGCTCGGTCGGGTCCTCCCGGAAATTCGTTGCCATGCCTCATGTTGCCTCTGTTTGCACTGTTTTAGACTGTTGAAAACTATGCCGACTTCTGAAACACTTCTGATCCGCCTCATGGACATGCGGAGAGGTCATTGGCCAAGAGGTAAGGCCATCGGCCAAGAGATGAGGGTCATCGACCAGTTTTTAGTCCATCGGCCAAATATTGTTAGCCAATCTGCACACCAGATAGCCGATCGACCATCTATTCCTGCAGACTGCTCGTTTTGCTGCAGCAGAGTACAAACAGAGGCATGGCAATACATTTGCAAAAAAAATGTTGTGTAACTACACCCCTTATCATGTTTGAGACTTAAAGGAGTGTACTGCTCGACTCTCGAGCCATCAATCACGCATTTTGATGCATGCTGGCCAAAGAGGCCGAGTCTCACAATTCAATGTGAATGAAATGCACAAAAACACATAAATGCCTTAAACTCTATCATGTTTGATCAAGAGTGTCGGCAACCGAGAATTGAGGCACGTTTCATCACTTCAAGTATGAAATGTCCCTCGTTGCTCGTGTTTGGCATAACACCCAAACCAAACACAATGCAATGCATGCACAACTTAACCAAACTAATGACATGCAAACAATGTAATGCAACATGAGCATGCAAGCACCATATAATGCAACCTAAACATGTAAACAACATGCAAGAATCATGCAATACGACAAGCATGCGACAACATGCAATGCGACAAGCATGCAACAACATGCAATCTAACCAACATGCAATCTAACAAGCATGCAAAATGGACTTAAACTAAAATGGACAGGCCTCAATCATGCCCAAATTAGTGGCCAAAATGTTGAAATGATGGCATGAAATGCAAGACAATGCATGCACATGCTGTAGCCCACCAACTAAGCATAAAAGCATAACTCTCAAAAGTACTCAAGGAGTGACAAATGTAAGAGTGTAGCAACACTATAAGCACTGAAATAAGGTATGAAATGATGCCAAATCATTCAATCAATACAAGCATGGCATGCTAGGGTCCTTAAAGCATAAAGCTACCAAAGAGAACTACAAAGGAGGCATGCAATACATGGTACAAAGGCATGAACCAATCATGGACAGAGTTCAAATAGGTCTAAACAAAGACCAAAATATGCTAAGATTGAGGCACAAATGCCTAGGCATGCATGCATACACACTAAGCCACAAACAAGGTAACAAATGCACAACCCCTAGAGGCACCCAAAGGGTGAATGAAGTGGAAACATGGCAATGCTACATGCTCTGAAATGTCATGTGGAATGATGCCAAATCATGTACATGATACAAATGAAGCATGCTATGGTGCCCAAAGCTTAAGGCTAGTAAGGCACTTGCACTACAACTATGCAAAACATGAAGCATATGGCAAGGGAAACCCAAAATAGTCCTAGAACATGTTAAAATGAGTCTAAAACATGTATCGAAGGAAGCCAAAATATGCTGACATGAAGGGCATAAGGCATGATGGATGCAAGGAAAATAAGGTGGATTACACTACACCTATCAAGACCAAGCATGAGATGGATTTGCCAACAAAAATCAGAGTTATATCATGGCAAAATAACCCCAAATATACATTGAAATGATAGCTCGCAAGCTTAGGCATGAAGGCATACGCTAAGGCTCATGTTTAAGGCATAGAGGACCAACCCTTCAACGCATTGAAAAAGTGAAAGATGTGATTGCATGGCAATGAAAAATTCTCTGAAATCATGAGAGGAATGATGCCAAATCATTTAAATAGGTCAAGAAATGCATGCTAGTGGACTTGATGCACAAAGCTAACAAGCTAGGATGAACCACAGCTATACAAATCATGGTGTGCATGGCCAAAACAACAAAAATCAGAGCTTAATCATGCTAAAACATGACTGAAAGCTTCTTAGAGTTAAGCCAAAATCATGCTAGAATGACATGTTAAAGCATGATACACATTAGGCCAATTCATGGAATTGCACTACAAGTGAATGGAGCATGCAAGGGCCAACCAAACCAAACCTTAACAGAGGTATGACATGGCAAAACATTACCAAAAACATGCTGAAATAGAATCAAATCATGCTAGAAAGGCATGCTACTTCATGAAGCATACAAGACTAGTTTGTGAGAAATACACTACAAGTGTATAAACCATGCAAGAAGTGAGTCCACCATTCAAAATCAAAGTTATAACATGTCAAAATCACACCAAAAACATACTTGAACTAAGTTAATTCAAACCACAAAAGCATGCTACTTTGTAAGGCTAACAAGGCTAGCAAAGAGGATTTACACTACAAGTGCAATAAGCATGCAAGAGGTGACCAAGAAAGCCAAAAAAAGAGTTATGGTAGGTCTTATAAGTCACAAAAATGAGCCTAAACAAAGCCATAAAGTAGTAAAAACACATGCTCATTTGGTTCACAATCAACACTAGTAAGCAAGACAAGAGGTGAGGGGACCACCCTCTCCTATTTGGGCCCTCAAAATAGGGTTTTTACCACTGAAAATCCTCTGGATTTCAGTGGTTCTAAGGCCAAAAATAAGTATTTCGAAAAGTTTGAAAGTTAGCTCACAAAGCCTTACAAGCCAAGGAGCAAAAGGGAGGACAACCCCCTAGCCAACCAAGGCACAAACCAAAACTTTTAGGACTGAAAAACAGAGGAAAAACATAGGTTTTTGTAGTTCAACACCACCAAAAAAACAGCCCCAAAGTAGTTGAAAACTATGGCAAAGCTAGTGTGTAAAACAAGCTTAAAGGGAGGGAGATCTTACCGTTGATGTACAGCTGCAAAACAGCCACTTTTCATGAGCCAAAACCACCTTTAGCAGCCCAAAACAAGTTCCAAGAGACCTCAGCCCAATGGTGATCAATTTTTCTTAAGGGTCGATAGGTTGAAGATGGTTGTATGCAAGCCTTCTAGCACAAATGCTCAAAAGAGAGGATTGTAGAGAGAGAGGTTCTAGTGTGAGAAGCTCCCAAACCTTTTACCAAAAATGTTTTCTCTTTGTTCTAATCTTCTAATCGTTGAATATGAGATATAAGGCTTCATTATATAGCAAAATATCAAGCTTGGTCGAAAATATCTGAGCTAGGACAGGTGGCACAAGCTGGAAACAGCTAGAGGAGAAATATCTGCCAATTCTGGGTTTTCTGGACATTTTTGGTCGATCAGACAACATTTGTGGCCGATAAGGTTCACTTTTGGCCAAACTATAGCTGCTGAGGTCAAATTGTGGCCGATGCACTTCCATAGAGGTCGATGGCAAAAATCAATCCTGGTCCCTGACTTGAAGAAAGCCTAACTCCTTCATCTGGACTCCTTTTGAGGTCATTCTTGAGCCTAAACTGTAGCCCCGGAAGTCTTCTTTCCAAATATACCAGCCTCATCAAAAAATTCCATGTGTGCTAAGAGATATTTCTCTTTTAGTGAATGTTGCTCAGTTTCGGTCCAACCGGAATGATGCCCAACTTCAACCAATCATATCTCCCCCATCCGGACTCGGTTTAGGAGATTCTTGAGTGTAAAATGAACCCCCAGAAGTAGGCTTTCTAACGGTGGTGGCCTCATATCTGAAATCCAAGTATTTAGAAGGATAGGCCTAATTTGGTGAAGGTTGCTCGACTCTCTCTTAACGATTCATACCCAACTTCTTCCTCAACTTGGTTTCTTCCCTCTTCTCCTCTTTTCTTTAACTCCACACCCCTAAACAAGGTGCTTGGAAAGATTTTTCAAAGATTTCATCTCTCTTTCATTCATTTCCACTTTGTCCTCGCTCGGTTTACCGAAAAGCGCAATATTTGACAAAATGCGAGCGTCAGAACATCGTAGAAACTTTATTTCAAAAATATTTTTAAAGAGAGGGTTTTAAGGTCTAAAAACCATTCAAAAATAGCTTTGGTCCAAAATGGGGTGTGAGGTTAGGATTTGACTCTCCTCTTACCGAAGAAATCGAACCTTTGCCCTGCACATCTTTCATCACCAAGTAAATCATCAGTAGACCCAAGTCTTAAGGGCGGTCAAAAATGGGATGTCTACAGGCTCTGAATTCAAAGGCTTTTATCTTGGCCAATCGTGTTATCCACGAAGGACGCTCCGAATCCGGAGGCTTTAATCGGCCCAAAGGCGTGATGTACCGATGGGGCTCCAAATCCGGAGGCTTTATTTGGCCAATCGTGATATCCACGAAGGGCGCTCCGAATTTGGAGGCTTTATCGGCCCAAAGGCGTCATGCGCCATTGGCGTCTCGAATCTGGAGGCTTTATTGGCCCAAAGTCGGCATACGCCGATGGGGCGCCGAATTCAAAGACTTTATTTGGCCAATCGTCATATCCACGAAGGGCGCTCCAAATCCGGAGGTTTTAATCGGCCCAAAGGCATCATGCGCCGATGGGGCTCCGAATCCGGAGTCTTTATTTCGCCAATCGTGATATCTACGAAGGGCGCTCCGAACCCGGAGGCTTTAATCAGCCCAAAGGCGTCATGCGCCGATTGGGCTCTGAATCTAGAGTCTTTATTTGGCCAATCGTGATATCTACGAAGGGCGGTCTGGATCCAGACGCTTTAATCAGCCCAAAGGCGTCATGCGCCGATGGGGCTCCGAATCCGGAGGCTTTATTTGGCCAACCGTGATATCTATGAAGAGCGCTCTGAATCCGGAGGCTTTATCGGCCCAAAGGCGTCATTCGCCGATGGGGCCCTGAATCCGGAGGCTTTATTGGCCCAAAGACATCATGCGCTGATGGGTCACCGAATCCGGAGACTTTATTTGGCCAATCGTGATATCCATGAAGGGCGCTCCGAATCCGGAGGCTTTAATCGGCTCAAAGGCGTCATGCGCTGATGGGGCTCAGAATCCAGAGGATTTATTGGCCTAAAGACAACATGCGCTTATGGGGACCCGAATTCGGAGACTTTATTTGGCCAATCGTGATATCCATGAAGGGCGCTCCGAATCCGGAGGCTTTAATCGGCTCAAAGGCGTCATGCGCTGATGGGGCTCAGAATCCAGAGGATTTATTGGCCTAAAGACAACATGCGCTTATGGGGACCCGAATTCGGAGACTTTATTTGGCCAATCGTGATATCCATGAAGGGCGCTCCGAATCCGGAGGCTTTAATCGGCTCAAAGGCGTCATGCGCTGATGGGGCTCAGAATCCAGAGGATTTATTGGCCTAAAGACAACATGCGCTTATGGGGACCCGAATTCGGAGACTTTATTTGGCCAATCGTGATATCCATGAAGGGCGCTCCGAATCCGGAGGCTTTAATCGGCTCAAAGGCGTCATGCGCTGATGGGGCTCAGAATCCAGAGGATTTATTGGCCTAAAGACAACATGCGCTTATGGGGACCCGAATTCGGAGACTTTATTTGGCCAATCGTGATATCCATGAAGGGCGCTCCGAATCCGGAGGCTTTAATCGGCTCAAAGGCGTCATGCGCTGATGGGGCTCAGAATCCAGAGGATTTATTGGCCTAAAGACAACATGCGCTTATGGGGACCCGAATTCGGAGACTTTATTTGGCCAATCGTGATATCCATGAAGGGCGCTCCGAATCCGGAGGCTTTAATCGGCTCAAAGGCGTCATGCGCTGATGGGGCTCAGAATCCAGAGGATTTATTGGCCTAAAGACAACATGCGCTTATGGGGACCCGAATTCGGAGACTTTATTTGGCCAATCGTGATATCCATGAAGGGCGCTCCGAATCCGGAGGCTTTAATCGGCTCAAAGGCGTCATGCGCTGATGGGGCTCAGAATCCAGAGGATTTATTGGCCTAAAGACAACATGCGCTTATGGGGACCCGAATTCGGAGACTTTATTTGGCCAATCGTGATATCCACGAAGGGCTCTCCGAATCCAGACGCTTTAATCGGCCCAAAGGTGTCATGCGCCGATAGCGCTCCGAATCTGGAGGCATTATTGGCACAAAGACATCATGCGCTGATGGGGCCCCGAATCCGGAGACTTTATTTGGCCAATCGTGATATCCACGAAGGACGCTCCAAATCCGAACGTTTTAATCAGCCCAAAGGTGTCATGCGCCGATGGGGCTCAGAATCCGGAGGCTTTATTGGCCCAAAGACATCATGCGCTAATGGGGCTCTGAATTCGGAGACTTTATTTGGCCAATCGTGTTATCCACGAAGGACGCTCCGAATCCGGAGGCTTTAATCGGCCCAAAGGCGTGATGTACCGATGGGGCTCCAAATCCGGAGGCTTTATTTGGCCAATCGTGATATCCACGAAGGGCGCTCCGAATTTGGAGGCTTTAATCTGCCCAAAGGCGTCATGCGCTGATGGGGCTCAGAATCTAGAGGATTTATTGGCCCAAAGACATCATGTGCTGATGGGGATTCGAATTCGGAGACTTTATTTGGCCAATCGCTATATCCACGAAGGGCGCTCCGAATCTGGACTTTTTAATCGGCCTAATGGCGTCATGTGCCAATGGGCTCCGAATCTGGAGTCTTTATTGGCCAAAAGAGGTCATGTGCCAATGGGTATCCGAATCCGGAGACTTTATTTGGCCACTCATGATATCCATGGAAGGCGCTCCGAATGCGGAGGCTTTAATCGTCCCTAAGGCATCATGTAGGCTTTATTCTCCGAATCCGAAGGC
>NW_021028981.1:262152-528685 GCF_004153795.1 Camellia sinensis
AAATATTTATTTTGGGAGAATTTAGGAAACCCTGACTCATGCCTAAGGCCACGTGTTCGTCATCACCAAAGTTGCCTCGGCTCGGAAACTTGGGTACGATCGGGGAAGGTCAGCTATGAGCACCCCCGCTCGTCCGATCCGAAGATCGGCCTGTACTAAGCATGATATCTTGTTTTTGAAAACACATGCGTTCTTATTCTGGTTAATTAGCTAGAATTACTATGCGATGCGCACAACACATAAGTATAGACTAGATCGCCTAATTTGGAACAAAGCATCGCATATCCGTTTGTTTGGAAATGGTTTGAAGTTTGCTACTCGCAAGTAGGCTAAAACACGAATTTCAATGAATCGTTCCAATTCAAGTAATCCAACCTTCACCCACAAGCATTCAGGCAGTTATATCATACAAGCAATTAGCCTCATGGCAAGCATGTTGTCATGGCAACACTTACACACATGCAAGATGCTAAAGCATAAACATTTACAATGTACTTCGAGCCAAAATAAAGAACTAGTTAGTAATTAATGCATGATCCTAGTCCATGTTAAGATGGCTAATGCAACACATGCAAAATGCAACTAGAAATAGGCTCGGCTATTCTAAGATGGCATATGAGATGCGACAACTCCATACATGTATTCAAGTAGGAATTGAAATACAATGCAGTTAGTATGATGCGCCGAGCTGGGTGCATGCAATACAGATGAATGATGCAAACATGCATAGCATAAGGATGCTAAATGAAATATGCCCTAAAACTAACCATCGTAAGCGGTTAAGTAAAAGAGAGAAAGAAGTGAGGTTAGAAGACATGCATCACACACACACGTGCTTATTACAACAATTGCGCCCTCTCGACGGAGGGTTCGAAAGAATAATACAAATCAACTAATTAACTAACTTACAAGCTAATTAATTATTACACAACTCTTAACTAATTAAACAAATTAATTAAGTTATGAAAACAGTAAAACAGCCTCGGGAAGAGGAACAAATGCATGTTCGGTCGGCTTCGCTCGGAAATCCGTTGCCATGCCTCATGTTGCCTTTGTTGGCACTGTTTTGCACTTCTGAAAATTGCACAAGTCTCTGTGATGCTCCAGAACCACTTCATAGTCATGCTGAGAGGCCATAGGCTAAATGGAAAGGCCATCGGCCAAGAGATAAAGGTCATCGACCAAAAATAAGGCTCTCGGCCAAACATTGTTAGCCGATCGGCACTGAATATGGTCGATCGGCCGTTTATTCCTACTGACTGCTCCTTTTGATGCAATAGAGGACAAACAGAGCAGGGCAATGCATTTGCAAGAAAATGTTTGCAACCACACCCCTTATCAAGTTTAAGACTCAAAAGTGTGTGGCTCTCGACCCTCGGGCCACCAATCACGCATTCCAATGCATGATGGCCAAAGGAGCCAAGTGTGCAATTCAAAGTCAAATGAAATGCACAAAAACACATAAGGGTGCCTCAACCTCTATCATGCTTGATCAAGAGGCAAGGGATGCACACATAATACAATGCAAACATGCAAGCATGATGTGAACAACTCTAGCATGCAACGAGTATGCAACTAGATCATGCAATGCAACTAATGTGCAATAAGCATACTACCTAAACACGTGAAGATACATGGCATAAGTATTTGACAACAATACCAACAACAAGCATGTGACAACATGTAATCTTAACAAGTATGCAAGATAGATGAGCATGCAACAACATGTCAATTAGCAAGCATGATGTAATGTAGAAACTTTAAACAGCATGGTAAATGGAGTTAAACTAAAAATGGACATGCCTTAGCCATGCCCGAAATCAGTGGCCAAAGTCATGAATTGGAAGCATGAAAATGCAAAGCAAACATGCACATGTAAATGGTCCAACACCTAGGCATAGGAGGGCAACTTTCAAGAGCACTTAAAAGGGGACAAATATGAACATGTGAAAAACACTATAACCTCTAAAATCATGCATGGAAAGGTGCCAAACCTACCAAACAAAGCACGTATGGCATGTAAGAAAGCCTAAAGCTCAAGGCTAGCCAAAGGACTCAAACCATGGCCATGCAAGGCAAGCCCCAAAGGGCCAAAGGCACTCAAAACAGTCCCAAGGTAGGTCAATACAAGACCAAAAACATGCTCAAAGCTAGCCAACACAAGCTAGAACACAACGCCAAAAGCATGAGGCATGCAAGTCTACAAAAGGGTGTTACACTACACCTATCAAAACCAAACATGGCATGACTTAAACCAATAAAATCAGAGTTATGGCATATCAAAATAAGCCCCAAAACCCACTTAGATGGCATCCCAAAGACCTAAGCATGGAGGCATACACAATGGTCCATTCATGAGGCATAAGACATCAACTCTTTAAAGTATTAAAGGAGTGATAAGTGCAAGTATATGAGCACGAAATATGGACTGAAATAACATTTCAAATGATGCCAAATCATGATAATAGTCCAAATAAATTATGCTAGTGACTTGGACACTCAAAGCTAACAAGCTAGGTCTAACCATGGCTATACAAAGCATGGCATATATGATCAAAACAACAGAAAATAGTGCTTAAGCATGGTAAAACAAGGCTAAAAGCTTCTTAAAGTTAAGCCAAAATATGCAAGCATGATGGTCTAAACACAAGATGCATGTTAAGGCAAATGAGAGGATTGCAAGGCAAGTACATGAAGCATGTAAGAGGCCATTAAACCAACTCAAAACAAAGGTATAGCATGACGAAATAACACCAAATATTTGCTGAAATAGAGCTAAAACATGCTAAGCAAACATACTACCAATATAAGTCATTTATACTAGCATAAAAGACAGCAAGGAGAGGGGATGACCCTCTCCTATTTAGGACTCCAAGACCACCTTTCCACCACTAAAAATCCTCTGGATTTCAATGGTAGAAAGGTCATCCAAAGACAAGAACAAAGGCCAAAAGGGATGGCTCCAAACAAGGCCTAACAAGGCCTAAGAGGGGGTAAACAACCCCAAACCAAAAAGTGATCTTAAACAAAGATCTAAAGCATCAAAAATTAGAACTTTTATCAGTTAAGAGTTAAGCTTAAAACAATAAGAAAGAAGGGCTAAAAGCTTGAGCCAAAATGGGGTATCTAAAGGTTAGTTGCTCACCCTTGTAGAAACTCTTCAAGAACAAAGCTCCAGCAGCTTTCTCTGACTAAAACCAGCTCAAGAACACTAAAATCAACCTCAAGGGACCTCAGCTCCAAGAGGATGGTGTTCTAGTGTGTGTTTGTGTACAATAGTAAGACAGAATGACACTTCTGAACACAAAATAAGAACAAACAAGAGAATATAGATACAAAACTATATGTATCACTCAACCCTAAATTTTCTCAACCTCTGAGAAGGGAGGAGTGGCTCCCTTCTTATAGAATTCAATTCCAAAGCTTCTTGGAGAAGCTAAGCCAAAGTGGCAAATCCCTCCATACACGTGTATGGAGGGCTTGAATTGTGCATGCTAGCTGTGACAGCTGGCACAAAATATTGGCAAAAAGTAGATGAACAGGGTTCGGCCAGAAAATACGGCCGATCGACCAACATAAGGGTCAACTGACCAAAAAAAGTGTCGATCGGCAACGCTTTTGGCCGATGACAAGAAAACAAGGCCGATAGCTTCATGCCTTGGCCGATGGGTTGAGGGGATGGCCAACAAGCCACCCTCTTCCCTCAGAAGCAAAAACACAAGTGCTTGGTCCTCAACCAAGCACAAAACAAACAAGTTGAGAGATCTTGAGGCAAGGCGCGCTGCCGAGACCTCCGGGAACTCAAAACGAACACGAACATGGATGATCATCGAGTGTTCAAATGATGACGTCCAAGTCTTGAGGACGGTCAAAAATGGGGTGTCTACAACGGCGAATATTCAAAACAAGTTATCATGCCCCACAAGTCGGGTTAATGATAAAATTTATGAAAATGTGTGGAATTCCAAGGACGTGACAGATTTCTTCCAGACATGTCTTTGAGCCGATATGCCCCTGTGCCGGCGATTGATTCTACCTGATAGGGGCAGTCCCAATTGGGACCTACCTTTCCATTAGCGGGGCTCCTAGTAGCGAGAAGAACTTTCTGGAGGACCAGTTCTCTGGGCAGATAACGTTGCAGCTGCACACATTGATTATATGATTTAGCGAGCTGCTATTGATACCGCACCATAGATGCGAGGGCACGGTCTCAGCGTTCCTCGATCAGAGTCAAATCCAATGCTAACATCATGGCACTACCGTCCAAGTCGAAGACCTTCGTCTTCGGAGTCGGTAAGCCAATCTCCAGGGGGATAATTGCCTGGGTTCCAAAGCATAGGGCGAACGGCGTTTCCCCAGTGGACCGCCATGGTGTAGTGCGATAAGCCCACAACAGACTGGAGAGCTCTTCAACCCACGTGCCTTTAGCTTTTTCCATCCGTTTCTTGATGCCATCCAAGATGGCTTTGTTGGAGGCTTTAGCTTGACCATTGCTCTGTGGATAAACCGGGGTGGAGAAATAGGGCCGAATACCATATGTGCTGCATAATTCTCGGTAGACGCCACAATCAAATTGGGTGCCATTGTCAGAAATGAGTGCTCTTGGAATGCCAAATCGTGTTATGATATTTTTTTCATACAAAATGCCTAACATCAGTATCTCGAATGTGCGTTAGTCTCTCCGCTTCAACCCATTTTGTGAAGTAATCTGTCGTGACAATCAAGAATCGCTTGTTCCCTGGGGCCCACGGCAATGGTCCGACGATATCAAGTCCTCATTGAGCGAACGACCAAGGACTAGTGATAGACGGCCAAGGACTGGTGATAGAGCTTAACTCCTCAGTCGGCAAATGAGTGAAAGGGGAAAACTTCTAGCACTATTCACATTACCATCGGCATCAGCTCTCATGGTCAGCCAATAGTACCCCTGTGTTACAGCTCGATGGGCCAAAGAACGCCCGCCAGAATAGGCACCACAACTACCTTCATGTATTTCACTAAAGAGTTTCTCAACTTTATCTGGATGAACACATTCTAGGTATGGACCAGAAAGGGAATTTCTGTAGAACTTTCCTTGCAGATCCAAGTAATATCGCAAGGCTTTGCTTCGCAGTTTGTGCGCTACTTTCTTGTCCGTCGGGAGCTGTTCAGAAGATAGGAATGTAGTGATAGGGTCCATCTAACTTTGACCTGATTCTATGATATTGAATTGACTCCGAAGGGGCAATGCTCAGCTTGAGGATGAATCCTACTTCAATTGTCCGTTTGATTTCTGAGTTGATGGCGGAGGCTAGGCAAGCCAGGGCATCTGCATGTGTGTTCTGATCCTAGGTTATTTGATTCAATTTGTGATTTTTGAATTTTGCCAGCAAAGAATTCGCCATTTTTATGTAGGCTGCCATACGGTTATTTTTGCCTGCGTATTCCTCCTTCAATTGGTTGATGACTAGTTTTGAGTCGCAGAAGATAAGTAGACGCCGAGCACTAAGGAGAAGTGCATTCCGTAAGCCGGCTAACAATGCTTCGTATTCGACCTCATTGTTCGATGCTTCGAAGCCAAGTTTGATAGCCTGTTTGATTATTGCCCCGTCAAGAGCCATGATCACTACGCCCGCCCCACTGCTATGCCGGTTGGATGACCCCATCACAATACAACTGCCAAATGTCCCCAACGTAAATTCTCCAGTTCGGTTTAGGTTGAATTTGATCAGACTTAAAGTCAGCAAGACACCTAGTGAATTCGGCCACAAAGTCGGCAAGCACTTGCCCTTTGATTGAGGTTCTGGGTAGAAATTGGATATCGTACTAGCCGAGTTCAAGAGCCCATTTTGAAACGCGCCCTAATGCTTCCGCACTACGGAGTACTGACCGAAGAGGGTAGTCCGTTAGTACCCCAATGGTATGACCCTGAAAGTAATGCATCAGTTTTCTTGCTGCCATGACGAGAGCAAGGATGAGTTTTTCCTACGAAAGGTAATGTGTTTTGGCATCAACCATTGCTTTGCTCACATAATAAACTGGCCGCTGCTCCCCTAGTTCTTCCTTTAACAGTACGGCGCTGACCGCCCAGTCGAAAACTGTCAAATAAAAAATGAGCGGATCACCTGCCGAAGGTGTTGTCAAGAGTAGAACTGATCGGAGGTAAGTCTTCAAACCGACCAAAGTGGCTTCGCACTCAGGGGTCCACTCAAAAGCTTTACCCTGCCGAAGGGTATGAAAGAATTGTAGATAGCGATCTGTGGAACGACAGATGAACCTGTTAAATGCGGCAGCCATTCCCATAAGCTTCTGAACCTCCTTGACCAATCGATGAGAGCCAAGTTCTAGAATTGCAGTGATTTGCCTCGGGTTGGCTTCGATTCCGCGGTGGTTAACAATGTTGCCCAGGAATTTGCCGGATCCGATGCCAAATGCACATTTGGAAGCGTTCAGCTTCATTTTATATTTGCAAAGAATGCCAAATGTCTCCTCCAGATCGGCTAAATAAGTTTGCTTTTCTTTCGACTTGACCACTATATCGTCGATGTATAGTTCCATGGTACGACCGAGTAGCTCCTTGAACATGGCAGTTACTAGTCATTGGTAGGTTGCCCCCACATTCTTCAGCCTGAAAGGCATAACCTTATAGCAATAGGTTCCTCTTGGGGTGAGGAATGTCATTTTTTCTTGGTCTTCCAGATACATGGCAATTTGATGGTAGCCTCTGTAGGCATCCAGGAAGCTCATACGTTGATGATGTACCGTTGCATCCACAAGTTGGTCTATTCTAGGCAGAGGAAAGCAATCCTTGGGAGAAGCTTTGTTGAAGTCCGCGAAATCCACACAAAAATGCCAAGTTCCATTTTTTCTTCTTTACAACTATAGTATTCGACAACCATGTAGGATAGGTCACTTCGCGGATTGTCCCAGCATCAAGGAACCGATCAACTTCTTCAACAACAGCAGCAGTGTGTTCCATGGCTGACTGCCAGCTTTTCTGAATAATCGACTTACATTTGGGATCAACGTTTAAGCGGTACTGGGACACAGATGGATCCACCCCGGACATCTCATATGGTGACCATGCAAATACATCAGGGTTGCCAAGTAAGAAGGAAATTAGCTCTTGACTGTCAATTTTATTCAGGGAAGTGCTGACCATGAAGAACTTGTCAGGATTCCCGTCAATTTCAACCTAATCCAAGGCTCCGGTTGCCTTTTCACTTGGGAGCTGCCCAACGTCATCAAGGTTCTCCCGATCTGGCACCTCAATTGAATTCATTTCCAGCTCTCTTGGTGTCTTTGTAGCAAGAAGATAACATCCTTGCGCTTATTTCTGGAAACCTCGAATTTGCTCTATGCCTCGTTCAGTCGGAAATCGAAGTAGTTGATGATAGGTGCTTGGCACGGCCTGCATGGTATACAACCATGTTCATTCCATGATGAGATTATACGGCGAAGGAAGCTTGAGAACCAAAAATTTTACACCCACTGATCGGGAGCCCGCCCGAAATGGTAATGTGATTTTGCCCAAAGGATATTCTGGATTAGCATTGAAGTCGAATAACGAATAATGAGCTAGAGACAGGTCCGACTTTGTGAAGCCGAGTTTAACGAAGGTCTTGTAGTACATAACTTCCGAGGTACTTCCCTGGTCAACGAGAACACGTTCAAGGGTGAATCGATTTATACGTAGTTCGATGACTAAGGGGTCAATGTGTGGGAGCGTTACGCTGACCAAATTAGAATCATCGAAAGTAATAGTCATAGCTTCATGGGGCTGTTTCACTAGTGTGATTTACTTTTGGGGGTTAGGATACGACTGAATTGTATGTACCACGGATGCCGTCGGCAAGTTGTATATCATATAGACTACGCTGAGTGGAGGTGAATCCTGCCGTAAAGCTACTGTTTTTGTTGAGTTGTTCTTTTCGACATGTTGCATAAGCCAACCATCTTGTACCAACTGCTCAAGGTGGTCCTTCAACGCATAACAATTGTCGGTATCATGACCGTGGTCTTTGTGATATTCACACTGCCTATCCCGTCTCCTCGTATCGGGAGGTCCCACCATCTTGGATGGCCATTTAAAGAACAAAAGGTGTTGAACTTTAGACATAACCACACTGATCGGCTCCAATAACTCCGTATATTTCTTGTCCGCGTGCCTTATGCGCCTGTTATCCACTTAAAGTTGTTCATTCGCTCGGTGTGAACATTGGTTATTTGATCGGCGCAAATCTCGTCTTTTGTCTTGTTTAGCCCAATTCTATGGTTTAGGGCTCCGTGATGGTACAGAGTTTATCGACTGAACAATTTCAAATGGGGCCGCCTTGTTGGCCTTGTGCTTGGCTTTGACCCGCAGGGCATTATCTTCCACTTTGCAGTATTCCTCGACTTTCTTCGTTAACAACAAGACTATTTTGGGGGGCCTTCTGGTCAAGGAATTGCGGAGGGCACTATCAGGATGCAATCCCATCTTAAAGGATGTGATGGCCATGGAGTCATTGTAGGCATCATCTACTAGATTAAAGCATTCCCAATAACGCGGCGAATATGCACGAAGGGTTTCTCTTGGTTGAATTTGCATTGCCCAGAGAGAATCGGCTTGCTTTGACTGGACCTCATTGGTGATGAACCATGCCCTAAAGGATTTTTGGAGTTGATGGAAGCTCTTAATCGATGCCGGTTCCAATTTATAATACCATCTGACGGGCAATGGTCCCAAACTACTCGGAAATATTCGACACATGAGGGCCTCGTCGTCTGCATGAAGCGTTATGGCTTGCTTATAATGACGAATGTGATCAGTGGGGTCCGATTTTCCATCGTATAGGGTGAACGATGGAGCTTTGAACTTTTGGGTAGCACTGCCCTTGCGATACGTCGCATAAAAGGGTTATGTTGATCCTCTTCGTCTGAATCATTTCTTCTTCGCTTATTTTGCGCATGTGGACTTTCTCCGGAAGAACTGGAGACTTCGACTCGTCCTTCTTTTTGGATTCTGGGGATGATGAGTCGGAATCACTACCACTTTCATGTCTCCAAATTCGAGGTTGTCAACCATCCTTTCCCAGTGGTCGTCTTGGATCTTGGCGTGCGGCCTATTGGGATTTTGCCACCTCTAGGGCCAAATCCTGTCGAAAGCGCTCGTTCTTCGCCATCGTGTTTTCCAACCTCTGTTTATTTTGCTTCGCCTGATCCATAATCGCTCACATTGTCTCATGTGCTGATGTCGAGGGTGAGGTCTGGGCAACTAAGTCGAAGTTTAAGGCCCTTCATACAGCAATGTTCTCTGGCCTAAACATGTTTCTTGGAGTGGTATCATCTCATGGCGTAAGGTCGTCAGCGATTACCGGAGGATCTTCTGTCATGCCCGCCATGGATGTGTTAGAGTATTCCCACAGACAGCGCCAATTGTGGGGATATGGTTTGGAAATACTCTCTGGATCCTGTAGGATGATCTTGATCCTCAGCTAGTCACCTGAAAAAGAATGAACACTTCGGTCGAGGGTGCCAGAATTAGCACTCCAACGGATAAGTCAGTGTATACTCTCTTTGTTGCTTGTATCTCAAGTTAATCTTATTTGTTCTCACTTACTTTTTCTTAGCTGATGCTCCTCTTATTTATAGTCGTCCTTGATATTGATGGTTGGGCCACCTTTCAACCAACGAATAATTGCTTGTTCAGCTATTTTTTCTTACCTATTTGTACTCGGCCCAGTTCACAGTAGATTCTACGGCCGATCTGGTTATTCGGCCTCTGTCCCTCCAGGATAGAGCCGTATAGTACATAACTTGATTTCTTTCTTTAAACTAAATCGGCTTCCCTACGTAATCATATTATTCGGCTCCCATAACCATCTTTACTTGCTATTTTTGGATCATTCTCACCTATTTTTGTGGACTGAAACTTGTGGTTAAAAGCTAACCAAAGTAGAGGGGTGGACCATCCTTCTTTGTACCTTGTATTCTAAGTTCTTGCCCCTTTCCATCAACTTTTTTTGAGCTTTTTACCACTCAATTTCAGAGGTTTTGAGAGGCTAGAAATGTGATTTTGTGGTCCCAAAAATGGAGGGACTAGCCTCCCATCCTTGTGCTTGTTTGCTAGTTCTATTTCCTCAATAGTGTTGCTTACTTTTTTAAGCTTTTCCGTGTTAATTCCAGCACTATTTTTTATTGTTTTAGGACTATTTTTATGTGTTAGTTTCATTTATGCATCATATGGCATGCTTGCAGTGTAATGGTCCTCATAGGTTTGGTGTTTTAGGCATTAGACACCAACCCATTTGAGTTGGCAGCATTTATTTAGTGCTTTATATACTTGTGTTCACCTCTAGTCACCTCTGCTACCTCCATCTTTTCTTGGTTTTTTCTTTGCTTTAAAATTTGTTTCAAGTGGTCATTGTTTAAGCTTGAGATAGTGATCCTTGTGCTTAATGGCTTAATCTCTTTGAAGGTTCATTACCAAAGGCATGACATCTCTCTCTTGCCCAAAACAACCCTTTCTTTAACACTTCTCTCCATTGGTGGACTTAATCTTCATTATTGGACTAAAATGACTAATGAATTACAAGGTAATTAAGAGAGGTGCTAAAATTGAACTAAGACATAACAAGATAATAAAATAGTTTGGGGTTTAATCGGACGTTAATTGAACTCGTTGAGTTTTGAGCCATTTCATACTCCCTTGTGGTGACAATGGTTCAAAATATCAAGTCAACCACTTCCCTTGATCAATATCATGATATGGAGAGGGTTTTGTTGGTCTTTTTAGCATCATTAATTAAGCTTTTGTCCCTTGATTCATAAGTTATCATGCAATGAATTTGCATCGGTTAATGGTTTGCGAATCGAGTCTACCCTTCCTTTGACCTATTTAATGATAAGGAGAGGCAGGATGGACAAACATCTATAAAAAAATTCTCTATTTGTGCTCTATTTCATGTCTGTTGTAGCAGGGCAATACCAAACATTAGTGGCCAACGGCCACCTTTACTGTACGGCCAACCACTTCTTGTGGCTGGCCGGCCACCTTTTTTAGCCAAGCACTGTTATTTTTCCGGCTGAACAGAGCAGAGGCTGAGTTGAAAATCAATGCAATTTTTTGACTGCGCAACAAAAGCATTCTGGCAGCAGAACAGAGAGCATTTTCAGGTGGAAATCCATGCGCATGCATAAGTCTTCCGTTGTTTCTCGGGGCCCATGATAGTTAATTAACTTAGTTTCGTATTATGCTTAATTCTAACAGCTAGCAAAATTGTGATTTAATAATCAGTTATTTGTAAATAGCTAGTTATCTTAATTTGAAATAATTAGCTAGTGTAGTTAATTTATTTCATTTGGTTTGTAATAGCTAGGTAATTTGTTGTAATTAGCTAAGACATTTATTCGAGCCCTCTTGTGCAAGGGCAAAAATGTAATAATGTGTATGTCTTCCAATCCCCATTTCTTTCTCCCTTTTATTTACGTACTTCTGATGAATAGTATAGAACATCATTTTTACTTAGCATTTTCACATCCATTTGTCTTGCATGCATAAGTTTCGGTTCATTATTCTAACGACATTTTCATTTATTACTTCCTTGAATACGTGCGCCACAGCATGTTATCAAAGTGATTCACATGACATATTAGACAACCGAACCTATTAGTTGCATTTTTGCATGTGTTGCAATAGTCATTTTGCATCATTAGGATCGTAGATTTTTTCTAACTATTCTATTTCTTTTGGCTTGTCTCGGTTGAGTACTAGGTGAGCATTTATTGCTTTAGCGTATTGCATGAGTGTTAGTTTTGCCACGTCAAGCATGATACCATGAGGCTAAGTGCTTTAGTGAGATATCTGTTTGAATGCCTGTGGATGACGGCTAATTGCTCAAATTAGGATAATTTGATTACTGTATATATGATATCACTTTTTTAAGTGGTACATATTCAAACACTATCCAAAACAAACACAAAATCGAAGTGTTCTATTTTTTGCAAATTAGTCTATACTTTTGTGCATTACATAGTAAGAATAGCCTAATAAATCACAACAAGAGCTTGTAATGTAAATAAGAATCACATCATGATTTGTATAGGCCGATCTCTGATTGGGCAAGTGGGGTGCTCAATTCATGACCTTCCCCTCTCCTACCTAAGTTCCCGAGCCGAGACACTTTGGTGATGATGGAAACGTGGCCTTTGGCACGAGTCACGGGTTTCCTAAATTTTCCAAAAACTTTTAGCTGACTTGGACTCGTTTGTGTTTATCTATTTCACATTGCACTTGTGAAATCAGATTCAGAACCACAAGAGTCCGAACTATAGGGCTAATCGTATCCGAAAGGAGGACGAAAAGCAAGCTACACCTTCCAATCTGTTCTACCTTAATTACCAAAAACTTCTTGATTTCTTCTCTAACCAACATTTGGTACTTAGCCATTCAGCTATCCTTTGCTTCATATTCTCTAGAGATTTGGTTTACTACCAATTAGAAGTCACTGTATACCATTAGCTTGGTAGCCTTCATGTGGAGTGTGGATTTCAGACCTACTAAAAACGCTCTGTACTCCACTTCATTATTAGATATTGAAAACCCTAATCTGATTGCTTGCTCAACTATCAAACTATCTAGCGAGATAAGGACGACTCCTAGCTCTGCTCCATGTCTGTTACAAGCTCCGTCAATGAATAATTTCCACATCTCCCCAATAAAGAACTACTGACATTTAGATCGTTCTGATGACTTCCTTAGGTCATGGATGACTATTATTTCTTGAACTGTGTCGTCAACTATTTGTGCTGAAATTCCTCATGTTTGTTTGGTGATTTTAGAGCTCGATTAGCCCGTTATATCTTTTTTAGGCTCTTCATTGCAAGTTCTCTCCTTTGTTGCTTGGATTACAACTTCACCCCTATAATGCATCGTTGGGTCAGTAGATGAAGCTAGTACTGCCACTGTTAGAGAATAAAGTTCAACTTGTTGCAAGGTTATTGTAGGGTATGCAACTTCCGCAATGCCTACTTCTCCTTGCTCGGTTTCATCGGTCAGGTCAACTAAGCAAACATAATGGATTCCTGGCGAGAATTCAACAACGAAGTCTGTCAAGGCTTGCACTTTTATCGTGGTTCTAGGTTGGAACTTGACATCAAATTGTCCTTACTCCACTGCCCACTTCCAAATTCTCCCAAAAAAATCTGCCCTTTCGAACAGAGCCTTCAGAGGGAACTTTGTTAGCATCATAATTGTATGTGCGTGAAAGTAGTGGCCAAATTTCTAGATGCCATTATCAAAGCTAAGGCAAGCTTCTCAAATGGCCAAGCATGGTTTTGCTCACATAAAAAATTGGTAGATGTTGTATTCCTTTTGCGCGCACAAGCCCAGAGCTAACAACATACTAAGAAACTGCTAGGTATAGATATAGTTCTTCTCCAGGAATTGAGGTCATGAAGAGTAGTGGAGAAGATAGGTACTGTTTCAATTCCTCTAGAGTGCGGTCACACTCTTCATCCTAGCTAAGCTTAGACTTTAATGCTTAGAAGAATGGCCTGCAATGATTTGAAGACTGGCTGATAAATTTGTGTAGTTCAACTGCCAATCCTGCTAGATGTTGCACTTCTTTGGGAGTACTTGGTCTCTCCAACTCTTGAATTGCCTTAATTTGTGAAAGATCTGCTTCTATTCCACGGTTACTCACCAAAAAGCCCAGAAATTTCCCTAATCCCACACCGAATGGACACATGGATGCATTCAAACATATTTTTGCTCCTGATCACCATATCATCAATGTATGCCACCATTGTTTTGCTGAGCAATAGACCAAACATTTGGTAACCATCCATTGAAATGTTGCCCTGCATTCTTTAGGCCAAGAGGCATGACCTTATAACAGTAAAACCCCCTTGGAGTTATAAAGGTAGTGGTCTCTTGGTTAGGCTCATAAATAACGATCTGATGATATCCACAATATGTATCTAGAAAGTTAAGCTGATTGTGCCTTGCTGTTGAATCCACCAACTAATCAATCATCGGCAAAGGAAAGTTATCATTTGGGCACACTTTGTTGACTATGTTATAATTGACGCAAACACACTACCTACCATTTTTGTCCGGCACAACAATAGCATTTGAGATCCACTTTGGGTAATGGAATTTTTTGTGATTGCCCCTGCTTCCAACAAGTTCCCCAGTTCCTCGGTCACAACTTTCGCATGGTACATAGCCGACCTGTGAGTTCTCTGTATGATCGGTCTGGCATGTGATGGCAAATAAACTTTGGATCAATGCCAGGCACGTTGTATGACATCCAAGAAAACAGTTCAATGCTAGAGATAAGAAACTCAATGATCTCATTCATTTCGCTGCTTGACATCGATGAACCATGCAAAAAGAACTTTTCTAGGTCATTCTCATCAACTCCTACTTCCACAAGCCCTTCTACTGCCTTTTGTCCGCCCTCCTTGCCAACATTTTCAAACATCTCTATGTCCTCTAGTTCTTCTATCATGAACAAATCCCTTGGTAGCCTGGTTGCCATTCACAGTGACAAAGCATTGTTTGGACATGATCTGGTCTTCTAATACTTCTTCAATCACTCCTTGTGCATTGGGAAATCGAACCACTTGATGATATGTTGAAGCTACAGCTCACATGACATGTAACCATGCTCTTCCCAGAATAAGATTGTAAGTGGATGAGACTTTCAAAACCCAAAACTCCACTTGTTTGACTAATATACTCGCTTTGATATGTAGTATAATCTTACCTATCAGCCATTCTAGCATTGAATTGAAGCTGACCAAAGTAGACGTAGCAGGTGGAAGGTCTTTGTCATCAGCTTGAGTTGCTTGAAAGCATCATAGTACATAATCTCGAATGAGCTACTTTGGTCGATCAAGATCCTCTTGATGTTGAAGTCTTTGACATGCAAAGTTATCACTAGTGCATCGTTGTAGGTATTCTGGAGTCTTGCCAAATCCCTATCAGAGAAGGAGATCCCATTCTTTTCTTTCGCCTTTCCCCTTTTGAAAGTTGGCTGGACACTGAGAACTTCTCTCATGTGTTCAATCTTCTTTATCATGCCTCTAACTTGCAAACTTGCTAAGGCTCAATGATCCTATAGATCACATTGATGAGTCCCTAATAAGGGGCATCTAGGGGCAGTCCATTCGACATGTCTTGATTTGAGGGGCTACCTTCTTTCCACCTTCGAAGTAATGATCTAAGTGTTGTTTGAATGACACATAATCCTTAGTCTTGTACCCTATTTCATTATGATAAGTGCATCGGTAATTTTGTTATAACCTCTCTATGCTTCTTCTAATTTGGCTAGCCATCTATCATATGGCTCATTTCGTATCTCCCTGAGGACACGGTAAATAAATATAGTAGTGATGGCAGTGTGAACTTTCAATTTCTTCGCTTTTGCTTGTTATTACGGTTCTTATTGCAATTACTACCTTGCTTACTATTCTTACCATCCATATTGACTTTGGCAGTAACCTTTTTTTCGCCAAAACCATTCTTGGTCTTGCCTTTGCCTGGGCAGCATCTTCCTCCACTCTAATTTACTGGTTGACCCTTTCTATCAGAGCCTCCATGGTCAATGGGGGTACCATGGTTAGTGAGTCTCTCAATCTATGCACGACTGGGAAATTGTGCCTGTATTGAGCAATAGCAATGTTAGAAGGACATTCGCCAATATCATTGAATGCCTCTCAATACCTGTCATTGAATGAATTCAAAGACTCTTTCTCACCCATGTCAATGGCCAGCAAGCGGTCAACTTCATTGAGCGTCTTGCTATTTTTTATGAATCTGGTAACAAACACCTCTACAAGCTATGCCCAAGAAGCAATGTTGCGTTCTGGCGACTTCTAGAACCATGTCAAGACTAAATCTCCTAGGCTTGACGGAGACAAGATGCACATCAAGGCATTATTCCTTCTGTGAATAGCCATGACTTGTCTAAAATGGCGAAGATGTGTGTAATGATCTGATTTTTCATCGTAGATAGAAAACTTTGGTTAGTTGAAACCTGCGAGAAATGGCGCTTTCTTAATCTCTGACAAGAATGGCGTACTCTATAGTCTCGCCAGCACTCTGTCCACTAGGTCATAAGCAACACGTGGTACTGACATCTCCACCTCGATGCTGCCATGCATCCTAGGGGTCAACCTCTACAAGCCTGGCACGTTGTGTCGACGGCTTGATGGGTAGCTTCTCGCCTCCGAGCCCTCTCGTCAAGGACTGTCTGCAAGTCTTCTGATCTGGGCAATTCTAAATAGATGGATGAGGTCCGATGGGTATGCGATAGACAATAGTTATCCCCTGAGAATAAAACTCCTCCATCCTCAATCACATAGACCTAGAACGATTCGATCAAGATCTTATGGACCTCGATTAAGAATTGCGTATTATGTAACTTCAGTTACCCAAAGGTATAAGTATAGCATGCCTATTCTGGTCCCAGAATGATGAGATTGGGTGCGCCCATCATGGGTTTCCACCCCAGCAACGCCATTTTTTCTCACTTGGGGCTTCAAAAGGTCCGTGTCCTCCGCCACCTTCCTTATTATCTCATTTTGCTCCCTAACTCTGTTCTCCAAGCCTTGGGTGTCAGACTTTCTTCATCACCTTTGCCTATCTGGGCTTCGAGAACATCGGGGCCTCAGAGAGTACTTATCTTGCACATCCCTGTGAGGGTTCCTCTTCTAAGGGTCCAATTCTGTCATGGAAGGGGTAGGAGAAAACTTTTTGCGCCGCCTGTTAACTTCTGTTGTTGGTCATCGACGATGGAAAGTGGGGAATCTTTGTTATTTCCAATTAAAATCATGAAAGAAAGCTTGATCAAAAGGTTTATTCTATGAAATTCCCACAAAACAGTGCCAATTGTACAAGCACAAAATATTCACAGTGAGTATAATCCTAGTAACCAAGCTTGCGACCTTCCAAACGTTTAGCTCAAGGCCCAACAATGTTTAGCTCAGCCTGGTGCAACCTTAGCTCGGCCCATTTTGGTGGCTGCATGACACAAATTACCCTCTCCAAGTAGATGTGTAATTTTGAATTCAAGTTTTGTGCTAGTCAAACCTATGGAAAAAAAACAAGATAGAAGAATTTGCAACCACATTTGGTTGGCAATAATTTTAACTACTCATAATTAATTAGAATAGTGTATGATTTAGATTCATTATCGGGGAATGTAATTTTTGAGTTCTCAATTTGGCCTAGTTCGTTAGCCGAGGTTACATGTGAGTAGTAGTGATTGGCTCAGGTGTTATGTGATCACACTAGAATCTGAGATATTTAGACGTGTGTCCGAATCCAATTAGAATAGATGAGTCCAAGATAAGTTTTATCCTAGAGAAGGATAAGAGTCCTATTAAAGTAAGACTTCTAGAATTAGGAGGGCATAGGCTGTTGTATATAGTAGACACCCCCATGGGTTATGATTGAGTTGTTATCTTTGAGAGATAAGTTGACTGACTTGATTGTCGGAATACCCCCTGATGAACGAGTCACCAGTGTTTGTTGTCTTCTTGTATGCAGGTGTTGGGCTTTTTTATTCTTGCCATGTGGACTTTGGTTTTGTTCCTTGAATCTTGCCGATGAGATTTGATTGGTTGTAAGGTCAAATTTTAACACCAAAAATGTGGTGCCATCCGTGGGAATGAAGTTGAAATAAATGGAACATCACAAGTGAAACGGTTATGAAGGCGATGATATGGTGAGTGAGAATCCAAAACATGCTCATAACAAGGAACATAATGAGAAAAAACAACAAGAGAATAATGGTGTGGAGAACACGGTGAACAATGAAGACCTTTCAATAGTGAACAATGAAGCCTTTCCAAAAGGTATAGACGTGAAGATAGGAGCATGAACTCTCCCAAGGAGATTACTACAACAAAGACGACCTTTAAGTATGGATGAATCGAGTTACCTAAAGAGATGTGTGACCCAAGAAGGCAAATGTTTGGCCTAGATAATGAACAAGCTCAACCTACATTAGTAGGTCTGAAAAGAAAAGAGCTCCACCTAGGTGAGCAGATCCTAGATAAACGACCTCGGCCTAGGTGAGCAGATGCAAGAAGACATGACCTCAGTTGAGATGAATAAGTTCAAGAAAAGAAGATATCAGCCTAGGTGAGCAGCTCCTAGATGAATGAGCTTAGCCTAGGTAGGTAGATACAGGAAGACCAGACCTCAGTCAAGATGAGTAGGTCCGAGAAGAGAAGAGCTTGGCCCAAGTGAGCAAATCCCAAAAGAACGAACTCACTCTAGGTGAGCAGATCTAAGAAGACAAGACCACAGCCTAGATGAGTAGGTCCAAGAAGGGAATATACCAGCCTAGGTAAGTAGATGATAGATGAACGAACTCACCCTAGGTGAACGGATCCAAGAAGGTAAGACCTTGGCCTGGATGAGTAAGTCCTAGAACAAAAGACCTTGCCCTAGGTAAGCATGTCCAAGAAGTGAAAAGGGGAACCTAGGTAAAAAAAAAAAAAAAAAAAAAAAAGACCTCAACCTATGTGTGCCAATTCAAGAGGAGAAGGCCTCAGCGTAGATTAGCATATCCAAGATGAAAAAAGTTTGACCTAGCTAAGCAATTTTGAGAAGATCAGAGCTTACTTGAGGTGAATATAGTTGAGATAAAAACAAAGCCTACCCAAGATTAGAAAATCTTGATGGTAAAAGATTATCGAGGCCTTGGAATGTGGCTTGACAAAATTTGGAGCTCGATTCTAATGATGTCAATAACCTTAGCTAAAGTTAATAATAAATCAAAGGGAATGACCATTGAAATGAAATCGAAGGAAGCGACTCTTGATCGAACGGAATGACCCTTAAGTGGGGAACGACCCCCGAGTGAGTTAACCTAGGCTTGCCAAGAAATTAGAACTGAACTAAGTTAAAGTGATATTCCAATGGGGAACTGTGCATTTAACTTAGGATTGTCAGGAAGGCAGAGTTGAACTAAGTTAAAGTGATGTTCTAACAAGGAACTATGCATTTAACTTAGGCTTGTCGGGAAGATAGGGCAGAACTAAGTTAAAGTGATGTTCCAAAGAGGAACTGTGCGTTTAACATAGGCTTGTCAAGAACACAGAGCTAAATAAGTTAAAGTGTTGTTTCAACGAGTAACCGTGCGAAGTTTAACTGCGCTAGGCATATAGCCAAAGTCATGAACTTCAATCAAGGATGCTAATGTCTGACTTGTGACTATAAATCCTAGCAAAGTCACTTAGAAAGTTGGCTATTGGCTCTAGGTGATGCCATGTTGTTAAGGAAGTTGGGACAACAGAGTTGGGGTTTGAGAAGATAAACATTGAAGCCAAATGCTTTGAAGACAACTGTCACAACCCAAACCTGCCCCTACAGGTTTAGCGTCATGACCGGCCTGTAATCATAGATTACCTACGGCCTCCATACAAATAGAGCCATTTAATATAAGGTACGGGGCTTAGTGGAAGTATAAGTTAACATTACATTTATCCATTGAGCCGTGTGTATATGAAAAGAACTTCATATTATAAGGCAAGATTCATTCCAAAAGTACATTCATCACATTTGTACAAACATTCATGTCTTATAGTTATACAAACCCCAATTATACATAAATATAAAACCATTGAACAAACAAAAAGGGGTTTAACTAGCATGGCTCCAACAGAGACTGGTTCACTTCGCTTGGAAGCTTCCCAAAAGGCTGGCATAGGTAGACTCGAGGCTTTCTTAACTCTAATGTTTAACTTGCCCATCTACATACATATAAATAATTAGTGAGCCAGGGCCCAGCGAGCAATAACAGAATAAAGAGGCTATATGAATGAAGTTCGATAACGTTGCCAAACCAGATCTGAATAATCAATTCTCATTAACCAATAAATTTCATTATCGATATCTGTCAATATTAAATTAAGTGGCACATCCATGAAGTGATAATATTCCAATAACAATGGACCATAAAGGTCAAGCCGATGGACCACAAAGGGTTAAACCAATGGACCACGAAGGGTCAATCCAATGGACCACAAAGGGTCAAACAAAAGATCTCTATGTTTTAATTAATCTAATAGCCATGGTATTGTTACCCCCAGGCAAGGGCCTATAATCAATGGATGCCACAATGTAGTTTCAAAAGTGAACTTCATTCATTAATAGAAAGTAATATTTTAATAAACCAATCAATCAGTTGCATATCGATTTCGAGAGTAATAACAATTTCAAAAATAAATATTACATGGACATATCTTTATAAAGTTACTACTCACAGTGGTTTGTGTTGCCACTAAGCCTCGGACGTCCACCTAAACAAAACACATAACAAACATATCGAAGTACAATGTTACTCTCTTGATCACATATAGTTCCTCTTATTCTTTTCTTTCCAAATAAACCGAATTCTTATTCCACAAATTCTTACTTTAATTATTCTTTTCATGCTTACGAAATTTGTTCTCAACTTTACAGTCATTAAACAATAACTTGAACGAAACATTAACATGAGTCAAATACATTACTTAGCGTCTCGAAGGCCTAATTCAAAAATCTTGTAATATTTCATAACTTGGACATACTGTAATACATATTTGGATCGAATAATTCTTCTTATCTTTCCTAATAATTTGCTTATGTTATTTCTTAGCTTATTAATCCGTAACACGTCATAATCCACACTTAAGAATGCCCGGAAAGAGATGGGGGAGAAGATATGTATTTAAAACATCTTTTGAAAACATGTTGAAAATAAGTTGTTAGCTAGAGCCAGCTTTTGGTCACCAGAGCCAGCTGAAGGCATAAACTGAGCTCGCTCGAGCCACCATTTGGTCGCTCGAGCCAGCTTTTGCAGAGTGCAAAATACTAGGAGCTTGCATTGTTGGCTTGAGCCACCACTTTGTCGCTCGAGTTAGCAGTGAATTTCTGGGCACCAAGCTTAACAAAAAATGGCTTCCAAACAACCTTCAAAACTTAGGGTCTTGCATGATCTGATCAAACACAAGACCCTTAAAACATATTTTATTCAAAAACTCATCAATTCTTGAAAGATTTGAACCAAAACTCTTTCATGCAAGATTTCTCAAACTTCTTTTCTTTATAGAACAAATCATGAAATTGGTGATATACATCTATGGATTTTTCTAAAAACATTCAAGATATAAACTCCTGTGCATGAAAGAACTTCAAAACCAAAATCAAAATGGAGAGGTTACCTATTATTTTCCGTAAACATGCATATAATTCAATTCTTGCCTTAAACCCCTTTTCTTCTTAACAAAACCATGGAATTGATTTGATAACTCTGTTACTATCATCTATATGACAAAGATTCTTCATGAATTGCATATTAATCTCATACCTTAAGCTTCAATTTCAGAAATTATGTATTGGTTTCCTTCAATTCTTCTTGTTCTTCCTTTAATTCCACAAATCTTGAGCTTCTTCTCTCTAGAATGGAGCTTTCTCTCTCTACATTCTCCTTCAATTCTTGAACTCTCTTCCTCTCTAACTCCTCTAACAGAAATGAAAAGAATGAGTTCAGCCCCTTGTAGACACCCTATTTTTGACCGACCTCAAGACTTAGACATCATCGTTTGTGGACTCGATGATCGTGCTTGTTTGTGCTCGTTTGGAGTGCCCGAAGTTCTCGGTGGAACGCCTTGTCTTTAAGCCTCTAAACCCTCTTTGTTTTGTGCTTATTTTTGGATCAAACCTGATGCCTCTTGCCTAGAGGGGGGAAGGGTCTTGACGGCAACTTTTTGGCCTTGTCGGCCACTTTTCCGCCTTGTCGGCTAGTTGAACTTGTCGGTCGGCTAGGTGAGGTGGCCAGCCGGTAACCTAAAGTGGCCAACGACCATTTTTCAGATATTTTCTTGGTCAGTTGTGCCAGCTGTTGTTCACTGAATGCCATCTCCATACACGTGTATAGAGGGATGAATGCAAGCCTTTGGCTTGGATTTCTATATAATGGGGGGTCTCTCCCCCATTTGAAGAGGTTAGATAATTTGTGAGCAAATTTCCTTTCTCTCTCTCTAGAATTCTCTCTCTGTCTCCCTATTTTGTGCTTGAAAGTGAGAATTCTCTACACTTTTGCACTAACACCCTTGACCAAACATCTTCATCTTGGAGCTGAGGTTCTTTGAGGCTTGGTTCAAGCCCCTAAGAGTGGTTTAAGCTTAGAATTCTGACTGATTTTGTGCTGTGCTTCAAAAGGTAAAGGGTTTACCTTGTAGTCTTTGTTTTAGCCAATTGAATTGCCATCCTTTTACACTATTTTTGGCCTAGTTTTGAACTATAAAAAACTATGATTTTGGTGCCTTAACATGTTGGTTTGAGATCATTTTGTGCAAAGGGCTAGTCCACCTTTCTTGTTGCCTAATTGTGAAGCTTCTTGCATCACCTTTTAGCATATTCAAACCAAACCTTTTGGCCCTTTAAACCACTGAAATTGAAAGTTATTCCAGTGGTAAAAAAGAATGTTTTGAAGTTCAAAAATGGAGGGGTTAGCCTCCCCTCCTTGTGTCTCACTTGCATGCCTAGTTAGCATCCTATGGTGGCATGTTTTTATGGCTTAACCTAGCTTAATTCAGGCATGTTTTAGGCTCTAATTTGGCATGATTTAGCTATGTTTTGGGCTGCTTTGATCATATAAACCATGTTTTGTATAGTTATAGTGCAAATGCGTTCACTAGCTCATTGTTTTAGGCCTTTAATGTGTTTTGCTTGAGATGATTGCATGTTGTAGTATCATTTAAGATGTGATTTCAGTGTATATAGCTCTGTCACACTCACTCATTTCACTCTTTCATTGCTTTTGAGAGTTGTGTCTTGAGCCTTGTTTGAGAGCTAACATATGAGCATGTTTTTCTAGCCTTTTATGCTTCAATCTCAGCATGTTTTAGCCACTATTTTGGCATGTTTTAACTCTATCCAGAGCTGGCATGGTCAGTTGGGCATTGTGTTGCATGCTTATAGTGTTGTGATCTTCACTAGCTTAATGAGTTAGGCTCTTAAACATGTTGTGCATGAGTTGCTTGCATGATTTAGTATCTTTTCATGCCATATCACCACTGAAATGTCTGCAACCTCCCTCTATTCTTCACTTTTTACTTTGTTTTGAAAGTGGCCTTGAGCCCTTTGTTGGTTTGAGTGTGGAATTGAGGCTCTCATGCCTAATGGTTTTAATCCTCCCTTGAGGGTTTCTAATAACCAACAACATGAGCTCTCTTTCATGCTCAAGGCACTTGTGGCTTAGGCCATCTTTCCAATTAGAGGACTCTCACTTTGGACTTAATTGGTTAAAGGACTAATCGGTAATGCAAAATGTATAACAAAACATGACAAGTAAAACTTGAGCGAGATAAGCATGTTGTGTTGCATTGCATGTGTTTGGATCGGACATTAATCCAAACACAAGAAATGTGAGACATTTCATACTCAAAGTGATGAAATGTGTCACATTTCTTGGTCACCGTCACCCTTGATCATGCATGATAGGGTGGTGGTCCTTTGAGTCTTATTTGTGCATTCATTAAGCTTGTACAAGCTTGACTCTTTGGCCATCATGCATTGAAAATGCTTGATTGGTGGCCTGAGAGCCAAGTGCTATACTCCTTTGAGCTTGAGAAATGATAAGAAGGGTGGCAGTACACACATTCCTTGGAAAATGCATTGCTTTGCTTCTGTTGCTCTATGTTGCAACAAAAACAGAAGTCTGAAAAAAGGGGTGGCCGACCGGCCACCTGAAGTAGCCGACCGGCCACTTAGACTAGTAGACCGGCCACCAGTCAAATTTTGTGCAAATGTGTTCCTGTGTTGGAGCAAAAGCAATCTAGAAGTTGGTACAATGTTCAGCAATCACAACAAGTGCAAACGGAGGCAACCGATGGCAAGGCGATGGATTTTCGGGAGGAAGCCAACGTAGCATGCATGTCTCCCTCGCCTTCGAGGCCATTTACTTGTTTTATTTAAATTGCTTTAGTTAGTTAGCGTAGCTAATTATTCAATTCAAGTGTAGTATTTTAATTAGCTTAGCATAGCTAGTTATTCAATTATGTTGTAATAATTAATTAGCTAGAATAGTTAATTAGTTTCGTTTTGTGATAATTAGCTTAGCTTAGTGTAGCTTAGCTTATTTATTATGACCGTCCTTCGCGAGGGCGCAATGTTGTAATAAGCGTGCGTGCGTGTTTGTATGTCTTTCAACCCCACGTCTTTCTTCCTTTTATTTATCCGCTTTCGATGGTTATATTAGGGACATGTTTCAATTAGCATACCTCATGCTCACATGTTTGCATCATTCATTTGTCTTGCATGCACCGAGGCTTGACGCATCCTTCAAGCTGCATCGCAATTTCAAGTACACTTCTTTGAATACGTGTTTCAAAGCATGTTATCAAATTGTATCATATGCCATATTAGTAGCCGAGCCTATTAATCGCATTATTGCATGTGTTGCATTAGGCACTTAATATAGTTGGGATCATGCATTATTTCTAACTAGTTTTTGTTTTGGCTTCGAGTACTTAGTGAGTTTTATGCTTTAGCATACTTGCATGAGTGTGATTGCCATATTACCATGTTTCGCATGCTTGCCACGAGGTTATGTGCTAAAATGCTAAACTGCATGAATGGCTGTGGATAAAGGCTTGTTGCTTGAATTGGAATAATTCAACGACTATGAGTTTTAAGCCCACTTTGCAAAGTGGCAAATCATGTTTTAAGTCCATCATGTTGGATAGCAAATCCGCATTTTAGCCCACTTGAGGGTGGCAAATTCAAACTATTTTCAAAAGCAAACATGAATTGAATTGTTCCAAGTCTTGCGACTTAGTCTATACTTCCTTGTGCGCGTCACGTAGTAAAGTTAGCTAAATAATCAGAACAAGAACACATGAGGTTTATAAAACAACATATCATGATTAGTAGAAGCCGATCTTTGATCGGGCTAACGGGGTTGCTCATTTCAGGACCTTTCCCTCTCGTACCTAAGTTCCCGAGCCAAGGCAACTTTGGTGATGACGGACATGTGGCCTTTGGCACGAGTCAGGATTTCCTAAATTTTCTCAAAAAAAAATATTTAGGTGGCGACTCTGTAATCTGGCAAAGCAATCCAGTTTTGGCATTATTTGATCTAAAATCAATTTTTCAAAATGATTTGCCAAATTGGACTCTTTGGTGTTTATTAGTCTCACATAGCACTTTGTGAGATTAGTTTTAGAACCGTGACATGAGTCTGAACTGTAGGACCAATTCGAGCTCTCCGAAAGGGGGCGCGAAGAAAGTCGAGTCTACATTTTCTGGCGACTCTACTGGGGATTTAGAGAACTTGACTCGAACTCATGATATGTTGTTTTATCTACATTTACGTGTTTTTTTGCATTGCATTTGCATAGGTGTGCCTAAGTCACAGTGTTTGCCATCTGTTATTCGTGAGCGGTTTGCTAGAGGCTTGCTTTGGAAAACGTGCCATAAGGCTAACCGGTTGCGGGCTCTACCACGATGGGAACACAAACGTTGGATCTGGACTACCATTGTACCGTTTGATCCTCCTTTCACTTCTTGGTGTTAAGAGCAGGAGGTATATTAGGTTGTCTTGCTGAGGCACCCTTTTTTGACCAATCGACCTAGTTGCATATCGAAAGCCTTAGAGACTTTTCGAAACAAGGACAAGTTGCTCACCCGAATGCAGGATTGTTTGAAACCGCATGTGTGCGTAGTGAACCCTTAGCTCCTGACGAAACTAGGACAGGGTAACCCTACCCCACCATAGGGGTGTTTTGGCTTCTACTTGCCTGATATGTTCTTTTAGAGTGTGACTCTGTGGGAATGCGTGTATCAGTTGGAAGTCTGGGTATCAGTTTGGGGGTATCAGTTTTCATGCAGAAATTTGGGGGCAGAAATTTGTGTTTGAGTACAGATTGTCCAGCTTATGATTTCAACTATGTTGTTTCTGTCTAAGCCGAGGTGCTGTGCGTTTGCTGATTGTTGTTTCTTTTTTTTTCTTTTTTTCTTTTTGCAAGGTAGTATTGTACAATTGCTTCCGACGAGGTAGTTTTCCCTCGAGCCCTCTGGACCAAAGTTAGGAGGATTTACCGATCTGAGGATCTTGTTGGAGGCCAACCAGTGTTTGTTTCGCTACTCGTGGTTACAAGACGAAGAACAGTCAGGCAAAGATCACCAGTTCAACAGTTGCTAATTCAGCGGTCACTATCTATGTCACCTGTGCGCAGTTGGGCCTAGTTTTCTGCTTCCACCTCAGAAAGAGAATATATACCTGTTCTGATAGATCAGCACCCCTCAGACAGTATGAAGGATATGATGCGTCAACTTCAACAAACTATCAAGGCCATGTAGCTGGATGCTGCTCGCCAGGCAGAAGTTACTGCTCGCCAAACAGAAATTGCAGCCCAGCAGGCTGAACTGATTGCTAGGCTTTAACAGCAACAGCAACCACAACAAGCAGCAACTTCTGATTCGCGTCCACCCCCACCTAAGGTTCCAATACCCAGGGATACAGCTAATGTCCAGGAGAATATGAACATTCCAGCAGAGCCAGTCCCACCTCAGACTTCCAAAGCACCGGCTTACCCAACGGACGCACCGTTCGAGTTTGAGGTCGATCCTACTGCTCTGAAAGTGAGCAAGCTTGAAAAGCTTTTCAAACGAACTCAAGGCGTCAATTCGATCCCAAATATGGTGGACGGCTATACAGATTTGGTGGTGACATTGCCGGATAGATTTAAAATGCCATACATAGACTGCTTCGATGGTTCGGGTGATCCCATGGTCCACTTGCGCCTATTTTCAAACATTCTGCAGCCGATGGGCCTGACTAGGCTGCAGAAGTTATCCCTTTTCGGTCGGACCCTGTCAAGTATCGCGGCCATCTAGTATGCTAAACTGGAAGATTATGTGAAGAGGAGCTAGGAAGAGATGGTCGAAGCCTTCATTGCCCAATATTCTTATAACACTCAAATTGAGGTCATAACTCATGATCTCGAGACAACTCGGCAAGAGCCGAAGGAGGGTTTCTTCAATTTCGTCACCCGGTGGCGGGCCAAGGCCTCCATGATGACAACCCGACCAGCTGAGAAAGACTAGATAAGAATGGTCGTTCATAATCTATAACCGAAGCTGCTGTAGAAGATGATTGTCTTACCCCTCCCTACATTTTCTGACCTTCATGAGATAGGGGTACAGATAGAGGATGCGATGAAACAGGGCCTGATTGACCATGAAAAGGAGCAGCCTAAGAGGGCGTTTACACATAGTTCAAATACGGCTACGAGTAGCAATGCAGCTGCAAGAACTTCTGACGTTGGTATGGTCACCACTACACCAAAACCAGCCACACCGTTTACTAGCACATTGGGAGCCACCTCACAACCTGCAAAGTACCCACCCCGAGGCCAAAGGGTTTTCACCCCACTCTACATGTCTTTATCTGCGACCTTGAGGGTCTTAATTAGAAAGGGGCATCTAAAGCCCTTGGAGCCACGCCCATTTCCTAATCCCCTCCCTCCTACACACAACCCGGCCAAGTATTGCGCCTTCCATCAGCAGCATGGTCATGATACCGACCTGTGCTTTAGACTCTGTCATGAGATTCAAGATCTCATTGACAACAAAATGATAGTGCCTCCTGAGAAGCGTAATGTCACTACAAATCCTCTCCCACCACATAATTAACCCCCTCCTCCACCTAGGCAAGTAAACCTTATCCAAACAATGGTCGTCCCATATGACCCCAGCATATACATCACTCCCTCCCACCTGCCTAAGCCGACGCTGTTCATCCTAGAAACCACAGACTTGTGCATGATGAGCACGTCCATATCCCAACCAGAACCCGTGGTGGTGGCTGTGGTAGAAGAAGGCATGCCTGAGGGCTCTGCGAGCTTAGCTGAAGAAGCATACAACCCCTTTCACTACATTGTGCCAACAAGCCAGGACAGACCAGGGGTGGAATTGCTGATGGGGATAGAGGTTAATGTAGTTCGGGAGGACGGGCCAAGCTAGGGACTAGATGACTTAGCTGAGCTTGAGGAGGACATTAGTAATCTGCAGTTCTTTGATGAACATGATTTGGAAAATGTACAGATTGGTTGGTTTGACATGAACGGATCAACGGATAATACAGGGTGGCCTAGTGATGAGCTGGATGTTGATGAGAGGTCTCAACCAAAGCAGGGACAGTTGGAAACAGGAACATCTATAACGGCCAGAACGGTCGACAACAAAGGGAAGTTTTCGGAGAGCGCCAGTACTGAGAATTTTGCTCAAGAATTGGGTAGCTTGTGTACAGCTGATACAGAACAGGAGGCCACACTGAAGCGGTTTGAATAGGAAAAAACTGAGACTGATCAGAAGGCTAGAAAAGCTAAAGGCCCTGCGGGGACAGAATGTGTTGTGAACACGGGAACAATTACAGCGGAACCGGACAGTTGTTTGTCGGTTGCCGAAGGAATATGGTGGACGATGATTTGCGTCTTGCCCATACTGATGAGGACTGGGGATAGAATCTGCCGGATGATACGTGGTATATCGAAGAAGTTGATCACATGACTCAGAGTTAGCAGTACTTTAAGCACCCACACCTGGACCAACCAGAAGCATCAGCGAAAGACAAGGAAGCAGAGAAACAGAAAGATAAACTGTTGGAAGAGGAAGCTGTACTGAAGCAGCTGGAAAAGATTCAAGCTGACATCTCCATTTGGGGATTGCTCATGGCCTCACGGGTGCATAGACAAGCTGTCCTATCAGCAATGGATAAGGCTAAGCTCTCTATCGATACCACCCCTGAGCAGTTAGTGGGACTGGTGTTTCCGGGAGGCACCTCACCAACTTTGACTTTCGTAGATAAAGAACTGCCGCCTAAGGGCTCTGAACACAACAAGCCACTATACATCTCTGTGGAATGTAAAGAGAAGTGGATACCAGTTGTCTTGGTTGAAAATGGCTAATGCATCACATACTGAATGTCATTAGAATGGGCTCGGCTAATCTAAGGATGACATGTGAAATGCGACAACTCGATGCACGTATTCAAGTTTGGAATTGAAATACTATGCGGTTAGCATGATACACCGAGCCCGGTGCATGCAAGACTGATGAATGATGCACGCATGCACAGCATAAGGTATGCTAAATTAAACATGCCCTAATACTAACCATCAAAGCAGGTAAGTAAAAGGGAGAAAGAAGTCAGGGTTGGAAGACATGCACACACGCACCCACACTTATTACAAATTCGCCCTCGCTCAGAGGGACCAAAAGAATAATACACTTTAATTAACCTACAAGCTAATTAAATAATTTACAGACCACCTAATTAATTAACAAATCAATTAAGCTAAGGAAAGCATTAAAAGGCCTCGGGAAGAGGGATGCACGCGTACTCGGATTGGCTTCACCTGAAAATCCAATGCCATGCACAAGCTGCCTCTGTTTTCCCTGCTCTGCTCCTCTGAAAATGACACAATTCCTAAGGTATACCTTATGAACACTAGGGAATGCCACCGGCCATGAGAAATGGTCACCGGCCAAATAGAAGTGGTCATGGACCATCTATGGAGTTATCGGCCATCAATAATTGGTCGATCGGCACTTGATGTAGTCGACCGGCCAAAGCTTCCTGCAGAACCTATTTTGACAGCAGCAGAGGGCAAAACAAGGCATGGCAATGCATTTCAAGCAAATGTGTGCACCAATACACCCCTTATCATGTTTATGACTCAAAGGGGGATAGTACTTGATTCTCGGACCACCAATTGCGCATTTGAATGCATGATGGCCCAAGAAATCAAGTTGTGCACTTTCATGTCAAATGAAATGCAAACCAAATAAGCATATAAAGGCCCAACCTCTATCACTTGATTTCAAGAGGCAAGGCATGCATGTTCAATGCAATGCACCCCAGGTGTGGAAACTAAGTAGGCAACACGAACATGTGGCAAGCATGGAAAGCATATAACAAGTATGCAAGCTAATTGAGCATGCAAGATGCAATGCCAACATGCAAATATGCAAAACATCTGGCATGTTAAGCAATCAAAACAAAGATGAGAATGCATGCCAAATGCACTATGATTCAAGCATGCAACACATGCGGTAGGCCAAGTATCCAACAACACACAAGGAGACCATGCAACAACACGCGAACAATGGACTCATACCAAGGTGGACAGCTCTCTACTAAGCCCTAATAGTGGCCAAAGACTATGGAAATGGGGCCAAATGCACATACAAGCATGTATGCATACATGATTCAATTCCTAAGCATCAAAGGAAACTTTTAAGCACACTAAAAGGGAGGACAATCATGGACTAATGGCATGCATACTAATCTCTGAAATCATGTTATAAAAGGTGCCAAACCAAGTAAACAAGACAAACTAAGCATGTAACGATGTCCGAAACTCAAGGTAAGCCAAGGGGCTTAAACCATGGCCATACCAGCCAAGCCTCACAAGGCTAAGAGGACTTAAAGTAGTCCCAAGGCAGACCTAAACAAAGCTAAGGGCATGCCTAGATAGCATCTAAGTGGCCTACGCATGAAAGCATACAAAAGAGGCCAAACTTGGAGCACAAGACTACAAGCTTTTAAAGCATTAAGGGAGCATCAAATGCAAGCATACAAGCATACCATGGGGACTGAAATGATGCTATAAGTGGTGCCAAACCGCTGAAACAAGCTAAGCAATGCATGCTAAACACTCACACACCCGAGGCTAGCAAGCCAAAATGCAAGGTGGCTATACAAAGTAGGTCAAGCATGGCCAAAGCAATTAAAAACAGAGCTAAAGGGTACTAAATCATGCATAAAAGCTTCACAAAGCTTGGCCAAAATCATGCTATAACAAGGCTCAAAGCACAAAGCATGTTAAGGCAAATTCATGGCATTACAAGACAAGTATGCTAAGCATGCATGGTGTGTCTAAACCAACTAAAAATAGTGCTATATCATAACAAAATAAGCACAAATAACACTTAAGACATGGCCAACATGAACTTAAAAATGGTGCTCACACATGAGGCTAAAATGGCACTTTTTGAAGGCAACAAGGAGAGGGGATGGCCCTCTCCTTCTTAGGACCTTAAAGCACCATCTCCACCACTGAAATCTATCAAGATTTCAGTGGTGAGGAGGCCCAAACAAGGTGGCCCCGGAGCTCACCAAAATAGCACAAAATGGGGACCAAACAAGGCCTAAGAGGGGTCAAACAACCCCAAAGCTCGAAGAAATCTTAAACAACTATTTTAAGCAAGTAAAAACAAGACTTTTATATGTTATACACTAAGCTCAAAAAAAGATGCAAGGTAGGCAAAAAGACTATGCAAAAATGGGGTATTTAAAGGTAAAGTTCTTACTCTTGTAGACCCCTTCAAGAACAGCACTCCAACTGCTTTCCTTAGCTCAAAACCAGCTCAAAACTTCAAGAACAACCTAATGGCTCCTCAGCAACCAAGGTAAGGTGTAAAACTAGGTGTTTGTGCACAAAAGTAAGGACAAACACACACTTATACACAAAGAGAGGGAGATATAGAGATAGAATAGATACACTATGGCTAACCCTAATCCAGACCTCTGGAACTCAACCTTCTAACCCTTGAGGAGGGAGGAGAAGGCCTCCCTTTATAGAGATTCACTCTTGCAAAGCTTACAAGACAAGCTAAGCAAGAGTGAAATCCCTCCATACACGTGTATAGAGGGGATGCAAGGTGTATGCTAGCTAGCACAGCTGGTATAAAAGTATCTGCCAAAGCAGATGCACAGTGGTCGGCCAGATAAAAATGACAAAATGACAAAATACATGGTCGACCGACCACAAAGAGTACCGACCGACCAAACATATGGCTAATGGCAACAAAACAATGGCCAATGGCCTCAAGCCATGGCCGGTGAGGTGTGGGGGTGGCCCACAAGCCACTCTCTGCCCTTCAAAAGCAAAACACAAGTGTTTGGTGCAAAACCAAACACAAAACAGTCGAGTTGAGAGATCCTGAGGTAAGGCACGTAGCCGAGACCTCCGGGAACACAAGACGAACACAAACATGGATGATCACTGAGTGTTCAAATAGTGACGTCCAAGTCTTGAGGGCGGTCAAAAATGGGGTGTCTATAGTTAGCTCGGGAACTTAGGTATGAGAGAGGAAGGTCGTGAATTGAGCACCACACTCACCCGATCAAAGATCGGCCTCTACTAATCGTAATGTAATTTTTATTTACATTACATGCTCTTTTTCCGATTTATCAGGCTATCTTTACTAGGTGATGCACGCAAGTATAGACCACTTTGCAAAATTTGAAACATTTTGATATGTTTGCTTTGAAAGAGTTTGTGAATACGCCACTTTGAACAAGTTGGTTCATATGCACCTTAATCAAATCATCCCAAGCTAAGCAATTTAGCCTTCATCCATAGGCATTCAAATAGGTAAATCACTTAAGTATATCATCTAAGCACTTAACCTCATGGTATTATGCTTATCATGGCAACAATCGCACGCATGTAATATGCTAAAGCAAAAAGTGCTCACCTAGTACTCCAAGGCAAGCCAACAGAAATAAAACAATTGGAAAAATGCATGCTCTAATATGCAAGTGACTAATGCAACGCATGCAATATAGAATTAATAGGCCCGGCTACTAACATGGCATGTGAATCAATTTGATAGCATGCAGTTTAAGCACGTTTTTCAAAGAAGTAATAAATGACAATGTTTGTTAGAATGGTGAACTAGACCTTATGCATGCACGACACATGGATGTTTTGTACATAGAAAATGCTAAATCAAACATGATGTTTTAAACTATCCATCATATGCAAGTAAATAAACGAAAGAAAGAAATGGGGATTAGAAGACATTCACACATTATTACAATTTTGCTCTCGCACAAGAGGGTCTGAATAAATGTTCTAGCTAATTACCAAATTAACTAACTATTACAATACTGAAATAAATGAATTAACTACACTAGCGAATTATTACAATTTAGAATTAAACTAACTAATTCGTTACCATACAAAATTAATTAACTAAGTAATATTACAAGTTCAAATTAATTAACTAAGAGCTATGCAAACTAATTAAACTCAAGCAGGGGGCTAAGGAGCCACACGTACCAATGCAAACATCCTCCCGGAAATGCCTCTGTTTTGCTGTCGGATCTGTTCTATCTGCAAAAAATACTTCTATTTTGCCTTTGCTTCTTGCCTCGATTTCTGATATGTTTTGCAGGAAAAAGACACTGCCTGGCTGAAAAGAGGTGGTCAGCCTGCTAGGGAAAGTGGTCGGCTGGCCACTATTTTTTGTACTGCCCTGTTACAGCAGAAAAGAAATAGAGCAAAAACAGGGTATTTCCAAGGGATGTTTATCCTCTCTGTCTCCTCCTATCATAAAACAGATCAAGAGAGGGATAAAGTCGATCCACAGATCATCAACAGTCGCAAGGGTATTGCATGATGATCTATGACTCGATTGGACAAAGACTCAATAAGTGAAAATAAGAGACCAACAAAAGCTCCTCCCTATCATGGAATTGATCAAGGGAAGTGGTTGACATTGATTCTTGAACCATTATCATCACTAACAAGTATGAAATGACTCAAGACTCAATGGGTTTAATTAACGTCCGATTGAACCCCAATTTGACTTTATTATCTTGTTCCATTTTAGTTTAATTTTATTGCCTTTTTTACTTACCTTTCCATTCCTTAGTCATTTTAGTCCAAAAATGAAAGTTAAGTCCACTAAATGGAGAGAAGTGTCAAAGAAGAAGTTGTTTTGGGCTTGAGAGAGATGTAATGCCTCGATAATGAACCTCCGAAGAGATTAATCCATTAAGCATGGAATGGTCTCTTTCGCAAGCTCAAACAACACTCGTTTGAAACAACTCTCAAAGAAACAAAAACCCAAGAAAAGAGGAAGAGTGCAGAGGTGATTATGGGTGAACACAAGTATGAAAAGCATGAAATAAATGCTATTAACTCAAATAGGTTGGTGTCTAATGCTAAAACACCAAACCTCATACAAACCTACGAGGACCATTACACTACAAGCGTACTATACAAAGCATAAATGAAATGAACAACCTAAAATAGTCCTAAAACAGTCAAAAATAGTGTTGGAATTCACATGGAAAAGCTTGAAAAAGTTAGCTAAAAAAATGAGGAAGTGAAGCTAGTAAACAAGCATAAGGAGGGGTGGCCAAGCCCTCCATTTTGAGACTTCAAAATCACATTTTTAGCTTCTAAAAATCTCTAAAATTCAGTGTTAAAAAGCTCAAAAAAAGTTGAGGAAGAGATGGGAAACACAAGGACAAAAGCTTGGAAGATAAGGTTCAAAGAAGGGTAGTTAACCCGTCTACCTTGGATAGCTTTTAACCACAAGTTTCGACCCATAAAAATAGTTGAAAATGGTCCAAAAATAGCAATTAAAGATAGGAGCTAAGGGAAAGAAGCTAGAAGTTATATCTCTTGAAAATGAGTAACACTTTGAGTTATTAACCACCAATTTCTCACCCTCAAGAGCTGAAATTCAAGCTCAATAACCTCAACAAAGATCCTCAAAATTTGGTTCTAGGTAAGGTGTATGTAGGTTGCAAGGTAGACAGAGAAAAATATTTTTCAAGAATTTTGTTTCACCAAAATTTTCTATTCTAATTTTATAAGAGGTAGTCAAGTATATATAGAAATATATGTTACTATCTCGGAAATATTAGTATAGAAGCAGCTGGTACAGTGCATGCACCTGTGGGGATAGCTGGCAGCAAAATATCTGTTTTGCCAGAACACCTGGCCAGCAGACCACTAGGGGACGGCCGGCCACTCATTTCTAGCCAGTCAACCACTAGTTGGCCTGCAAGCCTCTGAGTGGTCAAGCTTGGAAAAAAATTATTTTGGTCCAAAAGTTGTGCAAGGTTTTGAGGCTTCTGCGACCTAAAACTGGGGTTGCCTATTGAGGAAATCAAGCATTTGTACAACGTATAAATTCATTATTAGGTGATCAATCTGCAGTGCCCAACTCTTAAGGACGGTGAAAAATAAGGTGTCTATAGTTGCCCCTCTTCGACAGTGCTTTAAGTCATGAAATGACACGAGTGAATGTCAAAACCCAAAGATGTCCCATTTTGACAAGGCTGTAAGACTTGGGCGAACATTCAAGACAAAGCTTAAATTGGTTGAACCCAAGGGTTGCCTACGTATCTCTTTGCAAAGAATCGAACCAGCGTAGTTCAGGGGAAGAATACGAAACGATACATATGATGCGATGCAACAGTTAAGAATTCAAACGAGCATACAACTCAAAAAAATGAGATTCAATGCAATGCAACAATTTGAAATCCACAAAAACAAGAACAAACTTAACTATGCGCCCGCTTACAAGAAACAAGCCAAATTGCCCTTTCAGGCAAAAGGTTGAGAAACAATCCTAACTACACCACAGCATAGCGAGGAGAACAAAGCACCCCGAGCTACACTTCTTCATAGCAAGGTGATCTTAACTACACTTCCGCATAGAGAGGATAACAAAAACAAACCAAGCCACACTTTCGTGTATCAAGGTGATCCTAACTACACTTCCGTGTAGAGAGGATAATAAAAACAAACCAAGCCACACTTCCGCATAGCAAGGTGATCCTAACTACATTTCCACATAGTGAGGATAACAAAAAGAACCACACTACACGTCCGTGTAGAGAGGATAACAAAACATAAACCAAGCCACACTTCCGCATAGCATGGTTAAAGAACAAACCAAGCCACACTTTCACGTGGTGAGGTTAAAGAACAAACCAAGCCACACTTCCGCGTGGCGAGGTTAAAGAACAAACCAAAATCACACTCACATGATGGGGCTGGATACCAGAATTGAAAAGCACAACGCACATGAATACGACACAACGTGACGTAATTGAAAAATAAGTACGATGACAATGCATGTTCCATGTAACATAATCAATAACAAACATAAGATGCCATGCATGATCTATGCAAATAGGATAGGTATATGAGTTATGATGCAATACATATTCCATACAACGTAATAGGTATGTGAGAAGATAAGTGCAATGCGCGTTCTATGCAAAAGACATGCGAATCGAAAAGACGGAAAAAGCGATGTTTTGATAACGATCTCCGACTTACCATTTGGAGGCTATTTACCATGCTCAAAAGGATACAACTCATTATGTCTTGAGATCGGGACACATCCATGCACCAAAGACACAACAGGGATTGGAATGGTGCAACCGGAACACAATTCCGAGATCTTCAGAGTCTGAACCAACATCAAATACCCCAGTTCCTCTTCCTAGACCCAAAACAGGATCTCTTTTACATTGTTTGGACAAAAGAGTAGCAAAAACAACTTTGGGCCACAAAAGTAGCCGGTCGGCCACAAAAAGGAGATGGCCGGCCACCCGTGATTATTTCAAGGGTAGTTTGGTATTTTCGGCTTAGGTCTCTTTAAATACAACCAAACCTCATTTGGCATACACCCATACATCCAAAAATACTCCATCTCTCTCTCTAGGTGTTTCATCTCTCTAGATTCGCGCTTTATACGTGTTTTCCAATGCCCCACGCAAACTTTATTCATAAAACCTTTTTGGTCCTCTACATTTTGAACCGATCATAGTTTGTTTTCGTTGATTTTTTCGGGTTTTCATCAGTTTGGGCTTACTTCCCTCGAGTTTTTCTTGGGTTTCGTAGATTTTCTCAGGTTTTGACTTTTTCTCCATTTTCTCTCTCCTAGGGTTGACTTTTCTGGTTTTCTTTACTTTTTCCTCATTTTCTCCATTGTCACCCCCTTTTCACCCATTTTCTAGATGGCAGACGATAGCCCATACGATGATGCTCCTCTCAAGGTTTCACCTATAGCTACGGTGGTCAACGAGGCCAATGGGGCGGCAGATGACATCGACGCTGATTTTGAGGTAGAGGAGGCCTTTGTTCTAGGGCCCGAGTCCAACTAATGCCACTGAGGCTGAGGCTGAGGCCATTTGATCCGGTCACTTATTACCTACGCATGCATGCGATGGCACCCGGAGGCATGCTACGCTTCGATGATTTTGTCGGCGGCGTGCCGAAGGATGTTTTGCTGAGGGAGCAGACCTTCCATCTTTCTCACGGCGCCACTGAGGTACAAGGCTTGCTTTCATGAAATTTACTTATTTTTTCATTTCATCACTGCCTTTCATATGACTTTCATCTAACATCTAACTCACTCTTCCCCTGCCATAGGGTGACTGTCGCTCCTAGAGAGGATACGGGGCGGTGACGGTCAGGGAGTGGTATCATGAGCTTCCCGCTCGGGTCCACGAGCTGGTCGACGAGGTGGGCTTTGGCTTATTTTGCACTGAGCTCTCATGACATTTGGCCAGTCGGGCATTATTCGGCACCTTGGTGGAGAGGTGGTGGGACACCACCAGCTCCTTCCACTTTTCTTCTACCGGGGAGATGACGATGACCCCCTATGATTTTTCGATGATCACCGGCTTGGGAGTAGTGGGTGATCCGATCCCCTTTGATATGGATATGAGCCGATGGGAGGCAACATGGGTGTATTTGCTCCGGGCACACCCTATGCTGGATAGACCAGCGATAGTATGATACAACTAGTTTTACGAGCGCTTTCACGGGAGCCAGCCAGTGATACAGGATGAGGTAGAGCAATACTTTAGGGGCTTTCTGATCTATCTTCTTGGTACCACATTGTTTGCGAATAGGTGGAATACCATAGGGTTGTATTTGCTGAGTGCCCTTGTGACATTGCCTTGGGTGCGATTCTATGATTGGGGTGGCGTTGGCTTTACCACCCTCTATAGATACATGAGCTCTGGTTCCCGCATGAAAGGAAACAAGGTTGAAGGCTATTGGAGAGCCTAGGAGGTACACACTATACTTTCAGTTTTTGTTTGTTCCTATGCTTTCTGCTCTGCATTTTCTACTTGTATATCTGTCCTTGCATTGTGCTTTTTGCTTTGCACTTTCTATTTTTATCACTGGTCACAAACCGTGCCTTCTCCTTTACACTTTCTGTTTAATATATCTGTTCACACATATTGATTCACAACTTATCTTTGCCTTATAGCTTTGGGCCTATGCTTATTTCTCAACCCTCGCCCTAGTGCCAGTAGAGGAGGTAGCACCGGCCGTGCCCTACTCGATGACATGACCTTCACATACTTCCTCCGATATTTCGATACGGTGGTGGCCCACGAGGTAACTTGAAACTGGCAGTCATTTCTTTTTTATTTCCATTGCTAGTGTTCTGATTCATACTCTGACAACTGATAACAACTAACAACTTGTAAATTCTCCATTTACAAATCACATAGTAGCTATGGGTGATGATATCGGCTGGAGTGTGACCAGTACGCTGGATCTTAGGCTACCTTCTGGTACCAGATCTTGCTAGAGGGCCCATTCTATTGGGCTTGGTTTTTGGGTGAGCGTTTTGTATGCTAGACTATGGGCCTACCTACACTGGTTGTTCCTATTCTGCCCCCAGCATCCATGAGAACGGCTGACAGCCTCTCAGTTAAGGCTATCATTCAGTTTATGGTGGGGCTGGATGTCGACTACTTTAGAGGGGATGGAGATTACTCGACCTTCATCTGGACTCACCTCCTGCCATTCCTGACCGGAGTCCGTGCAGGCAATGTAGTAGGCGCCCCCTTGGATGGAGAGGTTATTCATAAAGCAAAGGCTGATATTGGAGAGACCCCTCCCATTGTGCACATAGCCGGTTGGCCAGCGATTCCTACCGTGATTCCCTGTTGGCGGCCAAGTAGGACAACTTATTAGATCCTGATAGAGCCACCAGAGGTGGAGCACAAGTATGTTAAAGCTCTGGGCACACTACAGGTATGGACCACACTTTACAACTTGCATCCCGCATTTCTCCTTTTTAGATAGTAATTGTTCAAATCCACTCGCAGGTGCCCACAGAGTACATAGAGGGTCTCCTTCAGCTGGTTGCCTCTCTGGTTCACATGGTGCAGAGGAGGGAGATGCTACTTGCTCTTCATGGTATCCAGGTATCCTCTCTTTTTCTCGTGCATTTCATTGTTTACTTATACTGTTGTGCACCATATTTCACCTATATGCCATACTCCCACTGATATGCGATACTCACACTGATACGCGAAACTCACTGTAGATTGACATACATTTTGACACTACCTCACATTGCACTGACACACTGCACTTATGTTGAATCCATCTTCTGCATCATACTCATACCGCATACTATACCCTGCAACATACTCTTACTATATCTGATACTCTGATGATTGTTTTTAGATCCCACCAACACCGGTGGCACCAGCGGCACCGGCGACACCTCTTCCAACAGTGAAGAGGAGAGGTAGACAGGCCCCAGCACGCGGCCGAGATGAGCATCGAGGTTGAGGTAGAGGCAGAGGTGCTTGGGGTCAGAGCAACAAGTCCTAAACAAAGGAGACCTCCCCCTCCTTGGAGTCTGTTTTGAGTGGAGATGATATTGAGACTAGTGGCACCGAGGAGGTAGTAAGCCGACGCTTTGAGTCGTCTGAAAGCGAGGATGATGACGCTGGCACGAGGTTAGGAAGTAAGGAGGTTGTTGAGGCTGGCTTTGAGTCAAGGAGTGGAGATGGTGATACTGGCTCTGGCTCAGAGTCACATTCCTCTGATGACAGTGGTGTCGATGGAGAGAGTGCCCCCGGGTCCCCTCCAAGAAAGAGGACAAAGAGGGCCTCTTGAGCTTGATGCGACTGGCGCAGATTTTTGTACTCTTTTGCTTAGTTTCTTTCGTTTTGGTAGCTTAGCACATGTATAGCTTCAGATATGTTTTACTTTTTATTTTTTGAAACACTGGCATTCTCTTTTGTAAAAACTATGATCAAGGTAAAACCCTACAGTTTTATAAAAAGAGCTTTCTTTTGCATCATGAGCACCACACTTACATAGAATGAAGATGGAATGGTATTGAAACTGAAAATGCTTATATTGGGATGATGTTCTTAATCGGATATTGAGCCGACCAATGACCAACCACAAAATATAATTCAATAAACGGAAAACAAAGTAAAAACAACTAAAACACTGTTATTTACACTTGTTAAAAACAAAAAACTCAAAATAAGACCTCAAAGCACAAAGTCCGGAACAAAACAAAACAAACTAACTGCCAAATCCACAAAAGGGGACGGCCGTCCGTCCAAGAGAGGTGGCTGGTCGGCCAAGTGTGATGGTTCCACAGCTGGCTGACAGCTAGCATCCACTCATAGCCTTATCTTTTACAAAAGGTCTTCATTCGCTGTTTCTTCAGCAAAACCTCATTTTTGCTGCTGTTTCCTCTGAAAATGGAGATATTCCTTGCCAAGAAGCTCAAAGATTGGATAGTCATTTTGGACAGCACAGAAAAGGTAAATTTTTGAGGTTTTGGCATAAACACACTTTTTTTGTTGAGCCGTACTTCGCTTTTTTTTTTTGTTCCTCCATACCATGGTCCAATGTTAGGACCTAGTTACACATGTATTTCTCTTTGAAGCACATGAAATGTGTTCCACTCTTGAAGAGTTTCAAGCATTGATGGAATCCCGGCGTGATAAGGAGATCATGCCTCAGCCCCGTTTTGGCCATGCCTAGGCTTTGGGACGGATGTGTGGGCTCATTTTGCACGAAGCCTGATCTTTAGCTCACGATGGGGAGATAGATATACTTGGCTTGATTCATCGTTTTTTTGACATTGATGACAGAGGCGACCTTCTTTGGCGAGGTTATTGGCAGCATTCCCTCTGTTTGTGTATGCTTGTGCACTTCTTTCTTGCGCTTAGTTGCGGTAGAGCTACCATTTGGTTAATCGAAGTGACCCAATGTCTGAAAGAGGGCAAGAGATGCATTGGTTTGGCACTGGCTGAGATCTTGATGAGTTTGGACGTTTTTCATCGGCGAGTGACCACTTGGTTCGCGGAAAGCCCACTGCTTCTTCAAGTATTGTTTTCCACCCTTCTTTATTTATGATTCTCACATCACTCGACATTCATATTTTTCTCTCAAAGCCCCTTTCTTCACTTTTCTCTCAACGTACATCTTTCTATACGTTAATCTCTCTTATTTTTCATCCTTTTCCAGGTATGGCTAATGAGCAAGCTGAAAGTAGTGGACCTTTGCCCCGAGAGTTCAGCCCGAGCCTACTTTTTCCACCAACGGCTAGTGGAATTTTCCTTAGAGAGATGGTGATGCAACTAAATGTGCAGTAGATTTGCAGCTGATATCACCTGGCATTGCCCCTGGCTTAATTTGGCTAAGATGAGCTACGGCATGTCCCCGACAGTAGGGTATACAGTTGATTGGCCTTACGTACTACATGTTCTATTTCCCTTTTTGGTTCAGACATCAGTTTGGACATAATTAGACCCGACCAGAAGAGGGGGTAGAATACCCGGCTCTATTCCCAATTCATGCTTCAAAGTTTACTTGGTACCTCGCTGCTTAGAGGATGAGAGAGCTTCTGGCCCTTGTGGTTACCTTCAGTTATGCTCTTTCTAGTGAGTGTTTGGCTTGACTTGAGGACGAGACACAGGTTTGGCCAACTTTGGCTGCAGAGACCTCCATGAGTACGAGCAGAGGACGTAGGAATACTTGACTCATCTATGCCCCTAGTTTATCGCTTTGACTTTTCTTTTCAAGTTTTATGATGTAAAAGCAACTTTGATTTAAGTCAGAGAGTTGGAGAATGTAATTGTGTTGAAATCAATGGAATTAAAGTTGTGAGCAATAAAAATTTCCCTTTTAGTCTCAAAATGGTCTAAGTTGTAAAAAGTAAAATTTTGAGAAAATTAACTTTTATTAAAAATTTTCAAAATCATTTTTGGAAATGATCACTACCTGACACGCATGGAATCAATCCTTAAGATGCGCATCCCCGAATCAATAGATCGCAATTGTCTATAACTGCATTCACTATCACTACTTTGTATTACAACCAGCCCTTCTGCCAAAATGAAGATCACACAACCAAGCTGACAAATATGACAGTTGAGTTGAGATGGGTACGGTCGAACTTCAAAATGAAGTTGTCTATGTATCCTAAAGATGGCAATCAAGCCTTACGTAGTTCGGTCCTGGTTCACTCGGGTATTAACTCTCTCCTTTTGTACTCTAACTTTTGCCAAAGTCGCCCTTCCTGATTTTCGACCTTGCGAGCTCTAATTTCTTTGTTTCTATTTTTTCATGCTCTAACTTTTGCCTAGGTCGCCCTTTTGGGTTTTCAGTCTAGCGAGCCTCTCAGGGATAGTACTTCTTCAACTTATCCATATTAATCGGATGTGAGAACTCCAAGCTATCTAGGTCCATAAGGATAATTGCCCCTCCTGACCAGATAGATTTGATTATGTAAGGACTAGTCTAATTGGCTCTGAACTTGCCCCTAGGACCATGAATGGAGGCTCAATTATCTTTGAGCACCATATCTCATTCCTTGAGATTTCTAGACTTGACTTTCTCGCTAAAATCCCTAGCAATTCTGTGTTGGTAACCCTGAATGTGATACAATGCCTTCAACCTTCTCTCGTCAAACAACATCAATTCTTCAAACCTACTCTGTTGCCAATTTGTCTGTGCTGTCTGACACTCAACCATAATTCGCAGTGACTGTACTTCAATTTCAATTGGTAGAACAGCTTACATCCCATATACTAACGAATAGGGGGTTGCTCGTGTAGATGTCTGAATCAACGTTCTGTAACCCTAGAGTGCAAACAGCAGTTTGTCCAGCCAGTCTCTATAGGTCTCCACCATCTTCCGCAGGATGTTCTATTTCTTGAGCAGATCCACCACCTCTTTTTTGAGATGTGAGCCGCTATCTGATACGATCTCGTTCAGAATCCCATACCGACTGATGATGTTGTTTTTGATAAACTTGGCTACATGCGATGCCTTTCATACAACATAAGACTGAGCTTCCACCCACTTCATAAAATAGTCAATCACCACCAAGATGAACTCATGTCCATTTGAACCCTTTGGTAAGACTGCACCGATAACATCGATTTCCCAGACTGAGAAAGGCCATGGCGAAGTCATGTTGAAGAGCTTTGATGACGGGATATTCATACGATTGGCATGGATTTAACACTTGTGGCATCAGCGTAAAAAATCAATACAATTTTCCTCTATAGTTGACCAATAATAGCCTTGCCTGAGGATCTTCCGGGCTAGCATCACACCATTTATGTGTGCTCCATAATATCTTCCGTGGATAGCCTCTATAAGACACTTCAATTCCTCTTCTTCAATACATAGCTTGTGCATTCCCAGATGGCCTCTCTTATACAACTTGTCTTCGCAGATGATGAACTGGACAACCAGATGTCGTATTCCCCGTTTATCCTTAGCATTTGCCTCTGGTGGATACGTATCCTTTTCGAGAAAGTTCCAAATGTCGTAATACCAGAGGTTTTTGTCTTAAACTTTATCTATTGCAGCAATAGTCTCATAAGATGGCATGTATTTCTGTTCGATGATAATCGGACGCATTTTGATTCCAAGCGAGATGTCTACCATGGAAGATAAAGTTGCCAGTGCGTCAGCAAACCGATTGTTCTCTTTAAGCAAATGTGTGAATGTTAGTTTTTCAAACCTTGGAATAAGGATATCCAGGGTCTAATGATAAATCTTAATTTTCTCTTCTTTGACTTTCTAGTCTCCGTTTGCTTGAGAAACAACCAAGTTTGAGTCTCCCATGACATCCAGCCTTATTGCCCCTAGTTCTAGGGTAGCTTTTAAACCAACAATACACACCTCATATCCTGCTTCGTTGTTGGACACTCTGAATCGAAGTTTGAAAGCTAGGGGTATGTGGGAATTATCGGGTGATATTAGCAACACACCTATCTCATAACCGTACTGATTAGACGCTCCGTCAAAGTATATTGTCCATGTTTCCTCTTCTACTTACAGAATGTCTTAATTTGGGAACAGCTATTCCACTGTCTCATCTCCTTCTACTAGGTGGTCTGCCAGTAATTCCGCTATAGCTCTCCCTTTAATTGATTTGCACGTGACATACTTGAGATCAAATTTAGAGAGAAGAATCAACCAACGACCTAGCCTACTCGTAAGCCTAGGTTTCTCAAAGAGATATTTGATGGGATCTAATCTCGAAACCAGGATTATGGAGTGAGCTAATAAGTAGCACCACTACAACAAAAAAGGACTTTAGTGACAAACTCATTTTGTCTCCAAACATCAAATTTTCGTCGCCAAGCAATCTGCGACGAAATAATTATGTCACCACGTTTGTCGTATATACGTTGTCACTGAAAGTACCTGGTGATGAAAAATAGTTTCGTCGCATATTTTTTTATTTTTTGGCGAAGAAATTTTTCATCTCTAAATATTGCATTTTTCGTCCTCTATAACATCAATTTCGTCACTAGAATTAGATAACATTTTATTTTAATTGTTTTGGCCACGAAATATTTCGTTACCAAATATGAAGATAGAGGTTTTAGTGACGAAATTTATCTTCACCAATGATATAGATTAAGGTGACAAAAAAATTCGTCACTAAAATGAGCACAAAAGAAAATTTTTCAATGACAAAAAAAAATTTTGTCGTCAAATATTTCAATTTAGCGATGAAATATTCAGCAAAGGTGACGAAATTATTTGTTTGGAACTATATCATTAGAAACAAAATTATTCATCTTGTTATTTAAAAACTAATAGCGATAGTTTTGTTTTCATAGCTAATAATAATTAAAAATTTTCAAAATGAGGATAATATTTTCAGTTTTCATTTTTTATTTTCACTAAAAATTCATTGCGCATTTTAATAACCTGTTCAATAAAATATCTATTACAAATCAACACAAAAATCTGTTCATTTTCATAAACACCACAGTCGAAATGTCTCATTATATCCACAAAAACACAATATCAATTGCATGTCGATTACCAAACATGTCTCCTAATATCCACAAAAAACATGCCTCCTAATATCCACAAAAATATAATATCAAGTGCAGATCACCAAACATGTCCCGTAATACCCACAAAAATATAAAATTTACAATACAACCAAAATACATATAAGATAATATGAACAAAAACACAAAATGAGCAAGCCTCTGCTCTCCAGATTACCAAACACGTCCATATCTAATCTCGAATCTACAACAAAAAAAAGAAAAAAAAAGAAGAAGAATCCAAGTTAGACAATTATTATCTTATCAATCAAATATACAATTTAACATTTTTCAAGCCTAAGTGTTGGAAAAATGCATTTTTTGACCTATTTTTCAAACCGGGAGTTCGTTGCTAGTTTTGTAAATTTTCACAACTTATATTGGTCCCTCTCGAGGTGTTTGGGGTATTCCTCGGGTCTTCTCGTGGCTGCTTCACGATTTTGGCCCCCGATGGCCTATTTTCAAGCCTAAGTGTTGGAAAAGTGCATTTTTTGACTTAGTTTTCAAACCGGGAGTCTCGTGCTAGTTCTATAAATTTTCACAAGTTACAATGGCCCATTCTGAGGTGTTTGAGGTGTTCCCCAAGCCTTTTTGTGGTTGTTTCATGATTTTGGCTCCCGATGGCCTATTTTCAAGCTTAAGTGTTGGAAAAATACATTTTTTGACTAAGTTTGCAAACCCGGAGTCCCGTGCTAGTTCCGTAAGTTTCCACAACTTAAATTGGTCTCTCCTGAGGTGTTTAGGTTGTTTCTCGGGCCTTCTTGTAGCAGCTACACGATTTTGGCCCTTATGACCTATTTTCAAGCTTAAGTATTGGAAACATGCATTTTTCGACTTAGTTTTCAAATTGGGAGTCCCGTGCTAGTTCTGTAAGTTTATACAAGTTAAAATGGTCCCTTCTAAGATGTTTGAGGTGTTCCCCAGACCTTCTCATGGTTGTTTCACAATTTTGGCCCCGAATGCCTATTTTCAAGCTTAAGTGTTGAAAAAGTGTATTTTTTGACTTAGTTTTCAAATCAAGAGTCCCGTGCTAGTTCCGTAAAATTACACAACTTACATTGGTCCCTTTTGAGCTATTTGAGGTGTTCCTTAGGCCTTCTCATGGCTGTTACACGTTTTTGCCTCCCTGATGGCCTATTTTCAAGCTTAAGTGTTGGAAAAGTGCATTTTTTGACTTAGTTTTCAAAGCGGAAGTCCCGTACTAGTTCCGTAAGTTTCCGTAACTTACATTGGTTCCTCCCGAGGTGTTCAACATGTTTCTAGGGCCTTCTCGTAGCAGTTACACGATTTTGGCCCTCCAATGGCCTATTTTCATGCGTAAGTGTTGGAAACATGTATTTTTTGACTTAGTTTTCAAACTGGGAGTCCCGTGCTAGTTCTGTAAGTTTCTACAAATTACAATGGTCCCTCCCAAGGTGTTCAGGGTGTTCCCGGGCCTTCTCATGGCTGTTACACGATTTTGGCCCCCGATGGCATATTTTCAAGCTTAAGTGTTGGAAAAATATATTTTTTGACTTAGTTTTCAAACCGAGAGTCCCGTGGTAGCCCGCAAGTTTCCACAACTTACATTGGTCCCTCTTGAGGTTTTCATTGTGTTCTCTGGGCCTTCTTATGGTTGTTACACGATTTTAGCCCCTGAAGGCCTATTTTCAAGCTTAAATGTTAGAAAAATGCATTTTTTTAACTTAGTTTTCAAACCGGGAGTCCTATGCTAGTTCTGTAAGTTTACACAAGTTAGAATGGTCCCTTCTAAGGTACTTGAGGGTGTTCCCGGGCCTTCTCGTGGTTGTTGCACGCTGTTGGCTCCCGATGGCCTATTTTCATGCTTAAGCACAAGAAAATACATTTTTCGACTTAGTTTTCACACCCAGAGTCCCGTACTAGTTCTATAAGTTTTCACAGCTTACATTGGTCCTTCCTGAGGTGTTTGAGGTGTTCCCTAGGCCTTCTCGTGGTTGTTACACAATTTTGGCCCCCCGATGGCCTATTTTAAAGCTTAACTGTTGGAAAAGTGCAATTTTTGACTTAGTTTTCAAACTGGAAGTCCCATGCTAGTTCCGTAAGTTTCCACAACTTACATTGGTCCCTCCTGAAATGTTCAGGGTGTTTTCGAAGCCATCTCGTGCCAGTTACACGATTTTGGCCCTCGAAGGCCTATTTTCATGCTTAAGTGTTAGAAAAATGTATTTTTCGACTTAGTTTTCAAACCGGGAGTCTCGTGCTAGTTTTGTAAGTTTTCACAACTTAAATTAGCCCCTCCTAAGGTGTTCAGGGTGTCCCCTAGGCCTTTTTGTGGTAGTTACACGATTTTGGCCCCCGATGGCCGATTTTCCAGCTTAAGTGTTCGAAAAATGCATTTTGCGACTTAGTTTTCAAATTGGGAGTCCCGTCATAAGTTTTCACAGCTTACATTGGTCCCTCCCGAGGTGTTCAGGGTTTTCCCTGGGCCTTCTCATTGCAGTTACATGATTGTGGCTCCTGATGGCCTATTTTCAAGTTTAAGTGTTGGAAAATTCATTTTTCGACTTAGGTTTTAAACCGAGAGTCCCATGCTAGTTTTGTAAGTTTACCCAAGTTACAATGGTCACTTTCGAGGTGTTTGAGGTGTTCCCTGGGCCTCCTCGTGGCTGTTTCACAATTTTGGCTGCCGATGGCCTATTTTCAAGCTTAAGTGTTGGAAAAGTACATTTTTTGACTTAGTTTTTAAACCGGGGGTCCCGTGTTAGTTTTGTAAGTTTCCACAACTTACATTGGTCCTTCTCAAGGTGTTTGAGGTGTTTTTCAGGCCTTCTCATGGTTGTTACACGATTTTGGCCCCCAAAGGCCTATTTTCAAGCTTAAGTGTTGAATTAATGCTTTGAGAGTAAGAAAATCAAGAATCGGTGTTAAGCAAGGCCAATAGTTACAAATGACACCATATGGGTTGAATTAACAAAATATTAAGACCACTTGATAGTCTGAGTCCTAGTCAGTCCCAGAACAAGATCATTACCTTAACTCACAATATTAAGGTTGAGGCAGCCTATTTCCTAAGAAACCTACCACCAAAGCTCAGGTGGACCTCTCTAAAAATTTCAGTTTCCAATAATAAGGAAAAACATATATTCAATGAACATGTGGCATGTCACGTGCCATCACACACTGTGGAAATACAACATGTTTGCTTCTTAAACATTTGGGAAACAATTTTTGCAATGTTTCCATGACAGTAATGGAAGTCAAAAAATGTATTAAACATTTATAGGTACTGAACATGATTTGCCAATGTAGTGTTCCCATCGCTTCAGTGATACATTAAACATCATTCAAAAAGATGATGATGATGATGATTGCAACGATGACAATAGTTAGCTCTTTTTTGGTTTTTGGGGAGATTGAAAAAAGAAAGAATATTTGTTATCTTCATCAGATTTCAAAACACATCATTCCCTCAAAGTCTCCAACAACCAAATTAAGCTTTAGCAATTAATTACTCTTTTATAGATTATGAAGAACTGAACCTGCTACATAATCTGTGGAGGCTCAGAGAAGAGGGTCTTTTTTCCATGGTCATCAAGAATCCTCTCCAAAGTAATGTTTTGAAGTGCTACCATAGTTGTTTTAAGAAGATCAAGTCCTGCTTGATTTGCAAATGTAAAAACTGGCAATGCCTGCATTATCCATTTTTAAGGTTAGAATGGCCTATTCACAAGCATACTTAACGCTATTTGTATACTTCTAGAAACTAGCACACTCCTTAGATTTGTGCCTCAATTTAAAATTGAAACTTCATGGGAAAATGCTCCTAAGGTCTAAGACTCTCCTCACTATAACCACTATAGCGAATATCTTAACAAGAGTGATGTCCGCATTTATTGATAATGTGACTCACACACCCCAGATGTGTCTAATACTATTAAGAAAGATATCACATGCATTATCAACAAAACTGAAGTATGAGAACATTTCTAATATAAAAAAAGGACGCAGTAATAAAGAATTAACAACAATAGACATGGTAATATGGTTCATATACATGACATGATGGAGCTTCTTCCATATTTTGCAATTGCAAATACAAAAATCCAGATAATTAACTTTATTTTCGTCTTTTCTTTTGTAATGCACATAAACAAGACACATAAATTTATAATATAATGCCATGCATGTGTTCTACTTCAAAATGTGTTGGGTCAATGTGTTTATGTTGTGATGTGTCCTTCTCGTATCTATGTTACAAGGCACATATGAACAAGTTCAAAGAAAATTGAAAAATAAACAAAGGTTAAATTACTTTGGAGAGGCAACATTTAACACATATCGATCAAACAATAGCATATTTAAAAGAAAAGTGTACAAAACCAAGTTTAAAAAGAAAATGATAAGGTGGAAGAAAGTAACAATAATCATAGTTTCAAATGAAACATGGAATTCAGTCTAGATGTATTATGATTTAACATTAGATTTATAATGTTCAAAAGAAGATGCTTATGTAGATGTCACACACACACACAAAATAAAAAAATGTGAGATATTTTTATGAAATTTAAATAGTAGAAAGATAGCAAAGAGAAAGTTCTTAAGTTGTAGTTGTGTCTTAACTAAAATTTTCCCCTCATATAGTGAAATTACTTGTGACCCTCTGGTCCAAACACCCTAATCCTCTTAATTTTATTTGTCTAAGTCAAACAAGATCTTAAGTCAAATGCACATACTTTGAGCTTACTCTTCTAAGTAGAAATCCTTCATGAAGAATGGAATATGACTCATTGAAATAAGATAAATTGTTAGTGGCCACTACTTGCATATTATAGCTTTGTTGTTGACTACAAATGGAATTGAAAAAACAAGAGTAATCAACCCAAATGCATAGCAGTGTATCAATTGTCTGAGCTAGTGTGTTTTCAAAGTGACAAAAATAGGCAAGGTTCTAAATAACACAAAACATATTGTTGTACATGTTTACATTGTTCCCATCCTCAATATTCACAATCGTACAATTCAACAAGTAAAGAAAGAATTATGTTTTAATTGGTTGACAGATAAATAAATGTTACACAGCAAGGATTATTTCTAAAAAATCATAAATGAAGAACATTCAGACTTCTAGAGAACAAAAATTTGTTATAAAAATGAGAAGTTAAACAATTGAAAGAATACCTTCAAAGAGAAACACATCATAGCAACTGAGTGATGCCAAAGTGTCTTGAGGATCAATTCACGTCCTTCATTAATAGGTTTAATTAGCTCCACACCTACAAGCATTTGTTAAAGAAGCAATCAATGAAGCTAGAACATAAGAAATTTGCTACATTGTGTCCTTAACTATTACGTACACTAACCCCTGTCATGTACATCGAATGTCCAAAGTGCTTGTATAACTTAAGTATTAGAAGATATGTTGCTAGTAAGTCCAGTTCACTCACAAATAATAAGTTGGGTCAGAGGTGGTCAATTGTACTAAGGCAGTGTTGTCCAAGCTTCTGAGAAAAACTACGGAGATTTGACAAGGATGATCTGAATAGTCCTATATTATTTTAATGTTACCTTAACAACATATTTTCTTACCCATAGATTACCAATTCAAATTAAAACATACTGAAATATTTTTCTGAAGAAAATTATCATTGCTTCCACATAAAAACCAAACCAACCTCTTCACATATACATGTATATATCCATCATAGAAGTACCAAAAAATAATCAATAAGCTCCAAAGAAAGGAACTTCATAACAAAATATCAGATTTGATCTAATCTTTCCTTATCGAATTTAGCATGACTCAACTTAATCACGAAAGTCAAACTAAAATTCTCATCACCATAAAACAGCTTCCATGCATGATTTTATAAAAGATTGAATATCAGTTTCCTTGTGGTAAATTTCACTATTCTGGCCAGCATGTAGAATGTCAATTGTAAGCAATGTTTCTCACCTCACAGTCATAGGGAAATGTATTCAAATATGAATTATAATTATGACATGGACGCCAACATGTTGCACTCAAGTAAGAACCATTTCCAAGTTGCAAAATAAATGATCTGAAAACACACCTGTAGCTGAGACAGATCCAACGAGCAAGTGTGGGTGCTTCTGGAGGGACTAGGGTTGGCCGCAAACCAACATCAGAAATAAAACGAGAAGGGTAGAGTGCCAATGCCATGCTCTGAACAGATGCTATGAGTGAATATAAAGGATGGAAAGGTGTCCTCAAAGTTGAAGACCAAATGGAGTCTAGAGAAACTAAGAAATGGATAAAAAAAAAAATCCTAGATAAAAAGAAAAGTATATAGGTGTAGTGAATACCTTCACGAGTAATCAATGGTCTAAGTAAGCCCGACGACCATGTGAACTCAACCACCACAATCATGTATGAGAGGACAATAATCAAGATAACTAGTTAGTTGTGCAAGTTCATCAAAGTTACAGAAAAGAACATATGATTTAAATTTCTCAAATACTAGATGTCAATAAATGTGTACAAAATTTGAACCACCATAAAAAGGTATTTGACTATCCATCATATTAACAATCATTCAACCTCACAATAGTAAAACCATCAACAGTAAAACCAAGCAACACTAGTTACAACCGAGATAACCACCAAGCCTCAGAACAACTAATCAATCAAACCACAACCTCAAATCAGAGCAGACCAGCATACCATAACCTCAAAACAAAGTATGAACAAATCGCATTAAAAAATTTACCCAATTGGAAATCGCAAAAAAATTGAGGGAAATCGCATGCAAATCTTTATTCACGAAGAGTGTACATATATATATATATATATATATAGAAAAGAAGATACCTGGTGCGAAATGAATGGAGAAGAGGGCTTCCGGTGGTGCCGCATCAGTGAAGCAAAATGAATGGAGAAGAGGGCTTTCGGAGGTGCGATTCGAACGAAGAGAAAGGGTTTCCAGCAATGCTCATGTGTATGTGAGAGGGAAAGGAAGCGTTCGGTGAGAGGGTTTCACGAGCTCAAACTAGAGAGAGAGACGAGACTAGTTGAGAGAGTGAGTGAAAGAGCATGAGAGAGAAGAGTGATCTGGGAAGACAAAACGATGTCGTTTTGTCCCCTTAAATTATAGGTGACGAAATTATGTTTGTCTTCGAAAATTTTTACAATGGTGACAAAACTTTTCGTCTCTAATATGGCACCCAAATTTTTCACAAAATTTTTCAAGGGCGGGAATTTTTTTTGTGACGAGAAATAAAATTTAGAGATAAAAAAAAATTTAATCACCTATTATTTTATTTATTTTAAGCATTTAGTGATGAAATTTTGTTTTCGTCTCTAAAAATAGTACAATTAGAGATGAAATCTTATTTTCATCACTAAAACATGTATATTTGGAGACGAAATATTTTTTCGTCATGCATTTTTGTCACCGTAGACCTTTTTTGTTGTAGTAATGCTTCAACTTCTTGGTAGCCCATAAAAAAGCTAAGCAAGCTTTCTCCAGAGGAGTGTAGCAGGTCTCATAGTCCAGCATCTTCTTGCTCAAATAGTAGATGGCCTTCTCCACCTTATCTTCAAAGTCTTGAGCTAACATGCACTCTATGGTCGAATCTGTTATCGACGAATATAGAATCAAAGGTTTTCTTGGCTTTGGCGGTGACAACACAGGTAGATTCTGAAGGTACTGCTTGACCTATTTGAAGGCAAACTTACATCGATCATCCCATCAGAACTTCTTCCCTTTCTTCAGGAGACCAAACAGTGGTTCACAAGTCAAGGTTAATTTTAAAATGAACCATCTTATGAATTACACTTCACCCAGAAAGTCGCGTGCCTCATTTCTAGTCCTTGGTGGTGGCATTTCTATGATGGCCTTGATTTTGGAAGGATCTACTTCAATTTCCCTCTGTGTGATTAGAAATCCCAGCATTTTCCTTGCCGTCACACCAAAAGTACATTTCTGTGGATTTAACCTCAATCTGTATTCCCTGGTTCGTTGAAATTTTTTTTCCAATGCGGTGTAGTAGCCTTCTCGCTCTTTGGACTTGACAATTATGTCGTCCACGTACACTTCAACCTCTTTGTGGATCATGTCATGTAGAATGGTGGTCGTAGCCCTCTTATGGGTAACTCCAGCATTCTTCAACCCAAAAGACATAACTCGGTAGTAGTATATACCCCATGGTGTGGTGAATGCGGTCTTCTCTCTATCCTTTAGTTCCACCAGAATCTAATTGTACCCAGAAAACCCATCCATAAATGATAGCAATGCATGGCCTGCGTTGAAGTCTACCAACTTATCAATATGAGGTAATGGAAAGTCGTCATTTGGACTGGCTTTGTTCAAGTTCCGAAAGTTGACACAAACCTAGATTATGTCGTCTTTCTTCGGAACTGGGAAAATATTAGCCAACCGGGTTGGATACTCAGATTCTAACAAGAATCCTGCATCAATTTGCTTGGTGACCTCTTCCTTGATTTTTCAGTGTCCAAGCTGGATGAATATTGCGCAGTTTTTGATTGACTGGTCGGGCCTCAAGGTCAGGAGGGATCCGGTGCTGTACAATCTCAGGGTTGATTCTAGGCATGTCTTCATAGGACCACGCAAAAATATCTTTGAAATCTTTTAATAAAGCAATTAAACACTCGCGTTCCTCTGAAAACAACGTGGACCCGATCTGGACCAAGCATGGATCCTTCTTAGTACCCATATTAATGGCAACGTTTTTATCAATACGAGGCTTAGTACACCTCTCCTCCTCTCGATTAATCAAGTTTTTCAAAGCCAGAGGAATTTCTTTCTCTTCATTTTCATTAAAATTCTGAAAATTTTGGTCAATGCAATAAATCAGCGGTATAGAGAAGTACACAGAATCTACAGTGTTCTCATTCATAAGTCCTGGCTATTTTGTTACAACAGACTCAAAAGAGAAAGAAAAAGAAGACCTCGATAAGACCTTGGCGTCCGGGTTACCAACCCCGATAATGCCAGACTCACACTTCCCAGACTGACTTGAATCTGATTCTGACTCCACAAACCCGGTGGAATCAGATTCTGGCTCATCACCCGATTCAGAACTGGAAAGAAAACCTTTTTTCAGCTGCCAAGTAAGACATGGTGCCGTTGTTGCATCCAGAATACCACTGGTTGGGTCCACACCGGGTTTCTCTCCGATTATGGAGACAGTAAAGTTATCCCCTAAGTTCTCTAGGTCGGTTGTGGGATCTGTCAGGAGATTGGCCAGTGTTGCCCCTATTTCTGCCTCGCTATTGTCTAAATCATCTTCCTTACTCTAGCTAGCTTTGATGCTTGGTTCAGCCCTTTCCTTATCACTGTCTTGTAGCTAATGATCAAAGAAGATCTCAAATTCGGGGACACACTTTTTTTAGGAATTTACCCAAGGCTCAGGAAAACCACAAAAAGGGAAATCCTCTCCCTCTCAAACAAAACGACCATTCAATATCCCATGTATTGGCCTATAGATGAGTTCATAATGTTTCCCAACTCTCTTAGCCTTGGCTCTATCCCTCATTTCTTTCCTCCTTCTTATCCAGTCATCTTTGGTGGGCACGTAGCCCAATCCAAAGGCATGTGGGTTGTGTGGCCCCTGTGCCAATGCTGTAACACCTTTCCGCCCGCTCTTTCCAAGCCCCATCCCCAGAATGTGCCACAGTTTATTCATGAAGTAGGTGGACTAGACACTGACGTACATGCCTTCGTCCATGGCCAAAATTGTCTACACTAATTGGGCTTCTGCCTGAGTGAATCCTAAGAGGAATACATCCTCGTCACCATGATTAATTTCGAGCACTGGCATAGTCACCTCTGGAGGTAGATGGATGGATGAGTTCCAAAAAAGGGTTGGTACTCCTCCCTTATGAGGATACTTCAACATTTGATGGAGGGAGGAGGAGACAACCTTCTTGTGATGTAACCAAGGCCTCCCTAATAGTAGGTTAAAGGTGATTGGCACATCCAGCACGTGGAACTCGACCTCTTGCTCAGATAGGCCCACCTAGACTCGTACTTTTATTGTACCCATGACCTCTCTGCTTATGTTATCATATGCCCTTATTACCTAGGCTGTAGGAACGAAGTCCATCGGTTTAAGGCCAATCGCATAGGCAGTACGGGAAGGACAGACATTAATGGCAGAACCGGTATCTACCAACACCATTGGCACCCACTTCTCTCTGCATTCCACAGATATGTATAACGGCTTGTTGTGAGCCGACCTTTCCAGCGACAACACTTTGTCAGAAAAAGTGAGCATTGGCTTGGTACCACTCGGGAAGACCAGACCCACAAGTTGCTCGGGCGTAGTATCAATGGAAAATTTAGCCTTGTCCATTGCCGAAAATACTGTCTGTCGGTGCACTCGTGAAGCCACAAAGAGTCCCCAGATAGAAATATCAGCTTGGATTTTCTTGAGTTGCTTCAAAACTAACTCCTTTTCCAGCTACTTCTCTTTTTGTTTCTCGACTTCCTAGTCCTTTCTTGATCGATCTGCTTGATCCAGGTGTGGAGGCTTAAAACATCACCCATTTCTAGTGAGATGATCTATCTCCTCAACATACCAAGTATTATCCGAGATCCAGTCTCCTCAATCTTCGTCAGTATGTACCAGATGTAGATCACTGTCGTCTCACCACTCACTATCAACTGCCGACAAACAATTATCCAGCTCTACTTGAATCTTCTTCACAATACAAGTGTCCCCCTCGGGGTGATATGTGGATGTGGTTTTTAGGTTGTCTTTAATTCTTTTTCTTTCAAACTGCATCAGCGCAGCTTACTGTTCAGCATTTGTGGCTTTTACAACACTTACTTCTTGGGTTGGGTTTCCCGCATATGTACCCTCCGGTAATTTTCCTTTCTCATCAGCCTTCCCAGCCACTACAACTATCTCTGCTCCATTTCTTTCTAGCTTAATCCTAGTTTTTTCTTCCTTGTCTGGCTCATTACTCAGCCATTCAGTATTATCAGTTGATCCGTTCAGGTCAAACCACCCAATTTGTACATTTCCTTGCTCATGCTCATTGAAGAACTGTAGATTGTCCAGATCTTCTTCGACGTCCGCTAGGCTGTCCAACCCGTGGCTCGGGCCATCCTCCCCAACCACATTAATATCCATTGAGGTTGGAAACACCACTTCGGGCCGAGTTTGAGTGTTTGGCATGATATAACAACTCGGATCATGTGCCCTTTCAAATAAGTCCCCAGGACACTTTGATGACAGACAAGTACCTCTCTCCGAGGTCAAAACCTCATTTACCGTAGGTGTTGTCACCACATTGTGAGACTCAAGTTATGGGTTAGATGTGTCTATCATGCACAAATCTGTGCCCTCAGGAATAAACAACATCGGTTTTGATAGGTGGAAAGGGGCAATATATACGCTGGGGGCCATAAGAAGTCGATAGTGTATAGATATGGTGAAGGTTTCGAGGTGGGGGGACTTGATTATGGGCTGGAAGCGGGTTAGTGGTTATGTTTGGTTTTTAGGGTGGAGCGATGACCTTGTTGTCAATGAGATCCTAAATCTCATGACGCAAACGGAAGCACTGGTCATTGTCATGACCGTGCTATTAGTGAAAAGCACAGTATTTTGGGGGGTTATGCGTAGGTGGAAGAGGGCCAGGCAATTTTAGGTGCCTTTCTTGACCAGCACTTGTATGGCTTTGGATAGGGTCATGTATAGTTGGTTAAAAGTCCTACTCTAAGGTCAAGTAGGGTTGGATGATGTTTGTGGGCCTATGTTGGCGAAGGGGTCGGCAGTTTTTGTGGTGGTGACAACACTTACATCCGATGGCTTCACAGCTGTGCTACCACTAGCAGTATTGGAATTGCGAACAAACGGCCTCTTAGTCGGTTCCTTATCATTGGTAATAATCCCCTGCTTCATAGCATCCTCGATTTGAACCCCCATCTCATGAAGAGAATAATCATTTTCTGCAGCAAGTTGTCATGCAGATTCCGGACAACCATTCTGATTTGATCTTTCTCTGAAGGTCGAATGGTCATCATGGATGCTTTGGCCCTTCATTCACAAACTCGGAGAAACCTTCATTTGGCTCTTGATGCATTGCCTCAAGATCACGAGTTGTGACCTCAATTTGCGTGTTGTAAGAGTACTGAGCAATGAAAGACTTGGCTAACTCCTCTCAATTTTGCTTTCTGAATCTTCCAACTTGGCGTACCAGATGGCCGCTATACCTGACATAGTACGATCGAAGAGAGATAGCTTTTACAATTGGGTCAAACCCATCAGCCGCAAGATATCTGAAAACAGCCATAAATGAACCATCGAGTCCTCGGAACTTTCAAAGCGATCAATGTGTGGCATCTTAAACCGCTCTGGTAATGTAACTGCAGATTCAGTATATCCATTCTCTATGTCTGGAATGGAATTGATCCCTTCCACTTTTTTGAACAGCTTCTCTAATTTGTTGACTTTGAGCACGGTTGGATTAACCTCGAATTTGAACGGTGCCTCGGTTTAATAAATCGGGGTTTTGGAAGCTTGTGCTGGGATAGGTTCTGTTGGGGCTGGGAAAATCGGATTACCCTGGGTTTGTGGGTCTTGAGCAGTGATAGTATTAGCCGTGCCACCAAGCACAGGGATAGCTACGGTGGGTACATGGGATGCAAAGGTCGCAGCCTCATACGATTGCTATTGTTGTAGCCTCGTTATAACCTTGGCCTGATGGGCCGCATCATGATGCAGTGTCTCAACTGTTTGGAATATTAATTCCTTCTTATTTGCCGGGGGATACTGTGTCATTGGAATATGTGAATGGTCTTGAGTTGGACTGGAAGCAGATGACCATTCTTGAACCAGACTGAATATAGGTGAGCTAAGAGATGATTGCTGTAAGAACTGAACTGGTGAATTTTGTCTGATTCTTCTTCGCCTTGCAATCGGTGATAGTGAAGCAAATACGGGCTGTCCTCGAACAAGATCCCCGACCTTGCACAGTCTTCCGACACGGGTCCAGAGTACTTGGGGGATATTCGAACCTTCTGAAGCTATGGTTTAAACTACCTAGCAAAAGAAATAAAGAAAGAAAACAGTAATAAAAAACTGCATAGCACCTCAGCTAAGATGTTATCAACACAGACATTATCAAAGCTGTAGGACTGTACTCCACACTGAATCCTACACCAAAACAGGTACCAACCTTGCAACTGATATGCACATTCCTCTACAGTTTCACTATAAAGAACATACCAGTTAAGAGAGAGCCAAAACACCCTTATGAGGGGGGAGGGTTACCCTGTCCTAGTTTCATCATGAACTAGGGTTTCACTATTTCAATCAAGCGGTTTCACACAATCCTGCATAAGGGTGAGCATCCTGTCCTAGTTTGGAACAGTCACTATGGCTTCACTATATGTAGCTAGGCCAAATGGTCAAAAGGGATACCTCACCAAGACTACCTAATATATCTCTCACACCTAACACCGAGAAGTGAAAGGAGGATCAAGCGGTACAGTGGTAGTCCAGATCCAAGGGTTGTGTTTCCAACATGGCTCAATTCATGACCGGTCAGCCTTTTGGCAAGCTTTTGGCCGAGCCTCCAGCAAACCTTCCAGGAATAGTAGATGGAAAACATAGTGACTTAAAGCGCCAATGCAAATGCAAAGAACATATATCTATAGATAAAATTTCACATGATGAGTTTAAAGTCAAGTTCTCTATCTTTCTCTAATAGAGTCGCCAAAAACTGTAGCTTGATTTTCGTGCTCCTTTCGGATATGATTAGCCCTACAGTTCGGACTCTCGTGGTTCTGAATCTGATTTCACGAGTGCAATGTGAAATAGATAAACACAAAAAGAGTCCAAATCCAACAAATTTTTTGAAAAATTAATTTTGAATTAAAATGCCAAAAATGAACTACTTTGCCAGATTTTAGAGTTGCCACCTAAATATTTTTGAAAAATTTACGAAACACGAGACTCGTGCCAAAGGCCACTTATTCGTCATCACCAAAGTGTCTTGGCTCAGGAACTTAGGTATGAGAGGAGATGGTCATGAATTGAGCACCTCACTCACCCAATCAAAGATCGGTCTCTATTAATCATGATGTGATTTTTATTTACATTATATGCTCTTGTTCCGATTTATTAGGCTATCTTTACTAGGTGATGCACGCAAGTATAGACAAATTTGCAAAATTTGGAACATTTTGATATGTTTGCTTTGAAAGAGTTTGTAAATGCGCCACTTTGAACAATTGGGCTCATATGCATGTTAATCAAATCATCCCAAGTTAAGCAATTTAGCCTTCATCCATAGGCATTCAAACAGGTATATCACTTAAGCACTTAGCCTCATGGTATTATACTTATCATGGCAACAATCGTAGGTATGCAATGTGCTAAAGCAAAAAGTGCTCACCTAGTACTCCAAGGAAAGCCAAAAGAAATAAAAACAAATAAAAAAATGCATGCTCTAATATGCAGTGACTAATACAACGCATGCAATATGGAATTAATAGGCTTGGCTACTAACATGGCATGTGAATCAATTTGATAGCATGTGGTTTAAGAACGTTTTTCAAAGAAGTAATAAATGACAATGTTTATTAGAATGGTGAACCGAACCTTATGTATGCAAGACACATGGATACTTTGTATATGGAAAATGCTAAAAGAAACATGATGCTCTAAGCTATTCATCATAAGCAAGTAAATAAAAGGGAGAAAGAAATAGGGATTGAAAGACATACACACATTATTACAATTTTGCCTTTGCAAAATTTGGAACATTTTCATATGTTTGCTTTGAAAGAGTTTGTGAATGCACCACTTTGAACAATTGGGCTCATATGCACATTAATCAAATCATCCCAAGTGTAGACACCCCATTTTTGACCATCCTCAAGACTTGGACGTCATCGTTTGAACACTCGATGTTCATCCTTGTTCGTGTTCGTCTTGAGTTCGCGGAGGTTTCTGTCGCGCGCCTTGCCTTAAGACCTCTCGACTTGTTTGTTTTGTGCTTGGTTGTATACCAAATACTTGTGTTTTTGCTTCTGAGGGTAGGGAATGACTTGTTGGCCATCCCCACACCTCACCGGCCTTGGCTTGAGGCCACCGGCCTAGTTTTCTTACTACCGGCCAAATATTTTGGTCGGTCGGCAGTGTTTTTGGTCGGCCAGCCATTTTTGTTGGTCAATTGGCCATATTTTCTAGTCAACCCCTATTCATCTGCTTTATGCAGATATTTAGTGCCAGCTGGCACAGCTTGTACGCACAATTCACCCCCTCCATACACGTCTCTTGCTTAGCTTGTTTTGAAAGCTTTGCAAGATTGGAATTCTATAAAGAGGGAGCTTCTCCTCCCTCCTCAAGGGTTCCGGAGGTCTGAAATTAGGGTTAGAAATAGTTGTATCTATCTATCTCTATATCTCCCTCTCTTTACATATTTGTGTGTGTATAAGGTTGTTTTGTTCATCCTTTTGCACACAAACACCTAGCATTACACCATCCTCTTGGAGCTGAGGTCCTTGGAGGTTGATTTTGGTGTTCTTGGATTTCTTTGGACTCAAAAAACCTACTGGACCATTGTTCTTGAAGAAGGTCTACAAGGGTGAGTGTTCTTGCTTTAGTTTCTCCATTTTTGCACAAGCTTTTAACCTATCTTGCATCTGTTTTTAAGCTTAAGTTATAACTAATAAAAGTTATGTTTTTAAGTGCTTAAAATAGTTGTTTAAGATCACTTTGGTGTTTGGGGTTGTTTACCCCCTCTTAGGCCTTGTTTGGCCTCTTTTTTGTGCATTTTTTGTGAGCTCCGGGACCACCTTGTATTGGCCTTCTCACCACTGAAATCCAAAGGGATTTTAGTGGTGGAGATGGTGTTTTGAGGTCCTAAGAAGGAGAGGGCTCCCCTCTCCTTGTTGTCTTCAATACTTGTCATATTTGCCTCATGTGTGAGCACCTTGTTTAAGTTCATGTTGGCCATGTCTTAGTTGATATTTGGTGTTATTTTGCCATGTTATACCTCTGTTTCAAGTTGGTTTAGACATGCCATGTATGCTTCATACACTTGTCTTGTAATCCCATGTTTTAGCCTTAACATGCATCATGTTGTAACATGTGTTTTTAGCATGATTTTGGCTCAATCTCATGAAGCTTCTAGCTTTGTTTTAACATGCTAAAGGTCTGATTTTGGTTGTTTGGGTCATCCATGACTTGCTTTGTATAGCTACCATGCAACCTAGCTTGTATGCTTTGAGTGTTGGCTCCTCTACCATGCTCTATTTGCATCATTTCAGTGGTTTGGCACCATTAGTTATGATATTTCAATCCTTGTTTCATGCTCACATGCTCGCATCTTATCACTCCTTTAATGCTTTAAAAGGTTGGTGTTTTATGCTCCATGATTGTGTCATTGTGTATGCCATCATGTCTAGGCATTTGGGATGCCATCTAAGTGGGTTTTTGGGCTCATTTTAGCATGTCATATCTCTGATTTTGGTCACCTAAACATGCCATGTTTGGTTGTCTTAGGTGTAGTGTAACACCTCTTTGGTGGCCTTGTATGCCTCATGCCTTGCCCCTTTTGTTTTAGCTTTGGCCATTGCATGTTTTAGGCTTACTTTGGCATGATTTGGAACTGTTTTGGTCCACTTTGGGCATTTGATTCATGTGTCACATGATCATGGTTTGAGCCTTTGGGCTAGTTTCAAGCTTTTTGTGCATGACTTGTTTGCATTATTAGCTTGATTTGGCATCATCCTTTGCATGTTTTCAGAGCATTAAAATGCTTGCCATATGTCCATGTTTGTCCCTTTTAAGTGTCCTTAAAAGTTGCCCTTTGATTCTTAAGTGTTCGACCATTTAGCATGCTTATTTGCATGCACTTTTGTCCTTCATTTCATAGCACTTTGGCCGCTGATTTGGGCCTATTTGAGAGCTTCCCATATTGGTTTAAGACCACTCTTTGCATGTTGTTGCATGCTTGCCTTGCATGTTGTTGCATACTTGGCCCCTTTGCATGTTGTTGCATGCTATGTATGTTTGTACCTCTAGATGATAGGACTATTAACATGTTGTTGCATGCTTAAGTGATATTGTATTTGGCATGCATCTTTGATTAAGTTGCTTAACATGTTGCTACATGTCTTGCATGTTTGCATGTTTAAATTGCATCTTGCATGCTTGTTAGCTTGCATTTTGTCATGAATTTAATATGTTGTTACATGCTTGCATGTTTGCATGCTTGTTCACATGCTCATGTTGCATTAGTTTGCTTGCATGTCTAGGTTGCATAGCATTGTGCATGTTTGCATCCTTTGCCTCTTGATCAATTATGATAGAGGTTAGGATCATTGTGTGTTTGTGTGCATTTCATTTGATATTGAAGTTGCACACTTGACTTCTTAGGCCATCATGCATTGAAATGCGTGATTGATGGCCCGAGGGTCAAGAACCATGCTCCTCTAAGTCTCAAACATGCTGAGGAGGGTGGTGGTGCATAAATTGCTTTGAAAATGCATTGCCATGTCTTGTCTGTTCTCTATTGCAGCAAACCAGTTTTCTGCAGGAAGAAATGGCCAGCCGGCAATTTTCAGTGCCGGTCGACTATCAAAACCCAGCCGGTGGTATAATTTTTGGTCGATGACCAGTTCTCCAAGGCTGATGGTGTTTCCCCTTGGTTGGTGACCTCCCACAGTGCTCAGGGAGTAGTCCAGAAGTAACCTTGAGACTTGTGCAGTCCTCAGAGGTGCAGAGCAGTGTAAACAGAGGCAACATATGACATGGCGGTGGATTTCTGAGTGGAGCCGAGCGTGCATGCATTCGTTCCTCTTCCCAAGGCTATTTTACTACTTTCAGTAATTTAATTAATTTGTTTAATTAATTAAGGATCTGTAATATTTAATTAGTTTGTTAGTTAATTAATTTGTATTATTCATTCAAACCCTCCGAGAGAGGGCAATTTTGTAATAAGCGTGCGTGTGTGTGATGCATGTCTTCCAACCACTATTTCTTTCTCCCTTTTACTTAACCGCTTATGATGGTTAGTTCTAGGGCACATTTCAATTAGCATCCTTATGCTATGCATGTTTGCATCATTCATCTGTACTGCATGCACCGGGCTCGGCGCATCATACTAACTACATAGTATTTCAAATTCCAAGTTGAATACATGTATCGAGTTGTTGCATTTCGCATGCCATCCTTAGATTAGCCGAGCCTATTCTAGTTGCATTTTGTATGCGATGCATTAGCCATCTTAACATGAACTAGGATCATGCATGATTACTAACTAGTTTCTTGTTTTGGCTCGGAGTATACTGTGAGTATTTATGCTTTAGCATCTTGCATGTATGTGGGTTTTGCCATGATAGCATGCTTACCATGAGGCTATGTGCTTATGTGATATAACTGCCTGAATGCCTGTGGGTGAAGGTTGGATTGCTTGAATTGAGATAATTCATTGAAATCCATGTTTTAGCCTACTTACGAGTAGCAAACTTCAAATCATTTTCCAAACAAAACGGATATGCGATGCTTTGTTCCAAATTAGGCGATCTAGTCTATACTTGTGTGTTGTGCGCATCACATAGTAAATTCTAGCTAATTAACCGGAATAAGAACGCATGTGTTTTCAAAAACGAGATATCATGTTTATTAGTTGCCGATCTTTGATCGGGCGAGCAGGGGTGCTCACAGCTGACCTTCCCCAATCGTACCCAAGTTCCCGAGTCGAGGCAACTTTGGTGATAATGGATATGTGGCCTTAGGCAATGAGTCAGGGTTTCCTAAATTTTCCAAAAATAAAACATTTAGGTGGCGACTCTGTATCTGGCAAAGCAGTCCATGTTTGGCACTTCTTTCTAAAAATCTGTTTTTCAAAATGATTTGCCGGATTTGGACTCTTTGGTGATTTATCAATCTCACATCGCACATTGTGAGATCAGATTAAGAACCGTGACAATTTGAGTCTGAACTGTAGTGACCCCAAATGAACAAAACGGGATTCCCTCCCGGGACGTTCGGGGACGTCTACACCAAGTTAAGCAATTTAGCCTTCATCCATAGGCATTCAAACAGGTATATCACTTAAGCACTTAGCCTCATGGTATTATGCTTATCATGGCAACAATCGTAGGCATGCAATATGCTAAAGCAAAAAATACTCACCTAGTACTCCAACGCAAGCTGAAAGAAATAAAACAATTAGAAAAATGCATGCTCTAATATGAAAGTGACTAATGCAATGAATGTAATATGGAATTGACAGGCTTGGCTACTAACATGGCATGTGAATCAATTTGATAGCATGTGGTTTAAGCACGTTTTTCAAAGAAGTAATAAATGACAATGTTTGTTAGCATGGTGAACCAAACCTTATGAATGCAAGACACATGGATGCTTTGTACATGGAAAATGCTAAAAGAAACATGATGTTCTAAGCTATCCATCACAAGCAAGTAAATAAAATGGAGAAAGAAATAGGGATTGAAAGACATACACACATTATTATAATTTTGCCCTCACGCAAGAGGGTCCGAATAAATGTCCTAGCTAATTACCAAATTAACTAACTATTACAATACTGAAATAAGTGAATTAACTACACTAGCTAATTATTACATTTTAGAATTAAACTAACTAATTAGTTACAAAACAAAATTAATTAACTAAGTAATCTTACAAGTTCAAATGAATTAACTAATTAACTAAGAGCTATTGAAACTAATTAAACTCAAGCGGGGGGTTAAGAAACCACACGTGCCAATGCAAACATCCTTCCGGAAACACCTCTATTTTGCTACCATAACTGTTTTGTCTGCAGAAAATACTTTTGTTTTGCCTTTGCTTCTGCTCTATTTAGCCTTTGTTCTGTTCTACCATGAAAAAGACACTGCCTGGCTGAAAAGAGGTGGCAGGCCAGAGAAAGTGGTCGGCCAGATTCAAATGGTGGCCTGCTAGCCACTATTTTTGGTACTACCCCGCTGCAGTAGAAAAGAGATAGAGCAGAAACAGGGTGTTTTTAGGGGATGTTTACCCTCTCTATCTCCCCCTATCATGAAACAGATCAAATGGTGGCATGATGATCCATGATTTGATTGGACTAAGGCTCAATAAGTGAAAATAAAAGGCCAACAAAACCTCATCCCTATCATGGAATTGATCAAGAGAAGTGGTTGACATTAATTCTTGAACCATTATCATCACTAACAAGTATGAAATGACTCAAGGCTCAATAGGTTCAATTAACGTCCGATTGAACCCCAATTTGATTTTATTATCTTGTTCTATTTTAATCCAATTTTATTGCCTCTGTTACTTGGCTTTCCATTCCTTAGTCATTTTAGTCCAAAAATGAAAGTTAAGTCCACTAAATGGAGAGAAGTGTCAAAGAAGAAGTTGTTTTGGGCTAAAGAGAGATATAATGCCTTGGTAATGAACCTCTGAAGAGATTAAACTATTAAGCATGGAAAGGTCTCTTTTGCAAGCTTAAACAACACTCATTTGAAACAACTCTCAAAGAAACAAAAAGCTAAGAAAAGAGGGAGAGTGCAAAGGTGATTGTGGGTGAACACAAGTATGAAAAGCATGAAATAAATGCTATCAACTCAAATAGGTTGGTGTCTAATGCCTAAAACACCAAACCTATGAGGACCATTACACTACAAGCGTACTACACAAAGCATAAATGAAATGAACAACCTAAAATACTCCTAAAACGGTCAAAAATAGTGTTGGAATTCACATGGAAAAGTTTGAAAAAGTTAGCTACAAAAAATGAGAAAATGAGGAAATGAAGCAAGTAAACAAGCATAAGGAGGGGTGGCCAAGCCCTCCATTTTTGGGACTTCAAAACCATATTTTTAGCCTCTGAAAACCTCTAAAATTCAGTGGTAAAAAGCTCAAAAAAAGTTGAGGAAGAGATGGGAAACACAAGGGAAAAAGCTTGGAAGTGGTTAACCCCTCTACCTTGGATAACTTTTAGCCATAAGTTTCAGCCCATACAAACAGTTGAAAAATGGTCCAAAAACAACAAATAAAGATAGGAAATAAGTAAGGGAAAGAAGCTAGAAGTTATACTTCTTGAAGATGAGTAACACTTTGAGTTATAAAGTACCAATTTCTCACTCTCAGGAGCTGAAATTCAAACTTAATAACCTCAGCGAAGAACCCTCAAAATTTGGTTTAGGAAGTCTAGATAAGGTGTATGTAGGTTGCAAGGTAGAGAGAGAAATATCTTTCAAGAATTTTGCTTCACCAAATTTTTCTAACCTAATTTTATGAGAGGTGGTCAAGTATATATAGAAAAATATGTTACTATTCAGAAATATCAGTATAGAAACAACTGGTGTGTAGACATCCCATTTTTGACCGACCTTAAGGCTCAGACGTCACCAACTGAGAGCTCGGTGATGTTGCATATTGTGCTCGTTCTGAGGTTGCAAAGTCTCGGCTGAGAGCCTTGCCTCCGGGCTTCGGAACCTTTTCGTGCCTTGCCTTGGTTTGCGAACCAGGTCCTGTTTTCTCTGTTTTCTCTTCTTGAAGGGAGGGAAAGGTCTCATAGATCATCTCTCAGTGGCCGTAGGCTACGTTTTGTGGTCGTAGGCCATTTTTCCCGTTTGGAGATCAGTTTCCAGTTTTCAAAGCCGTCGACCGTGTGCCTCGGTTCGGGACCGCTTAACTACCTCCGTTTGCTTCGATTTTTGGCACACACCTTGTTTCCTCTCCTTAGAGGGACATTGTGGCCCGGGAGACCACCTTCGTGGTCGCACTCCACTTTCGATGCTTAATAGTCAGTTTTCGGGCCCCCGATTACGCGTTTTGGCCCCCGAACCTTCGTTTTGCATCGGTGTGGGTTCATTTTTGGCATGGACCCTAGTTTCATTGTTAGGACGGTGGTAGTAGGGTGGGAGACAACCTTTTCTTCTTGGAGACCACCTTTCCCCGGTCGGCCGATTTTTCTTGACAAGTTAGTGGTCTCCCTCACTTTTGAGCCACAATTTCTAGTCTCCCATACCACCATTAAGTTGCATTCACCTGGGAGACCACCAATATGGGTAGGCTGACCACCTTTTCAACTTGAACCTTTTAACCCCTGGTCGGCCGACCAGGGCAAGTGGTTGGCCGAGCACTTGAACTGGTCGGCCAACCTTCTGCTTTTTTATCTCTTTGAGTGCTATCCAGCTGTGCCAGCTGGGAGGCATTTGCTCCATCCTCCGAGGATTGACCCTCTTGTTTTGGCTTCTTAAAGAAGCTTGGTCCCTTTTTCTTAGCTTCAAAGAGAAGCTTAACCTTTTGTTGAGCTTCTTAAGGAAGCTTGACCCCTTTGGTCTAGCTTCCTCAAGAAGCTTGACCCTTTTGGTTTAGCTTCCTTTAGAAGCTTGGCCTCTTTGCTCCAAGCTTCTTAGAGAAGCTATGGACCTCCTCTTCTATAAGAGGAAGCCTCTCCCTCATGAGCCAAGTTTGAGAAATTTTGGCTAAGGCATATACCTCTCTCTCTCTATATCATTCTCTTTTGGTGTCCAAAACTCCTAGTTCTTGGTCCCATTGCACTACACCTCCAGGAACAACACCTCCATGGTCAACCTAAGCACCTAGGAGCTCATTTTTAGAGGTTGAAGAGCTCCTATTTTGGTCCAGAAGCTGCTGGCCTTCTTCTCTACAAGGGTAAGTCTCTATTTCCCTCTTTGTAGCCTTATTTTGCTTCATAGTTTAGCTCTATTTGCAAGCATATTTAGGCTTTGTCATAAACTGAAAAAAGTCTTGTTTTGAGCTTCTAAACATGTTTGTTTAAGGCCATTTTTCTGTTGGGGGTCATCTACCCCCTTGCATGCTTCATTTTCTCTTGTTTTGAGCTATGCATTAGAGCATTTGTGTTAGCCTTGGTTTGGCCTTTTAGCCATTGAAATCCGGTAGATTTTTAGTGGCTAACATGTGTTTTTGAGCCTCAAAATCAGAGAGGGGTGACCCTCTCACCCCTTGTTTTGTTTACTAGCATTGTTGGCCTTACAAAGGAGCCCTTATTTGCATGTTTCAAAGCCATGTTTCAGGCCACTTTTTGTGAGTTTTGTGACCTGCATAGGCTCTATCCAGAGCCCTTTTTTCCATGTTGAATGTCTATTATACATGTGTAGAACAACCCTCTCATTGACCTTTCAAAGGAACACTTCATTCTAACATGTGTTGACTGAGTTTCAGTGGGTTTTTGGTCATATTTTGGCATGCCATGTTTTTGTTTTTGGCTGGTTTGGTGGCCCCTCTTGTGCTTCATATACATGTAGTGTAAACCATGCTTACTAGCCTACGTTGCATGTTGTTTTGGCCCTTCATGTTAGCACTTTTTGGCCATGCCTTAAACTGATTTTGTGCATTTTTGGACTGCTTTAACTCTATTTTTGGGTCTCATGGTCGAATGATGCTTTTTTTGCATGCTTGTAGTTCAATATCCATGCTTAGCTTTGAGATTTGAGGTTTATTGCATGCATATACTGAGGTGTTTTCATGCTTTGGGGTCATTATACATCATATTTTAGAGCTTATATGAATGCCATATTGCCATGATTTCCACTCTTTAAACGTGTTTGAGAGTTGTGCATAAATGCCTCATTTTCGGACCATTGCATGAGCTTCGTTTCTTTGCATGTTGAGTCATCATTTTGGGCCATTTTCCCACTGTTTTAGACCTGCCTAGGGTCTATTTGGGGCTGGTTTTTCCATTTATACATTGCTTTGTGTACCTCTAGTGTAACCCGCTTCACTAGTTTCGGTATTCGAGCCATCTTGCATGCATTGTGTGACATATTGGCATGATTCGGGACCATTGTACATTATGTTTCAGAGCTGGAAAATGTGTGTTTGCATGCCATACTTCATCCTTTGCCATGCTTAGTTAGAGTTTCATGTTGTGCCTTAGGATCGGTCCTTTGCATTCGTGCATGTTTGCATGTATTTCGGTTGTCTCATTTCCATCATATGGCCACTGATGTGAGTGTGGTTGAGGTCCACTCATATTGGTGTAAGTCCATCTTGCATTTGTATATGCCATTTAGTTCATGTGCGTATGATAGTCTTCGTAAGTGTATTGTGTATGCCATGTTATGTCACGTGCATTGTGTATGCCATTTTAGCCCATAGCATTGTGTATGCTAGGTTGTATGTTAGTCACATTGTGTATGCCATCTCATTGCTTTATGTTTGGAGTAGGGTATAGTTCGAACAAGGGAAACGAGGGACGTTTCGTACTCCAAGTGACGAAACGTGTCTCGATTCTCGGTCACCGACACTCTTGACTGTCCATGATAGAGTTGTTGGCTTTACTTGCTTATATGTGCATTCATTTCACATCGAGTCGGGCAATTCGACTTCTCGGCCATCATGCATCGAGATGCGTGATTGGTGGCACGAGGATCGAAGACTACACTCCCTTGAGCTTGTGCAAGGACGGGGAGAGTGGTCATGCACACATTTGTTGAAAATACATTGCCTTTTCTCTCTCCTGCCTTTGTTGCAGAAAAAACCAGAAACCAGAGGTGGAAACTAGTCGGCCGACCAAATTTTCTGGCAGGCCGACCACCCTCTTTGGTCTCCACCACAAAGGGTGGTCGGCAGGTGGTCTCCCATGCTAATAACTGGTCGGTGGCCTTCCCAAGGTGGAGTTTCAGCCTTCTGGAGCTTTGTGCAAGTTTCTGAGATCAATTGCAAACAAAGGCGAGGCAAGGAGAGGCGTCGCGATGGAATTTCCCGACAAGGTGACCCGAGTATGCATGCATCCTTCATCATTAGGAACAGAGCTGAGGCAGTCCATTGCACGTAGCATAGCATGCTAGTTTACTTTGCTTACCTAATTCATTTGTTAAGTAATTAGTATTGTGTAATAATTAGTTATTTATTTTGGTTGTGTAATATTCTTTCGGACCCTCTGAGAGAGGGCCAATTGTTGTAATAAGCGTGCGTATGTGTGATGTATGTCTTCCAACCTCACGTCTTTGTCTCTTTTATTTACCAGCTTATGATGGTTAGTTTAGGACATGTTTCAATTAGCATACTTATGATAGCATGTTTGCATTCATTCATCTGTTTTGCATGCACCGGGCTCGGCGCATAGTACTAACTGCATCGTATTTCAATTCCAAGTTGAATACGTGTATCAATTGTTGCATTTCATATGCCATCTTAGAATAGCCGAGCCTATCTTAGTTGTATTTTTGCATGTGTTGCATTAGACATTTCAGCATAGTTAGGATTCATGCATGATTTCTAATCAGCTTATTTCTTTGGCTTGGAGTATTCGGTAAGTGTTTATGCTTTAGCATCCTTGCATGTGTGTGAGTGACTGCCATGATAGCATGCTTACCATGAGGCTAACTACTTATGCGATATAACTGCCTGAATGCTTGTGGGTGAAGGTTGGATTACTTAGATTGGAACAATTCATTGATTGCGAGTTTTAAGCCCACTAGATAGTGGCAAAACCATGTTTTCTAAACCCACCCGATGGTGGCAAAATCTGCACTTTAAGCCTACTTGCGAGTAGCAAACTGCTTTAAAAAACAAACATGAAATGTTTTGTTTCAATTCAGGCGATCCGGTCTATACTTGTATGCTGCACGCATCACATAGTAATTCTAGGCTAATAAACCGGAATAAGAACACATGTTTTCAAAACTCGATATCATGGTTAGTAGAGGCCGATCTTTGATCAGGCGAGCGGGGATGCTCACGAAGTGACCCTCCCCAATCGTACCCAAGTTCCCAAGCTGAGGCAACTTTGGTGATGACGGACATGTGGCCTTAGGCAACGAGTCAGGATTTCCTAAATTTCTCAAAATAAAACATTTAGGTGGCGACTCTGTATCTGACAAAGTAGTCCATGTTTGGCACTTCTTTCTTAAAAACCAGTTTTCAAAAACGATTTGCCGGATTTGAACTCTTTGGTGATTCATTGGTCTTGCATTGCACTCTGCGAGATTAGATACAGGACCGTGACTTTTGAGTCCGAACTGTAGTGAGCCCAACGAACAAAACGGGATTTCCCTCCTGGGACGTTCGGGGATGTCTACATGGTGCAGTGCATGCACCTATGGGGATAGTTGGCACAGCTGGCAGCAAAATATCTATTTTGCCGGCCGGGCACTAAGGGGATGGCCGACCACTCATTTCTGGCGAGCCAGCCACTAGGGGGACGGCTAGCCACTCACTTCTGGCCAACCGGCCACTAGTTGTCCTGCAAGCCTCTGAGTGGTCAGGCTTGGAAAAAAAAAACAGTTTTGGTCTAAAAGTGGTGCAAGGTTTAAGGCTTTCAAGACCCAAAATTGGGGCTTCTTGCTGAGGAAGTCGAGCATTTGTCCAACGTATAAATTCATCATTGGGTGATCAATCTACGATGCCCAAGTCTTAAAGGCGGTCAAAAATGGGATATCTACACGGCCCCATTTTGCATTTGCATAGGTGACCTAGATAAGGTATCTCACTATATTATGGTTGACTATTTACATCTCTTAGGTTATTAAAAGCATTAGCTTAACCTTCCACCCCCACAAAGTATCACTGTATAAAGGAATGGGTAAAAGGATTTACCTCTTTAGTGACTCACCTGTTACACGCAATTAGATTGTCAATTTGAACCTAGATCTTGAGATCTACAGTCAGCTAGGTTGGGTTTTCCATTCTGGTAACATTTACTAAAGGCCTTAATCCCATTTCTCTTGACGATGTTTTTCCTAACTCTCGAGTTAACCCTTTGGTTAATGGATCCGCAATATCGTCCTTAGACTTTACATAGTCTAGAGAGACAACTCTATTAGAGAGTAGTTGTCATATGCAATTATGTCTACGATGGATATGTTTAGAGTTTTCATTATACATATGACTTTGTGCCCGTCTAATCATCGATTGGGTATCACAATGAATACAGATAGCAGACATAAGTTTCGGCCAACGTGAAATATCTTCAACGAATTGGCATAGCCATTTAGCTTCTTCAATTGCTTTATCTAAAGCAATAAATTCAGATTCCATCATTGATCTTGAAATACACGTCTTCTTGGAAGATTTCCAAGACATGGTTGCCCCTCTGAGGGTAAACACATAACCACTAGTGGATTTAGAGTCCTTTATATCAGATATCCAATTAGCATCACTATACCTATCTAGTACCCCTGGGTATCTGGTATAATACAACCTATAATCCCGAGTGTAGCTTAGATAACCCAACACCTGCATAACGCCCTTTCAATGAGCAGCATTCGGATTACTCGTGTATTTACTAAGCCTGCTAACATAGTAGGCTATACCCGACCTTGTACGATTCATCAGATACATCAAAATCCTAATGACCAGAGAATATTCTAGCTGAGAGACACTCTCACAATTATTCTTGGTCAAATGTTGATTCAAGTCTATCGGTGTCCTAAACACACTCGTATCTAATTTACAAAATTTCTCAAGTATCTTCTACACATATTGAGATTGAGAAAGTACAATACCACCAGATGTTCTGGTAATCTTAATACCCAGAATCACATTTGCAAGGCCTATATCTTTTATGTTAAACTTAGAGTTTAACAATCTCTTAGTAGCTCTAATCATCTCATCATTACTACCAATAAAGAGTATGTCGTCAACATATAGACATAAAATGACATAACCTAGGTAGTATCTTTGACATATACACATTTGTCACAATCATTGATTTTAAACCCATTTGACAACATAGCTTTATCAAACTTCTCATGCCATTGTTTATGAGCTTGTTTCAAACCATACAATGATTTGACAAGCTTACAAACTTTCTTATTTTGACCTAGAACTGAAAACCCCTCAGGTTGTTCCATGTAGATTTCTTCATCTAAATCTCTATTTAACAAAGCTGTCTTTACATCCATCTGATATATCTCCAAACCAAGTTACTATCGCAATCACCACGCTATTGCAATCACCATACCAAATGACTTGGAAGTCCTAGCACTTTTACTCCTTCTTGGCTCATCTACTTCTCATCTTGATCACTATCACTAGGATCATCTTCAAGTTCTTTCTTGGAACCTTGATCATCTTCTCGAATTCAGTAAGGAAACACGTCGTCAAAGAAAGATACATTCCTTAACTCTATTATAGTATTCTTGTGTATATTTGAAAAATCAAACTTGTGCACAAGAAACCTATATGCACTATTATTCTGTGCATAACCAATGAATATACAATCCACAGTTTTCGGACATATCCTAACCCGCTTGGGTGTAGGTACCGCTACTTTTGCAAGACACCCTCACATTCATAGAAAATTACAAGAAGGTTTGCGGCCTTTCCACAATTCATACGGAGTCTTGTCTACTTTTTTCCGAGGTATTCTATTAAGAATGTAATTTGCGGAGAAAATTGCATCCCCCCACAAGTTCTATGGCAACCTAGAACTTATCAGCATCGCATTCATCATTTCTTTCAACGTCCTATTTTTTTTCTTAGCAACACCATTTGACTAAAGGGAATAAGGCGTTGTAGTTTGATGGACAATTCCTGGTTGAGCACAAATCTTAATAAACGACGATTCATATTCTCCACCACGATCACTTCTCAAAGCCTTGATCTTTTAGCTTAGTTGACTCTCAACTTTATTCTTAAAAAGAATAAATTTTTCAATTGCTTCATCTTTGCATTTAAGCAAATACAAATTGTAGTATTTAGTGCAATCATCAACAAAAGTGATAAAGTACTTATTGTCACCACGTGATTGTATGACTTTCAAGTTAGACACATCACTATGCACTAAATCTAAAAGCTTGGTACTTCTTTCAATAGAATGAAATGAAACCCTAGTCAATTTTGCTTATACAAGTTTCACACTTGTGATTTGGATTAATCTACCATGCCATAATTTAGGGGATTCAAGCATATAAGCAGAAGAAGAATAAGTTTTCTCATTCATTTTTGTAATAATAGTCATTACATTGAGCTTAAACATACCACCCCGACATATACCCTTTACCCACATAGACTCCGCTTTTGGTCAACATGACCTTATCGGATTCAAGCACCATGTGGAAGTAATGATTGCTTACGAGAGACCCCGAGACAAGGTTCTTATGAATGTCCAACACATACAGACATCATTCAAAGTTAGCTCTTTTCCTAAAGTTATTTTCAGGACAACCTTGACTTTCCCCTCAACAAATGAGGTTGTAGAATTCCCCATGAGCAACTTCTCACTGTTTAAAACTGGTTCAAAAGTTGTGAACATCTTCTTTTCAGCATAGATGTGGCGAGTGGCCCTAGTGTCTATCCACCATTCCTTCAAGTTGAACCCCACCATGTTCACCTCAAAAACGATAGCTGAAAGGTGCATGTCATCAACATCTTGTGATAGATCCTCCATTTTAGCCATGTAGGCTCGACTTTTGTTCTGTGGAGTGTTCTTCTTGTGGCAATCAACCGCCCTATACCCATCGATTCCACAGTTGAAGCACTTTCTATTGAACCTATAAGAAGGTTGTTGTGGCTTGTAGACTGGCCTTTTGAAGACACCACCTCTAGCCCCCAACTTCAAGCTTTTATTGGTTGGTGAATTTTTCTTTACCCCCGAGGACTGGCCATGCTCAACCATGTTTGCTTTCACAATGGAGGTACTCCCCTATTTCTTCCTGTTGACTTATTCAATTCAGAGCCTGACAACGAGCTCTTCGTCTATCATCTTCTTTCGTTTATGCTTCAAATAATTCTTGAAATCTTTCCAACCATCAGGCAGATTCTCAATCAAAGCATAAAAACATGTTGAACAGTGTATCTGCCAAGCTGTTGAAGTTTTTCCAACCGTTAGGCAGATTTTCAATCAAAGCAGCTGCCTGGAATGATTCACTAAGCAACATTCCCTTTGCATGAATTTTGCACCAAATCACTTGAAAATCTTGGACTTGGCTAATGCCAATTTTAGAGTCCACCATTTTGAAGTCCAAAAATTGACCAATAACAAATTTCTTTGCCTCAACATCCTCGGTTTTGTACTTCTTGTCCAAAGCATCCCACAACTCTTTTGTCGATTTCTTAGCATAAAACATGTTGAATAGTGTATTTGCGAAGCCGTTCAAAACATAGTTCCGACAAAGGAAGTCCGACTACCTTAAAGTATCTAAAGCCATGAGCTTCTGCTTGTCTTACTCATTTTCTTCCATGGCCGGTGGATCCTCTCTCAAAAATCTCGCAAGGCTGAGAGTAATCAGGTAAAACATCATCTTTTGTTGCCACCTCTTGAAATTCACTCTAGTAAACGTCTCTGGGCACTCATAATGATTGAGCGAGCTCCCCAGAACAGTAGGAGCAGTAACATGACTAACCACAAAGGTCACAACAACAAGATTGACCATAAAGGTCACAGTAAGGGTTGATAAGCCAGTTGATCTAGGGTTCAGATCCCCACTAACATTTGCAGCAGCAACAGTAGCAATTACAGTTGTCTTTCTGAAAAAATACAATAGAATTTCACTATTTTGTTTTTCCAGAAACTAAACTTAACATTAGAAAATTCCAAATTTTGAAATTTAATTCAAACCTGATCTCACCACTTACCCTAGAATCGAACATGGTCAGGAAAGTTTTTAAGCAGACTGAAAATGTTACACCGGTCCCACCTAAGACTCAATTAACCTTAAACAAAACTTTCAAGAGCATGTTGACTCCTAATCTATGGGAAACAAATTTAGAATTAAGTTTTCCACGGGATAAACTAGGTTAAAACAAACCAAATTTACATAGCTATACAAGCAATAAAAAATTACTACAACAATTTACAAGAAAATAAAATGCTTCCATGAATATACAAGCAAACAAACTTGCTTCAAATAAAAGCAGGTAATTTAAACCACAATTAGAACACAAGTAAAAAATTGCTTCAAATATGAAGAAAATTAACCAACCCAAATTAGGATTCTTATGGTTCAAAAAATTCATTTCCATGCTTAGATATTTTGTTTAGCAAAAAGGTTAGTAGTCCAAATTTTAGGTTTTCTTGTCCCAAATTCTATTCATTTGGTTTTGCATTTTTTTCCCCATTCCCTTTCGCTTAGGTATTCCTGTAAAGAAAGTTAGTAGAAAAATACAACAAAATACAAAATAAATAATTAAAAAAAACTGTAAAATTTGGACATAATAATTTTTAATCATTACGTTAATTATTACACACATAATTCACACAAAATATAATGCACATTATTCACGAAAACATCCCTCAGCTATTCTTTGTTTTTGGCAAAGTAGTGATTGAAGGACGACAAAATTTTATCCCCTCAAATTTTCTTTACTTTTGGCAAAATAGTGATTGAAGAGAGATGAAAAAGAAGCGCCTTCTAACAATCTAATTAATAACATAATAAAGTAAATAATTAAAAAACTTTACAAGTTACACAATAAACTTCCCAACTATAGCTAGACAAGTCACAAAAACTTATAACTCAAAAAATTAAATTAAATTTAAATTAGTTGGCAAGAGTTATATGCAATTAATACACAATAAACATGTAAATAATTCTAGCAATTAAAAAGTAATTAGTATGCAAACAATTCTAGGAACTAGTAAGCATGCAACATAAACTAAAATCTAGAAAAGGAATAACATGCAAATTATCTTACAAATTTATAATCTAATAAACATGTTAATTAAACTAGAATCTAAAAAATAATGAACATGTATATTATACTAGAAAAGTAGAACCTAATTAGCATGTCAATTTTAACTATAAAAATAAAAAATAAAAAATAAAAAAAATTTGAACACTCATGGGCATGCAAATTATATTATAAAATTATAAAATAAAAAGATAAGCAAAGCTTAATAGTGTAGACGCGCCCGCGAGAACTCCCGAGAAAATCTCATTTTGTTCTCTAGCTACTACAGTTCGGACTCAATATTTATTTTGGGGGAATATAGGAACCCTGACTCGTGCCTAAGGCCATGTGTCCGTCATCACCAAAGTTACCTTGGATCGGGAACTTGGGTACGAGAGGGGAAGGTCATGTAATGAGTACCCCCGCTCGCCCGATCAAAGATCGGCCTGTACTAAGCATGATATCTTGTCTTTGAAAATACATGCGTTCTTATTCCAGTTAATTAGCTAGAATTACTATGTGATACGCATAACACACAAGTATAGACTAGATCGCCTAATTTGGAACAAAGCATCGTATATCCGTTTGTTTGGAAATGGTTTGAAGTTTGCTACTCGCAAGTAGGCTAAAACACGGAATTCAATGAATCGTTCCAATTCAAGTAATCCAACCTTGACCCACAGGCATTCAGGCAGTTATATCATATAAGCAATTAGCCTCATGGCAAGCATGCTGTCATGTTAACACTCACACACATGCGAGATGCTAAAGCGTAAACACTTACAGTGTACTCCGAGCCAAAACAATAGCTAGTTAGAAATCAATGCATGATCCTAGCTTATGTTAAGATGGCTAATGCAACACATGCAAAATGCAACTAGAAATAGGCTCGGCTATTCTAAGATGTCATATGAGATGCAACTTGATAATCATGTATTCAAGTAGGAATTGAAATGCAATGCAATTAGTATGATGCGCCGAGCCCGGTGCATGCAATACAGATGAATAATGCAAACATGCATAGCATAAGGATGCTAAATGAAATATGCCCTAAAACTAACTATCGTAAGCAGTTAAGTAAAAGGGAGAAAGCCGTGGGATTAGAAGACATGCATCACACATACGCACGCTTATTACAAAATTGGCCCTCTCAACGGAGGGTCCGAAAGAATAATACAAATCATCTAATTAACTAACTAAGTGGCTAATTAATTATTACATAACCCTTAACTAATTAAACAAATTAATTAAGCTATGAAAATAGTAAAACAGCCTCGGGAAGAGGGACGAATGCATGCTCGGTCGGCTTCGCTCGAAAATCCGTTGCCATGCCTCGTGCTGCCTCTGTTTGCACTGCTTTGTACCTCTGAAAACTGTGAAAAGTCCTGTGATGCTCTAGAGCCACTTCATGGACATGCTGAGAGTCCATCGGCCAAATGGAAAGGCGATCGGCTAAGAGATGAAGGTCATCGACCAAAAATAAGGCTCTCGGCCAGACATTGTTAGCCGATCGATACTGAATATGGTCGATCGATCATTTGTTCCTACTGACTGCCCTTTTTGCTGCAATAGAGGACAAACAGAGCATGGCAATGCATTTGCAAGAAAATGTTTGCAGCCACACCCCTTATCATGTTTAAGACTCAAAGGAGTGCAGTTCTCGACCCTTGGGCCACCAATCACGCATTCCAATGCATGATGGCCAAATGAGCCAAGTGTGCAATTCATTATCAAATGAAATGCACAAAACACATAAGGGGCCCCAACCTCTATCATGCTTGATCAAGAGGCAAGGGATGCACACATGATGCAATGCAAACATGCAAGCATGATGCGAACAACTCAAGCATGCAACAAGTAAACATGCAACAACATGAAATCCAAGCATACAAACATGCATGCATACAATGTAATAGGTATGCAACAACAATACCAACAACAAGCATGCAATGACATGTAATCTAACAAGTACGCAACAAACATATAAGCATAATGTAAAGTAACAACTTTGAACAACATGGTAAGATGCAACATGAACATGCAAACATGCAAGGCATGTAAAGGTGGACAAGTATGCAACAACATACAAAATGAGACAAGCATGCGACAACATGGTAAATGGACTTAAACTAAAGATGGATAGACCTCAGCCATGCCCAAAATCAGTGGCCAAAATGCTATGGAAATGAAGACAAAGGTACATACAAACATGCATGCCAATTGCATATCATCTAAGCATAGGAGAGCAACTTCCAAGAACACTTAAAAGAGGACAAACATGGACTTGTGGGATACATGGTAAGCTCTGAAATCATGCATGGAGAGGTGCCAAACCAATTAAATATTGCAAGCATAGTATGCAAGAAAGCCCAAAGCTTGGAACTAGCCAAGGGACTCAAACCATGGCCATGCAAAACATGAAGCAAATAGCAAGTATAATCCAAAGCAGTCCTAGATCATGTCAAAACGAGCCTAAAACATGCAAGGACCAAAGTGAAAATAAGCTAGAACAAAGGGCCAAAAGCATGAGGCATGCAAGGCTACAAAAGGGGTGTTACACTACACCTATCAAAACCAAACATGGCATTGTAGACACCCCATTTTTAACCGTCCTCAAGACTTGGACGTCACCGTTTGAACACTCGGTGATCATCCACGTTTGTGTTCGTCTTGAGTTCCCGGAGGTCTCGGCTACGCGCCTTGCCTTAGGACCTCTTGACTCGATTGTGTTGTGTTTGGCTTTGCACCAAACACTTGTGTTTTTGTTTGGAGGGTAGGGAATGGCTTGTTAGCCATCCCCACTTCTCACCGGCCATGGCTTGAGGCCACCGGCCATGTCTTCTTGCCACCGACCATTGGTGATGGCCGGTCGGCACTTTGTGTGGTCGACCGACCATTTGGTTGGCTGATCGACCATTTAGTTGGCCGATGGCCTCCTTTTCTAGCCGGTACCACATTTTTGCCTCTTGCAGGCATGGTGCATGCCAGCTGTGCCAGTTGGGATGCACAGACCCTACCCCCACATACGTGTGTGGCTGTTTTGGCCCCTTTGCACCCTTTTTGATCCAAACTTCTTCTAGAAGATGACCCTTTGTCTTAGCTTCCTCAAGAAGCTTGGACCTTTTGGTTAGCTTCCCTTGGAAGCTTGACCCCCTTGACCCTTTTATATTAGCTTTTCTAAGAAGTTTAGCACCATTGCCTTGTCTATATAAGGAGACCTCTCTTCTCCATTTGGGAGGTTCAGCAAAATCACACCTAAAACATATATATTCTGATATATATATATATATATATATATATCTTCTCTCTCTATATCTCCCTCTCTCTCTTCATTTTGTGTGTGTTTGAGGGCCTAAAAGTGTTTTTAGTTCTTAGTTTTGTACTAAGACACCTACTATTATGCCATACTTCGACTTTGGAAGTCTTGAGGGTTTGTTCTTGGAGCTTTGACTCGGTTTTGATCAGAAGAAAAGGGCTGAGCTTGCTGTTCTTGAAGTGTTCTTCAAGGGTAACACTATTTACTTTATATTCCCCAATCTTGCACTAGTCTTTAACCTATCTTGCGTATTGATTTAAGCTTGTATATAACTGAAAAAAGTCTTGTATTTGCCTGCTTAAGATCTTTCATTAAGGTCATTTCGGTGTTGGGGGTCGACCTCCCCCTCTTAGGCCTTGTTTGGCCCTTTTTGTGCTCTCTTTGATAAGCTTTGGGGACTTTTGTGTATTGGCCTTTTCACCACTAAAATCCAGTGGATTTTCAGTGGTGAAGAAGGTGTTTTGAAGTCTTGTATAGGGGAGGGACACCCCTCTCCCTTGGTCTCTCTTTTGTTTGCATTTTTGGCTCATAAGGGTAGCATGTATGCTTAGTTGCTTTTGGCTTCATTTCAGAGGTTTTTGGGTGTTATTTGGTCATATTATATCTCTGTTTTTGGTCAGATTAATGGCCCCTTGCATGCTTAATATACTTGCTTTGTATTCTCTTATTTTGCCTATAAGTACATCATGCATTTAGCCCACCATCCTCTCATGTTTTTGCCTAGCTTTGTGAAGCTTTTGGTCATGTTTCATCATGCTTGAGGTCTGTTAGGTATTGATTTGGTCATACATTTCATGCTTTGTATAGCCCATTTGCATTCTAGCATGTTGACATCGGGTGTGTGAGTCATTAGCATGCATTACCTTGGCTATTTCAGTGATTTGGAATCACTTATTATGTCATTTCAGTCCATGTTTCATGCTTACATGCTTAAACTTGTTCTCTTTTCAATGCCTTGAAGAGGTGTGGTCTCATGCTCCATGTTTGGGCTTTTGTGCATGCCTATGTGTTCGAGTCATTTGAGCTGCCATAACAGTGGGTTTTGGGACTTGTTTTGGTGCATTGTAACTCTATTTTTGGTTGCATAGTACATACCATGTTTGCTTGGGATAGGTGTTGGGCAATGCTCTCTTTTGTGGCCTTGAATGCCTTCTATTTCGCACCCATTCCCTAGCATGTTTTGACATCATTCTTTGTATGCTTTTCAGAGTTTAACATGAGTGTTTAACGTCCATGTATATCGCCTTCAAGTATGCCTAGAGTTGCCCCCTTCCATGCTTAGATGATGAACCTTGTTGTGTGCATGTTTGCATGCATAATTGGTGCTCTTTTGCACCATCTTTGGCCACTGTTTTTGGGGCATGGCTGAGGCCTCCCATTTCAGTTTAAGACCACCCTTGTACATAATTACATACTTGGCATGATGTATATTGCATTACATTAGTTGCATGCTTGCATTATATCTTCTTTCTCCCTTTTACTTACCTGCTTTCATTTGTCTTGTATGCACCGGGCTCGACGCATCATACTAACTGCATTGTATTTCAATTCCAAGTTGAATACGTGTTAGTTGTAGCATCATCATATGCCATCTTAGAATAGCCGAGCCTATTTTAGTTGCATCTTGCATGTGTTGCATTAGCCATCTTAACATGAACTAGGATCATGCATATGATTATTAACTAGTTTCTGTTTTGGCTTGGAGTACTCGGTAAGCATTTATGTTTTAGCATCCTTGCATGAGTGTAAATGTTGCCATGACAACATGCTTACCATGAGGCTATGTGCTTATGTGTTATAACGGCCTGAATGCTTGTGGGTGATGGTTGGGTTGCTTGAGTTGGAATAATTCGTCGAAACCCGTGTTTTAGCCTACTTGCGAGTAGCAAATTTCAATCCATTTTCAAAACAAATGGATATGCGATGTTTTGTTCCAATTCAGGGAATTCAGTCTATACTTGTATGTTGTGCGCATCATGTAGTAAATCTAGGCTAATAACCGGTTTAAGAACGCATAATGTTTTCAAAACAAGATATCATGGTTAGTAGAGGCCGATCTTCGGATCGGGCGAGCGGGGGTGCTCATAGCTGACCTTCCCCAATCGTACCCGAGTTCCCGAGCCGAAGCAACTTTGGTGATGACGGACACGTGGCCTTAGGCAAACGAGTCAAGGTTTCCTAAATTTCCCCATAAAAAATATTTACGTGGCGACTCTGTATCTGACAAAGCAGTCCATGTTTGGCACTTCTTTACAAAAAAATCTATTTTTAAAAACGATTTGCCGGATTTGGACTCTTTGGTTCAGATTTAGAACTGTGACAATTTGAGTCCTGAACTGTAGTGAGCCCAAATGAACGAAATGGGATTCCCTCTCGGGGCGTTCGGGGGACGTCTACAGGCATGTCATAAACCAATAAAAACAGAGTTATGGCATGGTAAAACAAGACCAAAAACCTACTTAGATGGCATCCAAATGACCTAAGTATGGAGGCATGCACAATGGTCCATTCATGAGGCATAAAACATCAACTCTTTAAAGCATTAAAGGAGTGATAAGTGCAAGTATATAAGCATACTATATGGACTGAAATAACATAACAAATGATACAAAATCACTGAAATGGCCCAAGTAAAGCATGCTAGTGACTTGGACACTCAAAGCTAACAAGCTAGATTGCATGGTAGCTATACAAAGCATGGCATATATGATCAAGACAATGCAAAACAGAGCTTTAGCATGTTAAAACAAGGCTAAAAGCTTCTTGGAGTTAAGCCAAAATCATGTTAGAATGACATGTTACAACATGATGCATATTAAGGCAAATGAGGGGATTGCAAGACAAGTATATGGAGCATGTAAGAGGCCATTAAACCAACTTGAAAAAGAGGTATATCATAGCAAAATAACACCAAATACTTGCTGAAATGGAGCTAAAACAAGCTAAGCAAACATGCTACCAATATAAGCCATTTATACTAGCATACAAGACAACAAGGAGAGGGGATGACCCTCTCCTATTTAGGACTCCAAAACCACCTTTTCACTACTAAAAATCCTTTGGATTTCAGTGCTAGAAAGGTGATGCAAAGCCAAGAACAAGAGCCAAAAGGGATTGCCTAAAATAAGGCCAAACAAGGCCTAAGAGGGGGTAAACAACCCAAAACCAAAAAGTAACCTTAAACAAAGGTCTAAAGCAAGTAAAAATAGAACTTTTATCAGTTAAGAGCTAAGCTTAAAACAATAAGAAAGAAGGGCAAAAAGCTTAAGCAAGAATGGGGTATTAAAAGCAAGTTTGCTTACCCTTGTAGAACCTCTTTAAAAACACCACTCCAGCAACTTTTTCAAGCTAAAACCACTCCAAGAACTCTACAACTAACTCCCTAGTGCCTCAACAACAAGAAAATGGTGTATTGCTAGGTGCTCTAGTGCAAAAGTAAGACAAAATCACACTTTAAGGCACAAATACACACACAAATCAAGAGAGAGGGAGATATAGAGATAGATAGATACAGTTTTTCTAACCTAATTTTTTAGAACCTCTGAGAAGGGAGGAGGAGCTCCCTTCTTACAGAATTCCAAATTCTAAAGCTTCCTACGCAAGCTAATCAAGGGGCAAATCCCTCCATACAGGGGGGGAATTATGCATGCCAGCTGTGACAGCTGGCATAAAATATCTGTAAAAAGCAGATGAACAGGGTTTGGCCATAAAATATGGTTGACCGACCAACATAAGGGCCGAGCGACCAAAAAAGGTGTCGATCGGCCAACACTTTTGGCTGATAGAAAGAAAACAAGGACGATGGCTTTATGCCTTGGCCGATGGGTTGAGGGGATGGCCAACAAGCCATCCTCTTCCCTCAGAAACAAAAATGCAAGTGCTTGGTCCATAACCAAGCACAAAACAGACAAGTTGAGAGATCTTGAGGCAAGGCGCGCGGCCGAAACCTCCAGGAACTCAAAATGAACACGAGTATGGATGATCATCGAGTGTTCAAACGATGGCGTCCAAGGCTTGAGGACAGTCAAAAATGGGGTGTCTACAGTTGCCTCTCTTTGACAGAACTCGAAAGTCATAAAAATGACGGGAGTGAATGTCAAAGCCCAGAGATAACCCATTTTTGACAAGGCCGAAGACTTAGACAAGCATACAAGATAGCAAGATATGTGCTCGTAGGCAGGGGCAAAATGCAAAGGACATGCGCGGTGCCGAACATAACTTATGATCATGCAAAGGGAGCTGTAACGAAGCATAACATGCAACAGTTTTAAGCAAGCAAATAAAAACCAAACTACATTACATTCAGAAAGGATGTAAGAAAATTATACAATTCTCACTACGTCTCATGCAGAGAATATACAATACCGTCCGGTTCGTCTGGTCTCGCTAGCATCAAATGAACCGTACATACAATATCATGCCTGCAGAAGAAAGAAACTTAATAGGTCCAATATCGTTAGAAACATGCACAACAATGCAAGTGAAAAGTGCGTAACAACGCGAGTGAAGTGTGCCTAACAATACAAGTAGAACATGCGAAATAACACATGTTATAGATATGTGCGAAACAACGCAAATGCAAGTTAGATAGGTTGCAAAAAAATGCAAGTTAGATAAATTGCAAAACAATCCAAATTAGAGAGGGTGCAAGACAATGCAAGTTAGATAAGTTGCAAAACAATGTAAGTTAGAGGGGGTGCAAGACAATGCAAGTTAGATAAGTTGCAAAACAATGCAAGTTAGATAGGTTGCAAAACAATGCAAGTTAGATAGGCTGCAAAACAATGCACAAGTTAGAGTGGGTGCACGACAATGCACAAGTTAGTAGGGTGCAAGACAATGCACGAGTTAGTAGGGGGTGCAAGACAATGCACAAGTTAGTAGGGGGGTGTAAGACAATGCACAAGTTAGTGAGGGGGTGTAAGACAATGCACAAGTTAGTGAGGGGGTGCAAGGCAATGCACAAGTTAGTAGGAGGTGCAAGAAAATGCCCAAATTAGTAGGGGTGCAGGACAATATACAAGTTAGTAGGGAGTGCAAGACAATGCACAAGTTAGTAGGGAGTGCAAGACAATGCACAAATTAGTGGGGGTGCAAGACAATGCACAAGTTAGTAGGGAGTGCAAGACAATGTACAAATTAATAGGGGTGCAAGACAATGCACAAGTTAGTAGGGAGTGCAAGACAATGTAAAAGCTAGTAGGGAGTGCAAGACAATGCACAAGTTAGTGGGAGTGAAAGACAATGCACAAGTTAGTAGAGAGTGCAAGACAATGCGCAAGTTAGTAGGGGGGTGCAAGACAATGCTCAAGTTAGTGAGGGGGTGCAAGACAACGCACAAATTAGTGGGGGTGCAAGACAATGCACAAATTAGTAGGGAGTGCAAGACATTGCACAAGTTAGTAGGGAGTGCAAGACAATGCATAAATTAATAGGGGATGCAAGACAATGCACAAGTTAGTGGGAGTGTAAGACAATGCACAAATTAGTAGGGGTGCAAGACAATGCACATAACATGCAAGACAATGCACAAGTTAGTAGGGAGTGCAAGACAATGCACAAATTAGTAGGGGGTGCAAGACAATGCACAAGTTAGTGGGAGTGCAAGACAATGCACAAATTAGTAGGTGTGCAAGACAATGTACATAACGAGCAAGACAATCCAAGTTATAGGGGGTGCAAAATAATGCGCATAACGAGTAAGACAATGCCAGTTATAAGGGATGCAAGACAATGCACATAACGAGCAAGACAATGCAAGTTATAGGGGGTGCAAAACAATGCACATAACGAGCAAGACAATGCCAGTTATAGTGGATGCAAAACAATGCAAAAAAGACATGCAAGACAATGCAAAAGAGACGTGCAAGACAATGCAAGGTGAGAAAATGCATGACAATGCAAATGAAATATGCGAGACGACGCAAGGTGTGGAATGCATGACAATGCAAATGACGTGCATGACAATGCAAGGTTGGAAAATGCATGACAATGCAAATGAAACGTGCATGACAATGCAAGCATGTAATGAAAGGCGTGACAATGCACATGACGTGCGAGACTATGCATGTTAGGAATGCATGAAAATGCAAACGACGTGCATGACAATGTAAGCATGTAAGAGGTACGCTACTTGCGATGTTGAGATACAACTTCAAAACGAGATGAGGCGTACTAAATGCAAGAACGACACGACGTATAACTAATGCCCGCTTATTACAAACATGACAATACATTGTAATGCAATATATTTAAAGCGATCTGCGAAACTTGTAAGATACAAAAGGATATGAAAAAAAAAGGATACACCTTGCACGTACCGAGCGTCGCACACGGAAGACACGGTTCGAGGTCAACTCGGAGGCCGATTAAGCTTCAACAGTGTGTTTTCTTACACTTTCTTGAGAGATGAAGGTTCCGAACAACATAACTGGCTCAAACAAGGGTGTTGGAGATGCATCGACCACAAGGAGAGTCCATCGGCCATCCATCGGCCAAATATTTAGCCGATCGGCTAACAATTTGGCCAATCGGCCAAAAATGGCAGTTTCGGGACAGTTTTGTCTTTTAGCCTCGGGTCTTTAAATATGGGGTTCCAAACCCCATATCCTTACTTCCTCAAACTCGAAAAACATTTCTCTCTCCCTCTAGGTGATTTTCTTCGCTTCGATCTTCGTTTTTCTCTTGTTTTCGGGCCTTTTCCATCGTTCGATTCACGAAATCCTTCCCGTCTTGCACACCTTGAACTGATCGAAATTCGATTTCGGTGTCCCTTTCTTGGTTTCCACCTCTTGGGGTTTGTTTCCCCCGGGTTATACCTCGGTCTTTGTGCCTTTTCCACACTCTGACCTTTTCTCCCATTTTTCACCCCTCGGGGTTGACTTTTGGGTTGACTTTTCGAATTCTCACCCATTTTTCACATCCTCGGCCATTTTCGTACTCTTCTTGAGATGGCAGGCGATATTCCACGAGGTGGGACTCCCCCGGAGCTGGACATGGACCCTAAGGTCGAGCTCTTGCCTCTCTGTGTCTGACCATTTGACCCGGTAACCTACAGGCCGGCGGTACATGTGTTGCTTCCCGATGGCATTCGCCACTTCAGGAGCTATGGGAGGGGCACGCCAGTGGAGCTTTTGTTGTGCGAGCCATAGTCACATCTATCCTATGGCGCTTCTAAGGTACACTATTCCTCTGTTTCATTTTTTACAATGTAGAACAATAACTGCGATAGTCAATCCTGTTCTTTAACTACTTAACCCAGATACACTGATACATCATATGTGCAGTTCATCGTGAGCACACCAGCATTCGATATCTATGTAATCTTGAACACATGCACACACACTGCATTTTCAACTGAATAACCCAAACACACTGATACATCATATGTTGTAGTTGATCTGTGAGCACACCCACACCCGATATCTGTATAATCTTGAACACATGCACACACACTGCATTTTCATCAATTCTGAATGCTTTTCAACACTGTATTTCTAACATTGCTTCGCAACTGTTTGTTTTGAAAATAGGGAGATTCCCATGCCTTCCGGGGGTATGGGAACATCATTGCCTGTGGTTGGTACATGGAGCTGCCCGATGCAGTCCGTGACATCGTTGATCATGCTGGCTTCGGCATTTTCTGCAGGGGACTCTCGCGCCTCACTGCGAGTAGGCCTCTTCCGGGCGTACTGGTAGAGAGGTGGTGGGACACCACCGACTCCTTCAACCTTTTTTCTACCGGGGAGATGACGATGACTCCCTTTGACTTCTCCATGCTCACAGGCATCAGAGTAGAGGGTGATCCGATCGACGCCGCCCAAATGTACTTGCTTGGCGATCGACCTCCTCTCTCATGTCCAGGATTTGTGAGGTACTCTTGGTTTGAGGACCACTTCAGGATTCAGGTGCCCACGACTCGGGAGGAGGTGGAGCAGTATGCTCGTGGCTTCATCATATTTCTGCTGGGGACCACACTCTTCGCCAACCGGGCGAACACGGTCGCCCTTTACTTGCTGAGCACACTGGTGGATGTGACCAGGATCTAGCGCTATGACTGGGGTGGCACAGGCTTGGCCACTTTCTATGGATATATGAGCTCATCTTCCCGCGCGCAGTGGACAGTTGCTTGGGGGACACTGGCAAGCCTGGGAGGTATATTTTCCCTTTCTGTCTTTTTAATTCCGCTTTACATTATCTGTACACTACCCACACTGCATACATGCAATCTGCTTTACACTGACTGTACACTGCAAAATCTGCACACTACTGCGAACATGCAATCTGCTTTACATTGACTGTACACAGCACACACTACACACACTGCACACTTTGCACACTGTTCTGTGATTTCTGCTTTATTTGCATTCTGCTTTATCTGATAAGCGTACCCACTGTTGCTTGGTTGCATTCTACAGTTATGGGTGTATGCCTACTTTTCTAGGCTTGCCCTAGTGCCGGATGTGGAGACGCCCCCCATGGTTCCCTTTTCTCACTAATTCGATGTGAGGTGCGAGCGGTGGCCAGGGAAGTCTTTCTTGTTCTTCCGCCGTTATTTCGATACCATCACCGCAGCTGAGGTATTTCGAACCTTTCAGTTCATTTAAGCTTCGCTTTACGTTATAATTTCAATATCAGATTAACAAACTGTATATTTTTTTCATTTACAGATCACCTGGCAGCCTTGGGCGGTGTTGCCCGATAGAGTGAGAGATGGGTATGGGGGTGCTCGGGAGACTGCCCGTTGTAGGATTCTGCTAAAGGGCCTGGTCTGCCGGGCTTGGTAATTTGGGAAGCGCTTCTTGCGGCAGACCCTGGGCTTACCGGAACAGACAATTCCAGCGCCTCCTCTTACCCACGTGAGGCATACCGAGAGGTACACCTTAGAGAAGATGGTAGACTACACGATTGGCTGGGACTCTGAGCCTTTTAGAGACGAGGGCGACTACACTAAGTTTATCCAGGCCTATCTGATACGGTCTTTGACCGGTGCTCGCCGAGCTGAGAGAGAGCGGCTTGCGACGCTAGTGGCAGGAACAGGAGCATCGAGGGCACCTCAGGCCCGTGGGAGGAGTGGGTCCTGGAGAGGACAGGGAGCCGAATGGCCAGAGTTGCCCACAACGATGACATGCCGAGGACAGGGTGGGGAGACTTACCAGATACCCATCGCTCTTCCTCCGGCTGATCATGAGTTCGTCGGGGTTTAGGGCTCTACCCCGGTACGTACTATACTTTTCATTCTGTACAGTCATTTCATTTCATTTCATTTGATATTCTGCAGAATACTAATGATTTCAACGCTTTTGCAGGCTTCCATCGAGTACATTCGTCAGTCTCTGGAGCTGACGGCCTCCGTGATGGGGATGCTGTAGCAGTGCATCGACCTGTTGACCATCTACGGCATCCCGGTAAGTTCCTTCAATCGCAGTCTCAAACTTTGCATAATCTGTTCCATACTGATCTGATGTACCACATTGTCGATAAGGCACTCGATACACAGCACTCACGGCACTGATACGCTGTAACTCACATATTGCTCACAACATTGCTCACGGCATTCATACACTGTACTTGGACATTACTCACAGCATTCATACACTGTTTTGCGTAACATAACTGATGTATTTGCCATTTGTTCATTTCAGGCCCCATTCCAGATTCCAACCGCGGGAGGTGCTCCAGCTGGACCATCTGTACCTACTCGAGGAGGAGGGGGAATCAGGCGGAGGATGACGATCCACAGCCGAGGCAGACACAGGCGCGCCCGTGCTGAGAGCAGTTCACGAGAGCCTACTCCAGATGACGATGAGTCAGATGAGGAGGTAGAGTCATCTTAGGGTGATGCTGGAGATAGCTTAGATTCAGACTACAGAGCTGGCGGCGGTGATCCTGGACCCTCGTCCAGGAAGAGGACCAGAACGGATTCCCGCACTCGAGATGACTGAAATTGATCTAGACTTTTGCTACTTTTCTTCTTTTTAGCTTTGTTCAGACCTTTTGTTGATTTTCCTTTTTTGTTTTACTTTTCCTTTTACTGGTAGTTTAAGCACATTGTACAGCCTCAGGCATGTTTTATTTTCTCAAAACTATGTATTTTTTTGCAAAAGAAGAACATGAATGCAATGAAACAGCTCTTTTGTTCAAAAAGTGTTACATTTGTACATTCTACGCATCGCATCGCATTGCATTGCATTACATAACAATGTAAATGAGATTTGAACTTTTGTTTTGAAAACCAAACACTCGAATTGCAATTAATCAGGTAGTGAACCAACTAACAGCAAAACAACTCGATAAACAAAATAAAAACGTTGACAAGCTAACCGAGTGTAAATACAACTCGATAAGCAAAGCAAAGACTTAAAGAATGCAAATTAGAACTCGATAAACAAATGTACGACAACTCGATAAGCAAATAGGCGCGACTTCACAAAATCAACACTGGAAGGCATTGGAAGTGGAACCAATCACAAGTTCCCAACATGTTCAACACATAGACTGCTCATAGAACAATGGGAGAGGCCATCGGCCATAGGGAGAGGCCATCAGCCACAAGAAATGGCCATCGGCCAACATTTTTAGCTGATCGGCCAAAAGGGATGGTCGGTCGGCACTATATTTGGTCGATCGGCCAAAAATGTCAAGTACCTCCAGAATGTTGACACATGTCTTCCGCTCAACACCTTATCTTTTACAAAAGCCTCAGCTTCGTAGTTTTTCTCATTTCAACACTGATTTGCACCAAATGGAAGAGTTTCTTGTCCAAAATCTCACAAATTGGATTGCCAACTTGGATGGCTCAGAAAAGTGGAATTTCCGAGGCTTCAGAATAAACGCACTATTCACGCTGGGTCGCACCCCACTGTGTTTCCGTTCCTCTATGCCGCGATAAGATTTTGGAATCCGGTAATACACGTCTTTAGCTTTTGCAATCAAGAGATGTGTCCTACTTACGAGGATTTCCAAGCTTTAATGGAATTTAAGCGTAACGAAGAAATCTTGCCTCAACTCCGGTTCGGCCACATCCAAGCCCTAGGACGGATGTGCGGCCTTACTTTGCATGAAGCTTAGTCATCGATTCACGACGGGGAGCTGGACATTCCAAGCTTGGTTTGTCGGTTTTCTGATGCCGGTGACCGCGGCGATCATGATTGGCAGGGTAATCAGCAACATGCACTTTGTTTGTGCATGCTGTCTCATTTCTTACTTGCCCCAGGCTCCAGTTGGTTTAGTATTCGTTTGATTGAGGTCGTCGAAGGCTTGAAAGAGGGAAAAAGATGCATTGCCATGACGCTAGCCGAAACATTGATGGGATTGGATGCTTTTCATCGCTGGGAGACGGCTAGGTTTACGGGGAGTCCACAACTATTGCAGGTAATGTTTCCCACCCCTTCTCACATATATATTGCTTACATCACTCGGCCCTCAGGCTTGGTTTTTTTTTTTTTTCAATAACCCTTTGCTCACTTTTTCTCTCAACATACACCTCTCTATTCTTTAATCTCTCATTTTTCATCCCTCCCCAGGTATGGTTGATGGATAAGTTGAGAGCAGTGGACTCGTGTCCGGCATATTCAGCTCGTAGCTATTTATTCCTCCGACGTCTAGTCGATGCTCTAGATGAGGGATGGTGGTACAACTGGATGTGCAGTTTGTCCGCGGACCACATTGCTTGGCGTTGCCCTTGGCTCAATCTCCGGCAATGAGTTATAGGATGACCTGTCAGCCCGGGATTCAGTTGATTGGCATGACACACTGTGCCTTCTATTTTCCGTTCCGGTTCCAACGCCAGTTCGGACATGATTAGATTTTCCTGGAAGAAGGGATTGAGTACCCTGCTACATTTCCAGTCCGAGGCGCGCAGCTAGCTCGATATGCCACGGCATGGAGGACGAGAGAGCTTCTGCCCCCCGCTCCTACTTTCAGCTACACCCTCTCTGACGAGTGCATAGATTGGCTCAATGAAGAGGCACAAGTTGGGCCCTATTTGGTATCAGAGGCTTCGACTAGCTCTGGGAGGGGCGCAAGAACACCTGACTATGCCCCGAATTTATTTGCTTTAATCAGAACTTTCAATTTTTCTTTATGAATGTAATGAAAGGCAACTTCAATTTGTATTCAAGAGTAGGAGAACTCTATATTGAAATCAATGAAATTGAAGGTTGTAGGTACTGAAAATTTTCCTTTTTGGTCCAAAAATGGTCTAAGTTGTAAAAAGATTAATTTGAACAAAATCAACTTTTATTAAAACTTTTCAAAACCATTTTCGATATAGATCAGAACTGGACACGCCTGAGATCTATCACTAAGATGCACAACCCTGTATTCCAACAACTGGAAAATTACCCCTAGTCTGGATATCACTGCACTGGAGATCACAACTAAGCTCTTGAATGCTGAATAGACAAAGATGACCAAACATAATCATATGGACAAAGTTGATCGGGGAAGTGTTTATGGCTGGACTTCAGGATGAAGTTGCCTACGTATCCCAAAGATGGGAATCAAGCCTTACGTAGTTCGACTCGGGTTCACTCGAGTATTTACGCTCTCCTTTTGTGCTCTAACTTTTGCCAAGGCCGCCCTTTGCGGGTTTTAAACCTTGCGAGCTTAGTTTTTATAATTTCAAATTTTCCATGCTCTAATTTTTACTAGGTCGCCCTTTCGGGTTTTTCGGCCTAGCGAGCCACTCAGGGAAAGTATTTCTTCAACTTGTCCATGTTGATTGGTTGGGAGAACTCTAGGCCATCTAGGTCCATCAGAACGACAGCTCCACCCGACCAGATAGACTTAATGATGTAAGGGCCAGTCCAATTAGGTCTGAACTTGCCCCTAGGGTCATGGATGGGAGCTCGGTTGTCTTTGAGCACCAAATCTCATTCTTTCAAATTCCTGGACTTAACCTTCTTGTTGAAAGCCCTGGCAATTCTGCATTGATAACCTTGAACATGGTACAATGCTTTCAATCTTCTCTCGAGAAAGAGCATGAGTTCTTCGAATCTGCTCTGTTGCCAATCTGCCTTAACTATCTGACACTCAGCCAGTACTCGTAATGACGGAACCTCAATTTCAATGGGCAGAACGGCCTCCATCCCATAGACCAATGAATACGGAGTCGCCCTAGTAGAAGTTCTAATTGAAGTCCAGTAGCCCCACAGAGCGAACGACAATTTATCTGGCCAGTCCCGGTAGGTTTCCACCATTTTTGGCAGTATGTATTTGATGTTCTTGTTGGCGGCCTCAACTACTCCGTTGGTCTGCTGCCGATATGTAGATGACTTATGAAAAGTGACATTGTACTTGTCCAACAAGTCAATCACTTCCTTCTTGAAGTGGGAACCATTATCTGAAATGATCTCGTTCGAGACCCCATAGCGACAGATGATGTTGTTCCTGATGAACTTTGTAACATGTGAAGCCTACAACACCGCATAAGATTGGGCCTTAACCCACTTCGTGAAATAGTCTATCCCGACCAGAATGAACTCATGCCCATTGGATCCCTTCGGAGTGACAGCCCCGATTACATCAATCCCCCAGACTGAAAATGGCCATGGCGAAGTCATGTTGTACAGCTTCGACGGCGGAATGTTCATGAGGTTTGCATGGATCTGACATTTGTGGCATCGCTGGAGAAAGCCAATACAATCCTTCTCCATAGTGGACTAGTAGTAACCCTGTCTAAGGATCTTCCGAGCTATCATCACCCCGTTCATGTGCACTCCGCACTCTCCACCATGGATGGCCTCCATCAGGTGCTTGGACTCTTCAACATCAACACACAGTTTATGCATCCCAAGATGACCTCTCTTGTACAGTTTACCCCCGCAGACGATGAACTGAGCAGCCATTCTTCGAATTGCCCTCTTATCTTTGGCATTTGCCCCTAGTGGATACGCCTCTTTTTCCAAGAAGTTCCAGACATCGTAATATCAAGGGTTCTCATCTTGAACCTCATCTATGGCAGCAATCAGCTCGTAGGCCGACACAAATTTCTGGTCAATGATGATTGGACGCATCCGAACTCCAAACGGGATGTCTATCATAGAAGATAGAGTTGCTAATGAATCTGTGAACCTGTTGTTCTCTCTTAACAGATGAGCGAAATTCAATTTCTTAAATCGAGGAATCAGCAAGTCCAAGGTCTGGTGGTAGATTCTCATCTTTTCTTCTTTGACTGTCCAATCTCCTTTAGCTTGAGATACAATGAGGTTCGAGTCCCCGATGATGTCCAACCGTTTTGCCCCTAGTTCTAGGGAAGCTTCTAAACCAGCAATACATGCCTCATATTCTGCTTCATTGTTCGAGACTTTGAAACAGAGTTTGAATGCTAGAGGTATACGGGAATTGTCGGGTGCTATTAACAACACCCCTATCCCATACCCGTATTGATTTGACGCTCCGTCAAAATACATCATCCAGGTTTCGTCTTTGACATGCAAAATGGCCTCTTCTGGGAATAGGTACTCAACTGCTTCATCCCCATCCACTGGATGATCGGCTACGAACTCCGCTGCCGCTCTCCCCTTTATTGACATGTGCGTCACAAATTTCAGATCGAATTCAGAAAGCAGAAGCAACCAACGGGCTAGCCTGCCCGTAAGTGCTGGTTTCTCGAAGAGATATTTGATGGGATCTAATCTCTAAACTAGTATTACAGAGTGAGCTAACCAGTAGTGCCGTAGCTTCCTAGTAGCCCATGCCAAGGCCAAACAAGCCTTCACCAGAAGAGTGTAACGGGTTTCGTACTCTAGCATTTTCTTGCTCAGATAGTAGATAGCCCTCTCCACTTTGTCCTCAGACTCTTGCGTGAGAATGCAGCCCATCGTAGTTTCTATCAGTGAAAGGTATAGGATCAACGGTTTCCTCGGCTCAGGCGGTGACAAGACAGGTGGATTCTGTAAATATTGCTTAATCTATTCAAAGGCAATGTAGTGGCCCTCTCTTTCCTTGGACTTGTCAATCATGTTGTCCACGTATACCTCCACCTCTTTATGGATCATGTCGTGCAAAATTATGGTTGCAGCCCGTTGATACGTAGCTCCAGCATTCTTCAGCCCAAACGGCATTACCCTATAACAATAGGTTCCCCACGGGGTGGTGAAAGCAGTCTTCTCCTGGTCTTCGGGTGCCATCAATATCTGATTATAGCCAGAAAATCCATCAATGAACGAGAGCAACGCATGCCCTGTAGTGAAGTCTACTAATTCATCGATATGCGACAGAGAAAAGTCGTCATTCGGACTGGCTTTGTTCAAATCCCTGAAATCCACACATACCCGAATTCTACCGTCCTTCTTCGGCACTGGAACTATGTTGGCCAACCAAGTTGGGTATTCAGATACCAGCAGGAACCCTATGTCAATTTGCTTGGTGACCTTTTCTTTGATCTTGATAGCTCAGTCTAGACAGATTCTTCTGAGCTTCTACTTAACAGGTCAGGCCTCGGCATCAAGAGGGATCCGGTGTTATACAATCTCAGGATCGATTCCAGGCATGTCTTCGTAGGACCACGCGAAAACATCTTTGAAATCTTTTAATAAAGCGACTAAGAGCTCGTGCTCCTCCGAAGACAAAGTGGACCCGATCTGGATCAGTCGCGGGTCCTTCTCAGTACCAACGTTAATTTGGGTGATTTCATCAACCAGCGGTTTTACAAACCTCTCCTGCTCTTGATCAAGCAAATATTCCAAAATCGGAGGAATTTCTTCCTCGTCGTTTTCATCAAAATTTTGAAAGTCTTGATTAATACAATAAATCAAGGGCACAGAAAAATACTCAAAAGCCACAGCCATTCCATTCTCATTAATCTCTTGCAAGTCGCCTGGTTCCTCTGTTACAAAAGACTCAAAGGAAAAAGAAAAAGATGACCAGGACAGGACTGTGGCATCTGGGTTGTCAACCCCAAGAATATTGGACTCAGACTCAGACGAGCTAGAACTTGATTCCGACTCTACGAACTCAATGGAATCAGATTCCGGTTCACTACCTGACCCGGTGCTACTCGATAAGAATCCCTCCTCGTACTGCCACACGAGGGAGGGTGCGATGGATGCATCAAAAATGTTTGAAGATGGGCTCACAGCTATTTCATTCCCGATCATAGACACTAGGAGATTATCCCCTAAGCACTCATGTACGATCGTAGGATCTGATAGTAGACAAGTCAGTGCTACACCCATTTTGATCTTGGTGCTCTCGGAATCCATTTCCTTATACTGCTCAACCTCGACTGATGGGTCTGTCTGCTCTTTGGCAACATCATCCCTGGATAACTGCAAGTCGAAGAAGATCTCAAATCCCGACAGGCGCCTCTTTTTTGCGTTTAGCCATGGCTCTGGAAAGTTGTAGAATGGAAAATCTTCCCCCTCCCGGACAAAACGTTAGTTCAGGGTGCCCTGAATAGGTCGATGCATCAAATCAAAATGCCTCCCGATCTGCTTGGCTCAGGCTTTTCTGGCCATTTCTTTGCCTTTCCTTACCCAGTCCTCTTTGGTAAGCAAATAACCTAAACCAAAGGTATGCGGATTGTGCGGCACTTCGACCGATACAGTAATGCCTTTCCAACCACTTTTTCCTAGTCCTATCCCGGGGATGTGTTGGAGCTTGTTCATGAGGTACACTGATTGTGCACTGACATATAACCCTTCATCAACCGCGAAAATATTTTGTACGACCCGAGCCTCAGCTAGGCTAAATCCTGACAAGAACACATCCTTCGTGCCATGTTCAATCTCCAGAACCGGCGTAGACACCTCTGGCGGCGGATGGATTGACGAATTCCTAAAAACTATAGCCACCCCCTTCCTGTGGGGGTACTTCAACACCTGATGCATGGTGGAAGAGACTGCCTTTACCTAGTGCAGCCACGGCCGCCCTAGGAGCAGATTGAAGGTCACGGGAACATCCAAGACATGAAAATCAATATCGTGTTGTCCTGGACCGACCTTAGTTTGGATCTGCACAGTTCGCATCACTTCTCTGCTAGTATTGTCATAGGCCCTTATTACCCGGGCAATTGGCACAAAGTCCGAGGGCTTTAATCCGATTGCATATGTTGTCCTCGATGGGCACACGTTAATGGCGGATCCTGTATCGACAAGAACCACTGGTATGTATTTGTCACTACATTTCACAGAGATGTAGAGAGGTTTGTTGTGATTTGCACCCTCAGGCGGCAGTTCCTTGTCAGAAAAGGTCAACGTCGAGGTAACTCCTCCTAGAAAAACCAATCCTACCAGCTGCTCAGGCGTGGTGTCTATTGAAAGTTTGGCTTTGTCCATTGCAGAAAGGATGGCCTGTCTATATACTCTTGAAGCCATAAGTAGTCCCCAAATGGAGATGTCTGCCTGTATCTTCTTAAGCTGTTTCAGCACAGCCTCGTCTTCGAGTAATTTTTCTTTTTGCTTCTCCGCCTCCTTATCTTTCCTGGATGCCTCTGGTTGATCTAAGTGTGGGGGCTTGAAATACCGTCCACTCCTAGTCATGTGGTCAACTTCGCGAACATACCAGGTATCATTCGGTTGGCTTTGTCCCCAGTCTTCTTCGGTGTGAGCAAGACATAGATCATCATCTTCTCACCACATACCATCTGCAGCCGACAGACATTTGTCTGGCTCCGTTACAACAATCCATGTGCCCACTACAACTTCCGTTCCTGTGCCCGCGGCGCGTTCTGTTCTTGTGCACACAGTACGTTCTGTCCCCTCAGGTGCTTCGGCCTTTCTGACTCTCTCAGAATCCTCGACCCTTTCCCGCTCAAACTGCTTTAGTACAACCTGCTGTTCAGTTTCTTCTGTTCCCAAACTGGCCATATCCTGAGCAAAATTCTTAACACTAGTGCTCTCCGGCGATGAAAACCGATTCCTGGCCCTTCCGACCACTGTTGATGTCTCCGTGCCTGACGGACTCTGTTCTAGCTAAGGTTGTCCAACAACATCTGCCTGGTTGTCAAGCCACCCAGTAGGTTCTGCTGACTCATCAAACCAATTGAATACCACATCCCCTGAGTCCTGTTCATCGAAAAACTGAAGGTTAGCAATGTCCTCTTCCAGATTCGCTAGATCATCTAGCCTCTGATTAGGTCCATTCTCCCGTGCTACACAAATCTCTGTCACCACTGGCAATTCCATTCTCGGCCTAGCCTGGCCTGCTGATGTAATGTAACCACTCGGGTCATTCATGACGTTCTCAGATCCCTCAGGCTCTGTATCATCAATCTGATCTACCCCACAATCGACCCATTTCTATCTTCGATAGCCATCACCACCATCTCAGGTTGGGTTTGGGAGATGTCTAACATGCACAAGTCAGTGTTGTCAGGAATGAACACCTTCGGCTTGGGTACGTAAGAAGAGGTGATATATATGCTAAGGTCGTATAACACAACCCCAGTTTGGATAAGATTGATGTGTTTGGTAGGTGGAGCTTGGTTATGTGGTGGGAGAGGGTTGGTTGTGACATTCGGTTTCTCTAGAGGCACGATCACCCTATTGTCAACGAGATCCTAAATCTCATGACGCAATCGAAAGCACTAGTCGGTGTCATGACCATGCTGTTGGTGAAAGGCGCAGTACTTAGTTGGGTTATGGGAAGAAAGGAGTTTATTTGGTAGTGGCCGCGGCTCTAGGCGCTTCAAGTGCCCTTTCCTGATCAAAACCCCCAAAGCTTTGGACAGGGGCATGTATAGTGGAGTAAAGGTTCTTTGGCCTCAAGGTGAATACTTGGTTGTTTGCGAGTTACTTCCGGACGCACCGGTGAATGGCGTAGCTGCAAGAGTTCTTGGGGTGGTGGTGGTGACCATTCCCACATCTGAAGATCTGCCAGCTGCAGTACTACTTGTGCCTGCATTTGTACTGTGGTTGAATTCCCTCTTGGACTGCTCTCTGCCTTGGTCAATCAGACCCTGTTTCATAGCATCCTCAATTTGCACCCCAATTTTGTGTAGATCTACAAAGGTGGGAAGGGGGAGGACGATCATCTTGTACACAAGCTTGGGCTGGAGGTTGCGCACAACCAACTCCTCTTGATATGTGTATTGTAGGAGTATTGAGCTATGAAGGCCTCGGCCATCTCCTCCCAACTCCTCTTGACGGAATCCTCCAGTTTTGCATACCAAATAGCCGCTACACCCGACAGGGTCCGGCCAAACAAGGAAAGCTTCTGTAATCTGGAGAGGCCCATCGGCCTTAGTATGTCCGAGAACAGCCGCAAATGCACCATAGGATCTCCAGACCCATCAAAACAGTCTATGTGTGGCATATTAAATCGGTCCGGCAGAGTCAGTATACCCATCTTCAATGTCCGGAATGGACTTCACACCCTGAGACTTCTTGAACAGCTTTTCTAGCTTGCTCACTTTTAACGCTGTGGGGTCCACCTCGAACTCAAAAGGAGAAACGGTAGGTTGGTCTGTGCCTTGGATAGCTGGGGTAGGACCGGGGGCGGAGCCGGCCTGATTGGAATGTTCGTATCATCTTGGACGTTAACTGTCTTCCCGAGTATGGGAACTCTTGGTGGGTGAGGAACCTGGTGTGAAGCAGATGCTCCAGTTTGCTGCTGTAGGATGGTAATTATCTCTGCCTGTTGGGCCATAACCTCGGCCTGGCGTGTGGTAAATTCTGTTTGACGGGCAACGTCCTGCTGCATGGTTTTCATACTCTCCTGGAGATTGTGCTGATCTAACTGAATAACTGGTATATCTGTCCCTGCAATAGACACTGAGACCTCAGCCTGACTGTTTACTGGTGGGGTAGACCACTGATCTGGCGACCACTGTACTGATACACTGCACCTTTTTGACCTCCATCTGGTAACCGGGGCTAAAGAAAGGAACACTGCTTGTCCGTCTATCAGATCCCTAGATTGATTAAGTCTACGACCTCTAACCCTGAGTGCTCGGGGAATATCTATCTGGTCGGATGCAATTGTGCTAAACTACCTTGCAAAATGATAAATAAAGCATAATAAGGAAAATAAAATAACCAAAAAAATGGACAGCATAACAGCTTAAATAAAGACAACACACAAATGGCAAACACAAGCTGAATGAACTGTTCTCAACCACTCATCATTGTTCCCAAAATCATTGCCCCAAATCTGAATCTGATACCCGTAGATATGACTAACTCTCAAAATACTGATGCCCGCAGGCTTGATACGCAGACTTGAAAACTGATACGTGCATTTCCTGTAGAGGCACACTCTAAAAGCACACATGAGAGCCAAAACACCCCTATGTTGGGGTAGGGTTTCCCTGTCTTATTTTGTCAGGAGCTAGGGTTTCACTACGCACGCAGTGATTTCAAACAACCTAAAATCAGGTAAGCAACCTGTCCTAGCTTGGAATAGTCACTATAGATTCCGATATGCACTAGGTCAAATGGTCAAAAAGGGTGCCTCGGTAAAAATCGGGGTTTGTGTTCCCGTCGTGGCAGAGCCCGCAACCGGTCAACCTTGTGGCACGCTTTTCAAAGCAAGCCTCCGGCAAACCATTCAGGAATGGCATACGGCAAACACGGTGTCCTAGGTGCACCAATGCAAATGCAATGCAAAGAAACACATAAGTGTAAACAAAACAAGATATCATGAGTTCGAGTCAAGTTCTCTAACTCCCCAGCAGAGTCGCCAGAAACTGTAGACGTGCCCGTGAGAACTCCCGAGAAAATCTCGTTTTGTTCTCTAGCTATGACAGTTCGGACTCAATGTCACAGTTTTGAATCTAATCTTGCAAAGTGAGATGCAAGACCGATAAAGCACCAAAGAGTCCAAATCTGGCAAATCATTTTGGAAAACTGATTTTTAAGAAAGAAGTGCCAAACATGAACTGTTTTGCCAGATACAGAGTCGCCACCTAAATATTTATTTTAGAAAAATTTAGGAAACCCTGACTCAGGCCTAAGGCCACGTGGCCGTCATCACCAAAGTTGCCTCAGCTTGGGAACTTGGGTACAAGAGGGGAAGGCCATGCAATGAGCACCCCCGCTCGCTGGATCAAAGATCGGCCTGTAGTAAGCATGATATTTTGTTTTTGAAAACACATGCGTTCTTATTCTTGTTAATTAGCTAGAATTACTATGTGATGCGCACAACACACAAGTATAGACTAGATCGCCTAATTTGGAACAAAGCATCGCATATCCGTTTGTTTGGAAATGGTTTGAAGTTTGCTACTCGCAAGTAGGCTAAAACACGGATTTCAATGAATCGTTCCAATTCAAGTAATCCAACCTTCACCCACAAGCATTCAGGCAGTTATATCATATAAGAAATTAGCCTTATGGCAAGCATGCTGTCATGTTAACACTCACATACATGCGAGATGCTAAAGCGTAAACACTTACAGTGTACTCCGAGCCAAAACAATAGCTAGTTAGAAATCAACGCATGATCCTAGCTTATGTTAAGATGGCTAATGCAACACATGCAAAATGCAACTAGAAATAGGCTCGGCTATTCTAAGATGTCATATGAGATGCAACTTGATAATCATGTATTCAAGTAGGAATTGAAATGCAATGCAATTAGTATAATGCGCCGAGCCCGGTGCATGCAATACAGATGAATGATGCAAACATGCATAGCATAAGGATGCTAAATGAAATAGCCCTAAAACTAACCATTATAAGCGGTTGAGTAAAAGGGAGAAAGACGTGGGGTTGGAAGACATGCATCACACACACATACGCTTATTACAAAATTGGCCCTCTCAACGGAGGGTCCGAAAGAATAATACAAATCATCTAATTAACTAACTAACAAGCTAATTAATTATTACACAACCCTTAACTAATTAAACAAATTAATTAAGCTATGAAAATAGTAAAACAACCTTGGGAAGAGGGACGAATGCATGCTTGGTCGACTTCGTTCGGAAATTCGTTGCCATGCCTCATGCTGCCTCTGTTTGCACTGCTTTGCACCTCTGAAAATTATGAAAAGTCCTGTGATGCTCTAGAACTACTTCATGGACATGCTGAGAGTCCATCGGCCAAATGGAAAGGTGATCGGCTAAGTGATGAAGGTCATCAACCAAAAATAAGGCTCTCGGCCAGACATTGTTAGCCGATCGACACTGAATATGGTCGATCGACCATTTGTTCCTGCTGACTGCTCCTTTTGCTGCAATAGAGGACAAACAGAGCATCGCAATGCATTTGCAAGAAAATGTTTGCAACCACACCCCTTATCATGTTTAAGACTTAAGGGAGTGTAGTTCTCGACCTTCGGGCCACCAATCACGCATTCCAATGCATGATGGCCAAAGGAGCCAAGTGTGCAATTCAATATCAAATGAAATGCACAAAACACATAAGGGCCCCCAACCTCTATCATGCTTGATCAAGAGGCAAGGGATGCACACATGATGCAATGCAAACATGCAGGCATGATGCGAACAACTCAAGCATGCAACAGCATGAAATCCAAGCATACAAACATGCATGCATATAGTGTAGTAGGTATGCAACAACAATACCAACAACAAGCATGCAATGACATGTAATCTAACAAGTACGCGACAAACATATAAGCATGATGTAAAGTAACAACTTCGAACAACATGGTAAGATGCAACATGAACATGCAAACTTGCAAGGCATGTAAAGGTGGACAAGTATGCAACAGCATACAAAATGAGACAAGCATGCGACAACATGGTAAAATGGACTTAAACTAAAGATGGATAGACCTCAACTATGCCCAAAATCAGTGGCCAAAATGCTATGGAAATGTAGACAAAGGTACATACAAACATGCATGCCAATTGCGTATCAACTAAGCATAGGAGAACAACTTTCAAGAACACTTAAAAGAGGACAAACATGGACATGTGGCATACATGGTAAGCTCTGAAATCATGCATGGAGAGGTGCCAAACCAATTAAATAATGCAAGCATAGTATGCAAGAAAGCCCAAAGCTTGGAACTAGCCAAGGGACTCAAACGATGGCCATGAAAAACATGAAGCAAATGGAAAGTATAATCCAAAGCAGTCCTAGATTATGTCAAAACGAGCCTAAAACATGCAAGGACCAAAGCCAAAATAAGCTAGAACAAAGGGCCAAAAACATGAGGCGTGCAAGGCTACAAAAGGGATGTTACACAACACCTATCAAAACCAAACATGGCATGTCATAAACCAATAAAAACAGAGTTATGGCATGGTAAAACAAGACAAAAAAACCCACTTAGATGGCATCCAAATGACCTAAGCATGGAGGCATGCACAATGGTCCATTCATGAGGCATAAAACATCAACTCTTTAAAGCATTAAAGGAGTGATAAGTGCAAGTATATGAGCATACTATATGGACTAAAATAACATAACAAATGATGCCAAATCACTGAAATGGCCCAAGTAAAGCATGCTAGTGACTTGGACACTCAAAGCTAACAAGCTAGATTGCATGGTAGCTATGCAAAGCATGGCATATATGATCAAGACAATCTAAAACAGAGCTTTAGCATGTTAAAACAAGGCTAAAAGCTTCTTAGAGTTGGGCCAAAATCATGCTAGAGCGACATGTTACAACATGATGCATATTAAGGCAAATGAGGGGATTGCAAGACAAGTATATGGAGCATGTAAGAGGCCATTAAACCAACTTGAAACAGTGGTATATCATAGCAAAATAACACCAAATACTAACTGAAATGGAGCTAAAACAAGCTAAGCAAACATGCTACCAATATAAGCCATTTATACTAGCATACAAGACAACAAGGAGAGGGGATGACCCTCTCCTATTTAGGACTCCAAAATCACCTTTTCACCATTGAAAATCCTCTTGATTTCAGTGGTAGAAAGGTCATGCAAAGCCAAGAACAAGAGCCAAAAGGGATTGCCTAAAATAAGGCCAAACAAGACCTAAGAGGGGATAAACAATCCCAAACCAAAAAGTAACCTTAAACAAAGGTCTAAAGAAAGTAAAAATAGAACTTTTATCAGTTAAGAGCTAAGCTTAAAACAATAATCAAGAAGGGCTAAAAGCTTAAGCAAGAATGGGGTATTAAAAGCAAGTTTGCTCACCCTTGTAGAACCTCTTCAAGAACACCACTCCAGCAACTTTTCCAAGCTTAAACCACTCCAAGAACTCTAAAACTAACTCCCTAGTGCCTCAGCAACAAGAGGATGGTGTATTGCTAGGTGCTCTAGTGCAAAAGTAAGACAAAATCACACTTTAAGGCACAAATACACACACAAATCAAGAGAGAGGGAGATATAGAGATAGATAGATACAACTTTTTTAACCCTATTTTTTAGAACCTCTGAGAAGGGAGGAGGAGCTCCTTTCTTATAGAATTCCAAATTCTAAAGCTTCCAAAGCAAGCTAATCAAAGGGCAAATCCCCCCATACACATGTATGGTGGGGGGAATTGTGCATGCCAACTATGACAGCTAGCATAAAATATCTGCAAAAAGTAGATGAACTGGGTTCGGCCATAAAATATGGCCGATCGACCAACATAAGGGCCGACCGACCAAAAAAAGTGCCGATCGGCCAACACTTTTGGCCAATGGCAAGAAAACAAGGCCAATGGTTTCATGCCTTGGCCGATGGGTTGAGGGGATGGCCAACAAGCCACCCTCTTCCCTCAGAAACAAAAACACAAGTGCTTGGTCCACAACCAAGCACAAACCGACAAGTTGAGAGATCTTGAGGCAAGGCGCGCGGCTGAAACCTCCAGGAACTCAAAACGAACACGAGCATGAATGATCATCGAGTGTTCAAACGATGACGTCCAAGTCTTGAGGACAGTCAAAAATGCGTTGTCTACAGTTGCCCCTCTTTGACAGAACTCGAAAGTCATAAAAATGATGGGAGTGAATGTCAAAGCCCAAAGACAACCATTTTTGACAAGGTCGAAGACTTAGACAAGCATACAAGATAGCAAGATATGTGCTCGTAGGCAAGGGAAAAATGCAAAGGACATGCACAGTGCCGAACATAACTTATGATCATGCAAAGGGAGCTGTAACGAAGCATAACATGCAACAGTTTTAAGCCAGCAAATAAAAACCAAACTACATTACATGAAGAAATGATGTAAGAGAATTATACAATTCTCACTACGTCTCACGCAGAGAATATACAATACCGTCCGGTTCGTCTGGTCTCGCCAGCTTCAAATGAACCGTACATCTATATCGTGCCTGCAAAAGAAAGAAACTTAACTGGTACAATATCATTAGAAACATGCATAGCAATGCAAGTGAAGAGTGTGTAACAACGCGAGTGAAGTGTGCATAACAAAGCAAGTAGAACGTGAGAAACAACGCATGTTATTGATATGTGTGAAACAACACAAGTTATAGATAGATTGTAAAACAATGCAAGTTAGATAAGTTGCAAAACAATACAAGTTAGAGGGGGTGCAAGACAATGCAAGTTAGATAAGTTGTAAAAAAATGCAAGTTAGAGGGGGTGCAAAACAATGCAAGTTAGATAGGTTGCAAAACAGTGCACAAGTTAGAGGGGGTGTAAGACAATGCACAAGTTAGTAGGGGTGCAAGACAATGCACAAGTTAGTAGCGAGTGCAAAACAATGCACAAGTTAGTGAGGGGGTGTAAGACAATGCACAAGTTAATGGGGGTGCAAGACAATGCACAAATTAGTAGGGGTGCAAGACAATGCACAAATTAGTAGGGGTGCAAGATAATGCACAAGTTAGTAGGGAGTGCAAGACAATGCACAAGTTAGTAGGGAGTGCAAGACAATGCACAACTTAGTGGGGGTGCAAGACAATGCACAAATTAGTAGGGAGTGCAAGACAATGCACAAGTTAGTAGGGAGTGCAAGACAATGCACAAATTAGAAAGGAGTGCAAGACAATGCACAAGTTAGTAGCGAGTGCAAGACAATGCACAAGTTAGTGGGAGTGCAAGACAATGCACTAGTTAGTTAGGAGTGCAAGACAATGCACAAGTTAGTAGGGGAGTGCAAGACAATGCACAAGTTAGTGAGGGGGTGCAAGGCAATGCACAAGTTAGTGAGGGGGTGCAAGACAATGCACAAGTTAGTGGGAGGGCAAGACAATGCACAAATTAGTTGCGGTGCAAGACAATGCACAAATTAGTAGGGAGTGCAAGACAATGCACAAGTTAGTAGGGAGCACAAGACAATGCACAAATTAGTAGGGGGTATAAGACAATGCACAAGTTAGTGAGAGTGCAAGACAATGCACAAATTAGTAGGGGTGCAAGACAATGCACATAACGAGCAAGACAATGCAAGTTATAGGGGGTGCAAAACAATGCACATAACGAGCAAGACAATGCCAGTTATAGTGGATGCAAAACAATGCAAAAAAGACATGCAAGACAATGCAAAAGAGACGTGCAAGACAATACAAGATGAGAAAATGCATGACAATGCAAATGAAATATGCGAGACGACGCAAGGTGAGGAATGCATGACAATGCAAATGACGTGCATGACAATGCAAGTATAGAAATGCATGACAATGCAAATGAAACGTGCAAGACAATGCAAGGTAGGAAAATGCATGACAATGCAAATGAAACGTGCATGACAATGCAAGCATGTAATGCATGACAATGCAAACATGTAATGAAAGGCATGACAATGCACATGACGTGCGAGACTATGCATGTTAGGAATGTATGACAATGCAAATGACGTGCATGACGATGCAAGCATGTAAGAGGTACGCTACTCGCGATGTTCAAAACGAGATGAGGCGTACTAAATGCAAGAACGACACGATGTATAACTAATGCACGCTTATTACAAACATGACAATACATTGTAATGCAATATATTTAAAGCGATCTGCGAAACTCACAAGATACAAAAGGATACGAAAAAAAAGGATACACCTTGCGCGTGTCGAGCATCGCACACGGAAGACACGGTTCGAGGTCAATTCGGAGGCCGGTTAAGCTTCAACAGTGTGTTTTCTTACACTTTCTTGAGAGATGAGGTTCCGAACAACATAACTGACCCAAACAAGGGTGTTGGAGATGCATCAACTACAAGGAGAGTCCATCGGCCACCCATCAGCCACAAAATGAGCTCATCGGCCAAATATTTAGCCGATCGGCTAACAATTTAGCCGATCGGCCAAAAATGGCAGTTTCGGGGCAGTTTTGTCTTTTAGCCTCGGGTCTTTAAATATGGGGTTCCAAACCCTATATCCTTACTTCCTCAAACTCAAAAAACATTTCTCTCTCCCTTTAAGTGATTTTCGTCGCTTCGATCTTTGTTTTTCTCTTGTTTTCGGGCCTTTTCCATCGTTCGATTCGCGAAATCCTTCCCGCTTCGCACACTTTGAACCGATCGAAATTCGATTTCGGTGTCGCTTTCTTGGTTTCCACCTCTTGGGGTTTGTTTCCCCTGAGTTATACCTCGGTCTTTATGCCTTTTCCACACTCTGGCCTTTTTTCCCATTTTTCACCCCTCGAGGTTGACTTTTGGGTTGACTTTTTGCATTCTCACCCATTTTTCACATCCTCGGCCATTTTCGTACTCTTCTTGAGATGGCAGACGACATTCCACGAGGTGGGACTCCCCCAGAGCTGGACATGGACCCTGAGGTCGAGCTCTTGCCTCTCCGTGTCCGACCATTCGACCCGGCGACCTACAGGCTAGCGGTACATGTGTTGCCTCCCGATGGCATTTGCCACTTCAAGAGCTATACGAGGGGCGCGCCACAGAAGCTTTTGTTGCGTGAGCCAGAGTCACATCTGTCCTACGGCGCATCTGAGGTACACTCTTCCTCTGTTTCATTTTCCGCAATGTAGAACAAAAACTGCGATAGTCAATCCTGTTCTTTAATTGCTTAACCCAGATACACTGATACATCATATGTGTAGTTCACTGCGAGCACACCCGCATCCGATATCTGTGTAATCTTGAACACATGCACACACACTGCATTTTCAACTGAATAACCCAAACACATTGATACATCATATGCTGTAGTTCATCTGTGAGCACACCCATACCCGATATCTGTATAATCTTGAACACATGCACACACACTGTATTTTCATCAATTCTGAATGCTTTTCAACACTGTATTTCTAACATTGCTTCGCAACTATTTGTTTTGAAAACAGGGAGATTCCCATGCCTTCCGGGGGTATGGGAAGATCATCGCCCACGGTTGGTACATGGAGCTACCCGATGCAGTCTGTGACATCGTTGATCATGCCGGCTTCGACGTCTTCTGCAGGGGACTCTCGCGCCTCACTTCGAGTAGGCCTCTTCTGGACCCACTGGTGGAGTGGTGGTGGGACACCACCAACTCCTTCCACTTTTCTGCTACGGGGGAGATGACGATGACTCCCTTTGACTTCTTTATGCTCACAGGCATCGGAGTAGGGAGTGATCCGATCCCTTTTGACACCGATATGGACGAGTGGGATACCGCCCAGATGTACTTGCTTGGCGATCGACCTCCTCTCTGCCGTCCGGGATTTGTGAGGTACTCTTGGTTTGAGGACCACTTCAAGATTCAGGCGCCCACGACTCGGGAGGAGGTGGAGCAGTATGCTCGTGGCTTCATCATGTTCTTGCTAGGGACCACACTCTTCGCCGACCGGGCGAACACTGTTGCCCTTTATTTGCTGAGCGCATTGGTGGACGTGACCAGGATCTAGCGCTATGACTGGGGTGGCACAGGCTTGACCACTCTCTATGGATATATGAGCTCATCTTTCCGCCGTAGCGGACAGTTGCTTGGGGGCTACTGGCGAGCCTGGGAGGTACATTTTCCCTTTCTGTCTTTTCAATTCTGCTTTACATTATTTGTACACTGCACACACTGCACACTCTGCACACTGTTATGTGATTTCTACTTTATCTACACTCTGCTTTATCTGATAAGTGTACCCATTGTTGCTCGGTTGCATTCTGTAGTTGTGGGTGTATGCCTACTTTCCTAGGCTTGCCCCAGTGCCTGATGTGGAGACGCCCCCTATGGTTCCCTTTTCGCACCGATTCGACGTGAGGTGCGAGCGGAGGCCTAGGGTGTAATGACCCCAAAAGTCATCCTTATTTAATTAGGGGTTAATGTGTTTTAATTCAACTATATCTATTGGAATTGAGAATGTTTTTATCTTATTTTGGGGTATGGATTGAGGTGGTGGTATGATGGTATAAAGTAAGATTAGACCAAAGAGTATAATCCGGATAGTTATTCTACGATTAGCCGTCACTCATTTGCCCTTTTCTTTTTTTACACTTTGAATTTGAATGTGAGGTTAGAACCATTGGAAAGCTTATTTCCGGGGCTTCAATTTGGACACAAGAACAACCCAGAACGAAGTCCCGATGAGAGAGTTATACCCGTTTGAAGTTTTTACATCTGTGCTGGAAGCAGAGCCGCACGTGCGGGAAATAGCGCCGCACGTGCGGGCTGTGCGGGATAGCAGCTCAAAAATGAGATTTTTGGCCCATTTCTTACATTTTCTTTTCCTTTCTGCTTCTCCCCTCTTCCATGTCCGAAACCCTAGCTCCCAAAACCTTGATTTCCTCCACTTTTATCAACAAATCCGCCATGGATCTTGCATCAAGGATGGAGGACAAGAAAGGGGCAACATTTCCAACCGATTGAAATTCAAATTTTTTTGAAGATTCTTCTCAATCTTTGCTCCTTTTCTTGATTCTTGAGGTAGGGGTCCTTATTCCCTTTCAATATTTGCATTCATGGATGGAATTATGGAATTTTGTGTATATACAAACAAAATCTATAGTTTTGAGCATATTATGTCCAACTTGAGAATTGAGGGTTTAGAGTTGGAGATGTTGGAAGTTAAATTGGTGGGATAAAATGATGGATTGTGACTCCTAGATGTATAATCATTGGGAAAATTGGAATAAAAAGTAATGGGTTAATAAGTTTGTATTTTTCTTGAAATTTCAATATTTTCTTGAAACCCTAGGTTGATTAATGATGATAACCAATGAATTGGCCCAAATTGAAAGTAGAGTAATGAAATTGAGGTATTGAATTATATGTGATTCATACTGTAATGTGAAGGGAAAATTGGGGAAATAATCTATTAGTGATATGGATGATATGAACTTGGTTTTGAAATGTTGAAATGGAATTCAAGGATTTATTTTGAATTATGTTAAATTACAAATGGTGTTGATGAATTAAGTGATATCGACTTTGCTGGATTATGTTGTGTGACTTATAGTGAATTGATTGGTGTTGTACTATGATGAATTATGTTTGAATTACGTGAATTGTGTAGGGTCAGCTACAGGGGCGGATCAAGCACCTGAACGCTGTGAGTAGTAGTACTTTGATGTACATCTTATTTATCGTTGATAATTATTGTCACTAACACTCTGTTCTTTGTAAGTGTTATCAACGTTTATGACAAGTGGAAATCAATATGAATTTCTATGAATATGGAAAGATTTGCGTACGTCGGTATGACTTTGGAACAGATCAACGTTTATACATTCATTCAAACATGTATACAATAAAACGAAACACGTACATGCCGAATACGAACTACAACGAAATATTTATAATAGAATGTTTTTATTCAATCCAACAATAAATTACATAGTTTTTATTGCGTTTCAACCTTACAATGCGTATTCTTATACGGCGTCACCCTCATCCTCACTTTTCTCCACTTCAAAAGCAGAAAACGGAAAATGTTTAATCAGGAATGTCCTGTTAACTTTACGTTAATTATGTCAACTCATTGGAATGATGTAACGGTTACCATTAGGACTCTGTTAATTACAAGGCAAGGCAACTATGTTAACATATAAGAATGATTAAACAAAGGTGTATGCTATTGATTAATAGAGCACGTAAAGTAAGTCATTTACCCAAAAGAATTTATGTTCATTCTTGAAGAATGGATTCGGAGTAAATATAAGAGTAGCTATGTGTATCCATATGAATTGAAGTTATTTTGCTATGTTGCTTCTAACTTGGAAGTTATTCAGAATCTACGATATAAGTGCAAAGTTTTGCATCATTGTGTGACCCTCATGAGAATGTGAATTAGTCTCTCATTGTTAAGCGTACGATAATGACATGGTACAACAAGAAATGCTCTAGTTATGATATGTTCTGTTTGAATTAATGAATGATGTTCAAGTATGTTTCAGGCATGTTTCCAGTATGTTACAAGTTCAGGTATGTTCAGGTATGTTTCAAGTATATGTTACAAGTTTAAATATTGTACAAGGTCAATTATGTTCAAGGGCTTTATGCCAATCTTTCAAGGGCTTTATGCCATATGTTTCAAGGGCCTTAGTGCATATGTTACAAGGGCTTTATGCCACATGTTTCAAGGGCCTTAGCGCTATATGTTACAAGGGGTTTATGCCACATGTTTCAAGGGCCTCGGTGCCATATGTTTCAAGGGCTTATAGCCACCATGTTTGAAGGGATTCGTGCCACCATGTTTCAAGGGCTTATAGCCACCATGTTTATGTTGTAAGATTGAACCTAAGGCCATTATGTACCTAGCACAGAATCAGACTAACTATGAGACCTCAACATCTCTATATGCATTGCTATGTATTATGTTTCAAGTTAAGTATCGTTTATTTATGTGTTACTATTCACTAAGCCCAGCTCACTCTTTGTTATGTCTGTTTCTGTAGGTCGCCAATTAGGTGATCAGTCCCAGCCGTGACGCCGCTTTCTTTTGTCAACCTTCGTATGTCCAGTCACTATACACAGCCATTGATTTTGTTAAGCTGATAAGATGTTGGCTTGCTTTTCGAATGTTTATCTAAGAGTGATGTATATAGCTTTTGTGTTTTTGTATATGCCCAATGATAGGGCTGGGTCTGTATATATGTATGTATATAACTGATGTTCAGGTGTATGTTTTAGATTTTATTTGTTTGTTAAAAGTTTGTGATCCTAGCATGATAGTAGTAGCTCGATGGAGTTTGTTTCCAGTGTCAAATTTTGATATTTAGTGCTTTCGTTTAGGCTCCATATATATAGATACAAAACAGGTTAAGTGTCCATTTCTGAAGTGGTCATGCCCAAACTTCTAGGGCGGGTTTGGGGTGTGACAAGTGGTATCAGAGCACGAGTTACTATCTCACACATGACTCCATTGAGCTTTAGGATGTCTAGAAAAGACGTAGGCATCATGCATGACTTCCTTAATGCACATGAAAGGAATTGATAGCAACGATAATGGTATATGTAATGACGCTAATCGCAATGGTTATTATTAATGTCTGTTATACATTTCTTGTATATGTTGTGGTTGATTGCTATGCAGAACATGGTAAGATTTGCAGATGGGATTTAATCAATAAAGTTGCACAGCGGAAGCATGGTGAGGGTTCGAACTGGTCGGTAAGACGACTTATATGTAAAGATTAAATAAAATATATGTTGTCGGTTGTTGGTCATCTGTGAGATTTCTAAGAACAAAGGAAATGCTATGTGTGATACTCTAACTTTAAGCTAGAGTTATGTTTTCCTCACCATGATCATGTTTAGATCTATGATTTTGAGAAAGTACTGAATCTAGGTAGTATGATAAAATGTGTTTGTGTACGAATTGAAATTGTAGTGTTTTGACTTGGCTAATGGGAAGGACAAACATGTTGAGTTCTGGAAACATGAAATGATGAGCGACATTAGAATTATGATAGTTGACAATTCATGAAATTATTATGATTAAAATATTTAATGATTGATAACGAGCATGGAATTGGTGATCAAGAGTTAAAATGTTGAAATTGCTACTTGGAATGTTAATAAATACAAGTATCATGATTTGTGATCACATAATGTTCGGTAGAATTTTATGGAAGTTTAATGATATAGGGAAATTGTGTTTCTTTTGTGGACTGCCATTTGACTGAAGGACATAATTTTGCTCTGATGTGTTTTTTTATTCTGAACCTAACGTATTGTTATCATAAACCCACGATTATTGATTAAGGATGAAATATTTGTATGAGACTTAATTTAAGGCTTGTTCCTTTATTATGATACGGAAAAGAGTGTTTATTAGGGAAAAAAAAAAACTTATGTGATCCGTGTTATTTAGAGATGTCATACCATTATTTACATTCGGTACTTTTGTCAAATGATTTTAACAACGACTATGCTATACAATGTTTAAGGAAATCCATATTTTGGGCTACGAAGTGTTTTATATGATAAGTACTTTTGAAAATGATAAAAATGCTATGAACTTCCGACATGTTTATGATATGATAAGCTTTCTGAATAATTTTCCCAAAATGACTAGATATGCTACGGAACTCCGAATGTTCAAGGTATGACAAGTTTTCTGAAAGAGGTATTTTGCTGAAGGCTCTATGTTGAGCTTCAAGTTATTCTGTCTTATCTGTTATAAGTTGGATCGGAGATTGTTCTGTCAAAGTTTAAATCATTTTAATGCCATTGGGAATTATTCCATCATCTGATATCCTTGCAAGGTCTGATAAGTTTCTAAGTAATATCTTCGAACAACGTCTTGTATATAATTATGGAGGGTTTAAAGAACTTTATGTATTCCGTATGTTTGGAAAATGTTTTTGTCCATGATAGGAGCATTTTACTAAATAAGGAAGAAGAATATAATACCTTTATGGTAAATGTATTATGTGCTTAATGTCATGACGTTGATTTTGAGATCTTCTAAACCAGTATGGATTTTAAATGCTTATTACCTTATAGCAATTTGGGAAGTATGATCATTAAGGCTTGATCTGTATTTGATTTTATGAACATGTAATTCCTTGATATGAGATTTAAGTTGGTATTTGGAGTATGTTAGAGATTTGATTTGAACTGATAAGTCTAATTCAGGTAATGAACAAAGAGCCACAAAGTCGTTGATTTAGGACTTAATTGCTATTGTGAATCTAGTTGTTGTACGAAGTATATATCTTTGACACATGATTATGTCGTGAATGTTTCCTTAATCTTGGAGGAATTATGGTAATGGGAGTTATTTGTGAACTTAAGAAGCTTGAATTATGTTTGATAGTTTATGAGTTGCATGCAAACGAATACTTGAAATGAATTCATTTCTGAATATCCTTAAGATGTTATACTATGTGGAAGATATGATTTGTGGAGTAATAAATTAAAATGTACATGGTTATGAATAATGAGACGATGCTTTGATGTTAGTAAGTATTATTATCAATTGGGTTACAAGTAGTTAGTAGAGAAGAATTACTTATGACTTTGGGAGCAAATTCCATCGGAATTGACTGTATAGGATTGTGAATGGCCAAATGATTGAGAAATGTTACACGTCCAGGACAAAGTTAGACTTGTGGCAAGGTGAATCAAGTTTGGAGGACCAAACTTCTTAAGGTGGGGAGAATGTAATGACCCCAAAAGTCATCCTTATTTAATTAGGGGTTAATGTGTTTTAATTCAACTATATCTATTAGAATTGAGAATGTTTTTATCTTATTTTGGGGTATGGATTGAGGTGGTGGTATGATGGTAAAGTAAGATTGGACCAAAGAGTATAATCCGAATAGTTATTCTACGATCAGCCGTCACTCATTTGCCCTTTTCTTTTTCTACACTTTGAATTTGAATGTGAGGTTAGAACCATTGGAAAGCTTATTTCCGAGGCTTCAATTTGGACACAAGAACAACCTAGAACGGAGTCCCGATGAGAGAGTTATACCCGTTTGAAGTTTTTACATTTGTACTGGAAGCAGAGCCACACGTGCGGGCTGTGCAAGACAGCAGCTCAAAAATGAGATTTTTGGCCCATTTCTTACATTTTCTTTTCCTCTCTTCTTCTCCCCTCTTCCATGTCCGAAACCCTATCTCCCAAAACCTTGATTTCCTCCTCTTTTATCAACAAATCCACCATGGATCTTGCATCAAGGATGGAGAACAAGAAAGGGGCAACATTTCCAACCGATTGAAATTCAAATTTTTTTGAAGATTCTTCTCAATCTTTGCTCCTTTGCTTGATTCTTGAGGTATGGGTCCTTATTCCCTTTCAATATTTGCATTCATGGATGGAATTATGGAATTTTGTGTATATACAAACAAAATCTATAGTTTTGAGCATATTATGTCCAACTTGAGAATTGAGGGTTTAGAGTTGGAGATGTTGGAAGTTAAATTGGTGGGTTAAAATGATGGATTGTGACTCCTAGATGTATAATCATTGGGAAAATTGGAATAAAAAGTAATGGGTTAATAAGTTTGTATTTTTCTTGAAATTTCAATATTTTCTTGAAACCCTAGGTTGATTAATGATGATAACCAATGAATTGGCCCAAATTGAAAGTAGAGTAATGAAATTGAGGTATGGAATTATATGTGTTCAAGTTTAATTGGAATTTGGAAATGTTTGAAAATTATGTTTAAAATTTGCGAATGAGCTATGTTATAAACATTGTAATTCATGCTGTAATGTGAAGGGAAAATTGGGGAAATAATCTATTAATGATATGGATGATATGAACTCGGTTTTGGAATGTTGAAATGGAATTCAAGGATTTATTTTGAATTATGTTAAATTACAAATGGTGTTGATGAACTAAGTGATATTGACTTTGTTGGATTATGTTGTGTGACTTATAGTGAATTGATTGGTGTTGTACTATGATGAATTATGTCTGAATTATGTGAATTGTGTAGGGTCAGCTACAGGGGCGGATCAAGCACCTGAACGCTGTGAGTAGTAGTACAGAAATGTACATCTTATTTATCGTTGATAATTATTGTCACTAACACTCTGTTCTTTGTAAGTGTTATCAACGTTTATGACAAGTGGAAATCAATATGAATTTCTATGAATATGGAAAGATTTGCGTACGTCGGTATGACTTTGGAACCCTTTTGTTCTGTCAATAAAAAGTGTTAAACCTCTGTTATTTATCAGTGTATTATGTACTTCTTAAGAATAAATGGAGCTTATGTTCATCCATGAGCGACATTAGAATTATGGTAGCTGACAATTCATGAAATTATTATGATTAAAATATTTAATGATTGATAACGAGCATGGAATTGGGGATCAATAGTTAGAATGTTGAAATTGCTACCTGGAATGTTAATAAATACAAGTATCATGATTTGTGATCACATAATGTTCGGTAGAATTTTATGGAAGTTTAATGATATAGGGAAATTGTGTTTCTTTTGTGGACTGCCATTTGACTGAAGTTAAACAAAGGTGTATGCTATTGATTAATAGAGCACGTAAAGTAAGTCATTTACCCAAAAGAGTTTATGTTCATTCTTGAAGAATGGATTCTGAGTAAATATAAGAGTAGCTACATGTATCCAGATGAATTGAAGTTAATTTGTTATGTTGCTTATGAATTGGAAGTGATCCAGAATCTATGATATAAGTGCAAAGTTTAGCATCATTGTGTGACCCTCATGAGGATGTGAATTAGTCTCTCATTGTTAAGCGTACGATAATGACATGATACAATAAGAAATGCTCTAGTCATGATATGTTCCGTTTGAATTAATGAATGATGTTCAAGTATGTTTCAGGCATGTTTCCAGTATGTTACGAGTTCAGGTATGTTTAGGTATGTTTCAAGTATATGTTACAAGTTTAAATATGCTACAAGGTCAATTATGTTTCAAAGGCTTTATGCCAATCTTTCAAGGGCTTTATGCCACATGTTTCAAGGGCCTTAGTGCCATATGTTACAAGGGCTTTATGCCATATGTTACAAGGGCTTTATGCCACATGTTTCAAGGGCCTTAGTGCCATATGTTTCAGGGGCTTATAGCCACCATGTTTCAAGGGCCTCGTGCCACCATGTTTCAAGGGCTTATAGCCACCATGTTTATGTTGCAAGATTGAACCTAAGGCCATTATGTACTTAGCACAGAATCAGACTAACTATGAGAACTCTACATCTTTATATGCGTTGCTATGTGTTATGTTTCAAGTTAAGCATCGTTTTATTTATGTGTTACTATTCACTGAGCCTGGCTCACTCTCTGTTATGTCTGTTTCTGTAGGTCGCCAATTAGGTGATCAGTCCCAGCCGTGACGCCGCTTTCTTTTGTCAACCTTCGTATGTCCAGTCACTATACACAGCCATTGATTTTGTTAAGCTGATAAGATGTTGGCTTGCTTTTCGACTGTTTATCTAAGAGTGATGTATATAGCTTTCATGTTTTTGTATATGCCCAATGATAGGGCTGGGTCTGTATATATGTATGTATATAACCGATGTTCAGGTGTATGTTTTAGATTTTATTTGTTTGTTAAAAGATTGTGATCCTGGCATGATAGTAGTAGCTAGATGAAGTTTGTTTCCAGTGTCAAATTTTGTTATTTAGTGCTTCCGTTTAGGCCCCATATATATAGTTACAAAACAGGTTAAGTGTCCGCTTCTGAAGTGGTCATGCCCAAACTTCTAGGGGCGGGTTTGGGGTGTGACATAGGGAGTCTTTCTTATTCTACCGCCGTTATTTCGATACCATCACCACAGCTGAGGTATTTCGAGCCTTTCAGTTCATTTAAGCTTCGCTTTACGTTATAATTTCAATATCAGATTAACAAACTGTATATCTTGTCATTTGCAGATCACCTGGCAGCCCTGGGCGGTGTTGCCTGATAGAGTGAGAGATGGTTACGAGGGTGCTCGGGAGACTGCCCGTTGTAGGATTCTGCTGGAGGGCCTGGTCTGTCGGGCTTGGTATTTTGGGGAGCGCTTCTTGCGGCCGACCCTGGGCTTACCGAAGCAGACAGTTCCAGTGCCTCCTCCTACCCACGTGAGGCATACCGAAAGGTACACCTTAGAGGAGATGGTGGACTACACGATTTCCTGGGACTCTGAGCCCTTTAGAGACGAGGGCGACTACACCGAGTTCATCCAGGCCTATCTGATGCAGCCTTTGACCGGGGCTAGCTGAGCTAAGAGAGAGAGAGGCCTGCGACGCCAGTGGCAGGAGCAGGAGCATCAAGGGCACCTCAGGCCTGTGGGAGGAGTGGGTCCCGGAGAAGACAGGGAGCCGGATGGCCAGAGCTGTCCACGATGATGACATGCCGAGGACAGGGTGGGAAGACTTACCAGATACCTATCGCTCCTCCTCCGGCTGATCATGAGCTTGTCGGGGTTCAGGGCTCTACCCTGGTACGTACTATACTTTTCATTCTGTACAGTCATTTCATTTCATTGCGTTTGATATTCTGCAGAATACTAATGATTTCAATGCTTTTGCAAGCTTCCATCGAGTACATTCGTCAGTCTCTGGAGCTAACGGCCTCCGTGATGGGGATGCTGCAGCGGAGCATCGACCTGTTGACCATCTACGGCATCCTGGTAAGTTCCTTCAACCGCAGTCTCAAACTTTGCATAATCTGTTCCATACTGATCTAATGTACCACATTGTCGATAAGGCACTCAATACACAGCACTCACGTCACTGATACACTGTAACTCACATATTGCTCACAGCATTGCTCACGACATTCATACACTGTACTCGGACACTGCTCACAGCATTCATATACTGTTTTGCGTAGCATAACTGATGCATTTGCCATTTGTTCATTTCAGGCCCCAATCTAGATTCCGGCTGCGGGAGGTGCCCCAGCTGGACCATCTGTACCTACTCGAGGAGGAAGGGGAATCAGGCGGAGGATGACGATCCACAACCGAGGCAAACACAGGCCTGCCCGTGCTGAGAGCAGTTCGCGAGAGCCTACTCCAGATGACGATGAGTCAAATGAGGAGGTAGAGTCATCTCAGGGTGAGGTTGGAGATAGCTTAGATTCAAACTATGGAGCTGGCGGCGGTGATCCTGGACCCTCGTCCAGGAAAAGGACCAGAACGGATTCCCGTACTCGAGATGATTGATATTAATCCAGACTTTTGCTGTTTTTCTTCTTTTTAGCTTTGTTCAGACATTTTGTTGATTTTCCTTTTTTGTTTTACTTTTTTTTTTACTGGTAGTTTAAGCACATTATACTGCCTCATGCAGGTTTTATTTTCTGAAAACTATGTATTTTTTTGCAAAAGAAGAACACGAATGAAATGAAACAGCTCTTTTGTTCAAAAAGTGTTACATTTGTACATTCTACACACCGCATCGCATTGCATTCCATTACATAACAATGTAAATGAGATTTGAACTTTTGTTTTGAAAACCAAACACTCGAATTGCAATTAATCAGGTAGTGAACCAACTAACAGCAAAACAACTCGATAAACAAAACAAAGACCTTGACAAGCTAACCAAGTGTAAATACAACTCGATAAGCAAAACAAAGACTTAAAGAATGCAAATTACAACTCGATAAACAAATGTACGACAACTCGATAAGCAAATAGGCGCGACTTCGCAAAATCAACACCGGAAGGCATTGGAAGTGGAACCAATCACAAGTTCCCAACATGTTCAACACATAGACTGCTCATAGAACAAGGGGAGAGGCCATCAGCCATAGGGAGAGGCCATCGGCCAACATTTTTAGCCGATCGGCCAAAAGGGATGGTCGGTCGGCACTATATTTGGTCGATCGGCCAAAAATGGCAAGTACCTCCAGAATATTGACACCTGTCTTCCACTCAACACCTTATCTTCTACAAAAGCCTCAGCTTCATAGTTTTTCTCATTTTAACACTGATTTGCACCAAATGGAAGAGTTTCTTGTCCAAAATCTCACAAATTGGTTGGCCAACTTGGATGGCTCGAAAAAACTGAATTTCCGGGGCTTTGGCATAAATGCACTATTCACGTTGGGCCGCACCCCGCTGCATTTTCCGTTCCTCTATGTCGTGGTAAGATTTTGGAATCCGGTAACACACGTCTTTTGCTTTTGTGGCAGAGATGTGTCTTACTTACGAGGATTTCCAAGCTTTAATGGAATTCGAGCGTAATGAAGAAATCTTGCCTCAACTCCGGTTCGGCCACATCCAAGCCCTAGGACGGATGTGCGGCCTTACTTTGCATGATGCTCGGTCATTGATTCACGATGGGGAGATGGACATTCCAAGCTTGGTTTGTCGGTTTTCTAATGCCGGTGACTGCGACGATCATGATTGGCAGGGTTATCGGCGACATGCGCTTTGCTTGTGCATGCTGTCTCATTTCTTACTTGCCCCAGGCTCCGGTGGGTTTAGCATTCATTTGATTGAGGTTGCCGAGGGTTTGAAAGAGGGCAAAAGCTGCATTGCCATGATGCTAGCCGAAATGTTGATGAGATTTGATGCTTTTCATCGCCGGGAGACGGCTAGGTTTGCAGGGAGTCCACTACTATTGCAGGTAATGTTTCCCACCCCATCTCACATATATATTGCTCACATCATTCAGCCCTCAGGCTCGATTTTTTTTTTTCAAAAACCCTTTGCTCACTTTTTCTCTCAACATACACCTTTCTATTCTTTAATCTCTCATTTTTCATCCCTCCCCAGGTATGGTTGATGGACAAGTTGACAGTAGTGGACTCGTGTCCGGCATATTCAGCTCACGGCTATTTATTCCGCCGACGTCTAGTCGACGCCCCGGATGAGGGATGGTGGTATAACTGGATGTGCAGTTTGTTCGCGAACCACATTGCTTGGCGTTGCCCTTGGCTCAGTCTGCCGGCAATGAGTTACAGCATAACCTGTCAGCTCGGGATTCAGTTGATTGGCATGACACACTGTGTCTTCTATTTTCCGTTCTGATTCCGGCGCCAGTTCGGACATGATCAGATTTGCCTAGAAGAAGGGATTTAGTACCCCGCTAAATTTTCGGTCCGAGGCGCGCAACTAGCTCGGTATGCCACGGCATGGAGGATGAGAGAGCTTCTGGCCCCCGCTCCTACTTTCAGCTACACCCTCTCTGACGAGTGCATAGATTGGCTCATTGAAGAGGCACAAGTTGGGCCCTGTTTGCCATCAGAGGCTTCGACCAGCTCTGGGAGGAGACGCAGGAACACCTGACTATGCCCCAGATTTATTTGCTTTAATCAGAACTTTCAAGTTTTCTTTATGAATGTAATGAAAAGCAACTTCAATTTGTATTCAAGAGTAGGAGAACTCTGTATTGAAATCAATGAAATTGAAGGTTGTAGGTACTGAAAATTTTCCGTTTTGGTCCAAAAATGGTCTAAGTTATAAAAAGATTAATTTGAACAAAATCAACTTTTATTAAAACTTTTCAAAACCATTTTCGATATGGATCAGAACTGGACACGCCTGAGATCTGTCACAGAGATGCACAAACCCGGATTCCAGCAACTAGAAAGTTGCCCCTAGTCTGGATAGCACTGCACTGGAGATCACAACCGAGCTCCTGAATGCTGAATAGACAAAGATGACCAAACATGATAATATGGACAAAGTTGATCGGGGAAGTGTTTATGGCTGGACTTCAGGATGAAGTTGTCTACGTATCTCAAAGATGGGAATCAAGCCTTACGTAGTTCGGCTCGGGTTCACTCGAGTATTTACGCTCTCCTTTTGCGCTCTAACTTTTGCCAAGGCCGCCCTTTGCGAGTTTTCAACCTTGCGAGCTTAATTTTTATAATTTCAAATTTTTCATGCTCTAATTTTTGCTAGGTCGCCCTTTCAGGTTTTCGGCCTGGCGAGCCACTCAGGGAAAGTATTTCTTCAACTTGTCCATGTTGATCGGTTGGGAGAACTCTAGGCCATCTAGGTCCATCAGAACGACAGCTTCACCCGACCAGATAGACTTAATGATGTAAGGGCCAGTCCAATTGGGTCTGTACTTGCCCCTAGGGTCATGGATGGGAGCTCGGTTGTCTTTGAGCACCAAATCTCCTTCTTTCAAATTCCTGCACTTAACCTTCTTGTTGAAAGCCCTGGCAATTTTGCGTTGATAACCCTGACCATGGTATAATGCTTTCAGCCTTCTCTCATCAAAGAGCATGAGTTCTTCGAATATGCTCTACTGCCAATCTGCCTCAGCTATCTGATACTCAGCCAGTACTCGTAATGACGGAACATCAATTTTAATAGGCAGAACGGCCTCTATCCATAGACCAATGAATACGGAGTCGCCCCAGTAGAAGTTGTAATTGAAGTACGGTAGCCCCACAGAGCAAACGACAATTTATCTGGCCAGTCCCGGTAGGTTTCCACCATTTTCTGCAGTATGTATTTGATATTCTTGTTGGCAGCCTCAACTGCTCCGTTGGTCTGCGGCCGATATGTAGATGGCTTATGAAAAACCACGTTGTACTTGTCCAACAAGTCAATCACTTCCTTCTTGAAGTGGGATCCATTATCTGAATGATCTCGTTCGGGACCCCATAGCGACAGATGATATCGTTCTTGATGAACTTTGCAACATGCAAAGCCTTCAACACCGCATAAGATTGGTCCTCAACCCACTTCGTGAAATAATCTATCGCGACCAGAATGAACTCATGCCCATTGGATCCCTTCGGAGTGACAGCCCCGATACATCAATCTCCCAGACTAAAAATGGCCATGGCGAAGTCATGTTGTACAGCTTTGACGGCAGAACGTTCATGCGGTTTGCATGGATCTGACATTTGTGGCATCGCCGGACAAAACCAATACAATCCTCCTCCATGGTGGACCAGTAGTGACCCTGTCTATGGATCTTCTGGGCTAGCATCACCCCGTTCATGTGCACTCCGCACTCTCCTCCATGGATGGCTTCCATCAGGCGCTTGGACTCTTCAGCATCAACACACAGTTTATGCATCCCAAGATGACCTCTCTTGTACAGTTTACCCCCGTAGACGATGAACTGAGCAGCCATTCTTCGAATTGCCCTCTTATCTTTGGCATTTGCCCATGGTGGATACGCCTCTTTTTCCAAGAAGTTCCAGACATCGTAATACCAGGGGTTCTCATCTTGAACCTCATCTATGGCAGCAATCAGCTTGTAGGCCGGCACAAATTTCTGGTCAATGATGATCGGATGCATCCGGACTCCAAAAGGGATGTCTATCATAGAAGATAGAGTTGCTAATGAATCTGCGAACCTGCTGTTCTCTCTTAACAGATGAGCAAAATTTAATTTCTCAAACCGAGGAATCAGCAAGTCCAAGGTCAAGTGGTAGATTCTCATCTTTTCTTCTTTGACTTTCCACTCTCCTTTAGCTTGAGATACAACGAGGTTCGAGTCCCCGATGACGTCCAACCGTTTTGCCCCTAGTTCTAGGACAGCTTCTAAACCAGCAATACATGCATTATTTTCTGCTTCGTTGTTCGAGACTTTGAAACAGAGTTTGAATGCTAGAGGTATACGGAAATTGTCGGGTACTATTAACAACACCCCTATCCCATACCCATATTGGTTTGATGCTCCGTCAAAGTGCATCGTCCAGGTTTCGTCTTTGACATGCAAAATGGCCTCATCTGGGAATAGGTACTCAACTGCTTCATCCCCGTCCACTGGGTGATCGAACTAGGAACTCCGCTACCACTCTCCCCTTTACTGACTTGCGCGTCACATATTTCAGATCGAATTCGAAAAGTAGAAGCAACCAACGGGCTAGCCTACCCATAAGTGCTGGTTTCTCGAAGAGATATTTGATGGGATCTAATCTAGAAACCAGTATTACAGAGTGAGCTAACAGGTAGTGCCGCAGCTTCCTGGTAGCCCATGCCAAGGCCAAACAAGCCTTCTCCAAAGGAGTGTAACGGGTTTCATACTCCAGCATTTTCTTGCTCAGATAGTAGATAGCCCTCTCCACTTTGTCCTCAGACTCTTGCGCGAGCATACAGCCCATCATAGTTTTAGTCACTGAAAGGTACAGGATCAACGGTTTCCTCAGTTCATGCGGTGACAACACAAGTGGATTCTGTAAATATTGCTTAATCTGTTCAAAAGCAGCTGGGCATCGATCGTCCAATTGGAACTTCGTTCCTTTCTTTAGGAGACCAAAAAGTGGTTCACAAGTCAAGGTTAATTTAGAAATAAACTGTCTTATGAATTGCACTTTACCCAGAAAGCCTCGCACCTCCTTTTCAGTCCTTGGTGGTGGCATTTCTAAGATGGCCTTGATTTTGGAAGGGTCGACTTCGATACCTCTCTGTGTAATCAAGAACCCCAGCATTTTCCCTGCTGTAACACCAAACGTACACTTCTGAGGCTTTAGTTGCAACCAATACCCTCTGATCCGTTGAAAGAATTTCTGCAAGGCGGTGTAGTGGCCCTCTCTTTCCTTGGACTTGACAATCATGTCGTCTACATACACCTCCACCTCTTTATGGATCATGTCGTGCCAAATTGTGGTTGCAGCCCGTTGATACGTAGCTCCAGCATTCTTCAGCCCAAACGGCATTACCCTATAACAATAAGTCCCCCACGGGGTGGTGAAAGCAATCTTCTCCCGGTCTTCGGGTGCCATTAATATCTGATTGTAGCCAGAAAACCCATCCATGAACGAGAGCAACGCATGCCCTGCAGTGAAGTCTACTAATTCATCGATATGTGGCAGAGGAAAGTCATCCTTCAGACTGGCTTTGTTCAAATCCCTAAAATCCACACATACCCGAATTCTGCGGTCCTTCTTCGGCACTGGAGCTATGTTGGCCAACCAAGTTGGGTATTCAGATACCAGCAGGAACCCTGTGTCAATTTTTTTGGCAACCTCTTCTTTGATCTTGATAGCCCAGTCTGGGCGGATTCTTCTGAGCTTCTGCTTAACAGGTCGGGCCTGGGGGTCAAGAGGGATCCGGTGCTGTACAATCTTAGGATCGATTCTAGGCATGTCTTCATAGGACCACGCGAAAACATCTTTGAAATCTTTTAATAAAGCGACTAAGCGCTCGCGCTCCTCTGAAGACAACGTGGACCCGATCTGGACCAGCCGCGGGTCCTGCTCAGTACCAACATTCACAGTAGTGATTTCATCCATTAAAGGTTTAACAAATCTTTCCTGCTCTTGATCAATTAACCGTTGCAAAACCGGAGGAATTTCTTCCTCGTCGTTTTCATCAAAATTTTGAAAATCCTGATTTAAGCAATAAATCAAAGGCACAAAAAAATTCTCCGAAACCACACCCACGTCGTTCTCATTAAATACTTCCGAGCCGTCGGATTCTTCCGTTACAACAGACTCAAAAGAAAATGAAAAAGACGATCTAGACAGGACTGTGGTATCCGGGTTATCACCCCCGGGAATACCGGACTCAGACTCAGTTGAGCTGGAATCTGATTCCGACGTACAAGATTCAGTAGAATCAGATTCCGGCTCACTACCTGACCCGGTGCTGCTTGCATAAGGCTTTGAGCTTTATAAGTCATATACAACTCGGTTATCCTTTTGAACCTAGATCTTGAGATCTCCCGTCAACTAGGTTGGGTTGCCGTTGTGGTAACTCTTATTTAATAGGCTTGAATCCCATTTCCCTCAATGAATTCTCAACTAACTCTTTTCCTAACTCTTTGGTTAGTGGATCCGCTATGTTGTCTTTAGACTTCACATATTCAATGGAAATAATTTCATTAGAGAATAGTTGTCTCACGGTGTTATATTGACGACGAATGTGCTGTGACTTACCGTTATACATATGACTCTGTGCTCTACCTATTGCTGATTGACTATCACAATGTATGCATATAGTAGGCACCGATTTTGGCCACATTGGAATATCTTCAAGGAAGTAGTAAAGTTATTTTACTTCTTCCCCAGCTTTATCTAAAGCTATAAATTTTGATTCCATAGTAGACCTTGCAATGCAAGTCTGTTTGGAAGATTTCCAAGATACAACCGGCCTACTAATAGTAAAGACATACCCACTAGTGGATTTTGAGTCTTTAGTGTAACAACCCCAACTTGAGATTAGCTAGCTAACCATGATTAATTATGCCTAATAAGTAATTAAGGTGAAATTCTGAGGAAATTGCATGTGTGTTGCATTATTTGTGCTCATATCTGTCTAATGTAGAAATATCTGTTTGGATTTCTTGTTTCTTCTGTGAATTGAAGGCCTTATTAGTATCCGATTATGAAGTTGACTTGGTTTATGTGTTATTTGAAAATTTTCAATTGAAATTTGATTCGGAGTGATTAAATAAGATTAATTAATGTCCAATTGAGTAGCTTAAGTACTAATTTAATTAAGCCACTAATTAAGCCTATATAAGGCCTATACACACCACTTGAGCGACCTTTTTCTCATCATCTTCAAGCCTTCAAGAGACAAAAGAGAGAGAGAGAGAGATAAGAGAGATTGAGCGCGGCGGCGCACGCTTGTGTGGTGGTTTGAGCCAAAACCCACTTTGTTCATAACTCCTCCCTTCTACAAACTTGGGGTGCCCTTTGGGGCCCAATCCAAGTTTGTCCACCTAGAGCTTATATACTCACACAAGCTCTCTTAACATTTCAATATTGGACAAACATTACAAGGAAACCCAAATTTTACTTTTTAATTTTTAATTATCCATTCCACGAACCTGAAAACAACGTTAACTTCTCATTCACTCATAAATAGTTCTGATGAACCGTTTGCACCGTGTGATTTTCCATGCAACAAGGAACACGTCACTTCTTTGAACCCATCCTAAAAGACGTGTGGACCTCACTCAAATTTGAGCACAAAGTTGGCCCAAAATAAGCCTATAAAAAACCATAATCCAACAATTCCCCACATGAATGGAATTTGACAGAGAGAAAATGCAACAACATGATCTAATTAAAAAGAGTACAGAAATCGAAAATATTTTGCAAATGATAGATAACTTTTCGCTTTGAACCTTCCCTTGTGAAACATTATCGGATTTACTAGCTAATGAGTGAACATGATATCTTGAACAGTTCATCCATTTGTGTAAACCAAGACAATAGAACTCACACAGTATATTACCAAACACAGTTTAATTCTCACTATTGTGTTCATTTTGGCCCTGAACAACCTGTCCTTTCATGAGTGCTCTAGAGAATTGTAGCCCTTCACAAATCTCATAGAATAGGCCTAGTTCACACTCTTATAAATGATTCTTATGAAGAGTATCCTGCCATACCCCATTAGGTATTCCTAGATATAAGAATCATTAAAAGTATTACTTAATCTAAAACGCTACAGACATCACTATTTCATCATAGAAATAGGTAGGAGTTTGACTCTTTAGTGATCTTTATAAGTCATATACAACTCGGTTATCCTTTTGAACCTAGATCTTGAGATCTCCCGTCAACTAGGTTGGGTTGCCGTTGTGGTAACTCTTATTTAATAGGCTTGAATCCCATTTCCCTCAATGAATTCTCAACTAACTCTTTTCCTAACTCTTTGGTTAGTGGATCCGCTATGTTGTCTTTAGACTTCACATATTCAATGGAAATAATTTCATTAGAGAATAGTTGTCTCACGGTGTTATATTGACGACGAATGTGCTGTGACTTACCGTTATACATATGACTCTGTGCTCTACCTATTGCTGATTGACTATCACAATGTATGCATATAGTAGGCACCGATTTTGGCCACATTGGAATATCTTCAAGGAAGTAGTAAAGTTATTTTACTTCTTCCCCAGCTTTATCTAAAGCTATAAATTTTGATTCCATAGTAGACCTTGCAATGCAAGTCTGTTTGGAAGATTTCCAAGATACAACCGCCTTACTAATAGTAAAGACATACCCACTAGTGGATTTTGAGTCTTTAGTGTAACAACCCCAACTTGTGATTAGCTAGCTAACCATGATTAATTATGCCTAATAAGTAATTAAGGTGAAATTCTAAGGAAATTGCATGTGTGTTGCATTATTTGTGCTCATATCTGTCTAATGTAGAAATATCTATTTGGATATCTGTTTTCTTCTGTGAATTGAAAGCTTTATCGGCATCCGATTACGAAAGTGACTTGGTTTATGTGTTATTTGAAATTTTTAAAACATTATGGCTGGTTCAATTGGAATTCGATTCGGAGTGATTAAATTAGATTAACTAATGTCCAATTGAGTAGCTTAAGCACTAATTTAATGCCTAATAAGTAATTAAGGTGAAATTCTAAGGAAATTGCATGTGTGTTGCATTATTTGTGCTCATATCTGTCTAATGTAGAAATATCTGTTTGGATTTCTGTTTTCTTCTGTAAATTGAAGGCTTTATCGGCATTCGATTACGAAAGTGACTTGGTTTATGTGTTATTTGAAATTTTTAAAACATTATGGCAGGTTCTATTGGAATTCGATTCGGAGTGATTAAATTAGATTAATTAATGTCCAATTGAGTAGCTTAAGCACTAATTTAATTAAGCCACTAATTAAGCCTATATAAGGCCTATACATACCACTTAAGCGACCTTTTTCTCATCATCTTTGAGCCTTCAAGAGACAAATGTGAGAGAGAGAGAGAGAGAGAGAGAGAGAGAGAGAGAGAGATAAGAGAGATTGAGCCCAACCAAAGAATTTGCTAGAAATTGAAGGGATTGGACTTAGAACAACAAGAATCAAGCTTCTAGTTCTCACATTGACAAGCTAAGGTAAGAATTCAAGCCTTTGAACTTGTTCTTGAGTTGGTGAATTTATGAATTCTAGAGAATTGAGTGGTTTATTGCGAGAAGTGAGCTAGAAGGAAGGAACATAGATCATACCATGCATGCATGTTCATTTGAGCACAATTTGAGGTTGTTTTCAAATAATCTCCTCTTGCATGTCCTTAGCTTGATCTTCTGCTAAGAATTCAACATATTTTTGAGTTAGACACCTCATTGGATCATGTTTTGAAAGCTTGGAACTTGCACCTTTACATGAATGATATGTGATGTTATGTTTTCAAAGATTTGGGTTTTGTTTTGGACAATTGGCAAGCTTTTGGGGATTGATTTTGTGAAATGATTTTGAATTTACCATGGTTTCACCATTTACAAGTATTTCTTATAGCTTCCTCAAGTTTTTGGCCCAAAAAACCATGTTTTATAGCTTCGAATTTGAGTTTTGAGTTGAGAAGAGCAATCTAGAAATTCTAGAATTTTGCTCTCCACTTGAGCGACAGATTCTTTGCTCAAGCGATCACTCTGCGATCTTGCACCTCTGCTCGAGCGACCAGAAGTTCGTTTGAGTGTGAAATGCAAGCTCCAAGAAGTTTCATGTTTTTGTAGACCGCTCGAGCGAGAAGAGTTGTGCTCAAGAGAGGACCTGAGTCTCACGCTCGAGTGACCGTCGAGCGTGCAAATCACACAACCAATACTTTTTCAAAGTCTGCAGACCGCTCGAGCAAAGGAAATTGGGCTCGAGTAGCCCCTCACATGTTTACATGTCTACTTGAGCGAAAAAAGTTGCGCTCGAGCTGGACCCCTATTTTCAGCAAGTTTGGCTAAGTGTTTCCAGGCACATTTTGACATCCTTATTGCCTCCTAGGTATTCATAGGCCAAGATTAAGACACAATAATGAGAGTAAAGGCAAGAAACACACAAAGAACAAAATGAAATGAGTTATGTACAATCCAAGCATGTGTTTCAGTATATGTATCTGTTATGATTGGTGTTAGTCACGCGCCGTGAGCAGTTGATCCATTGGTTTGCTGCCAAGCTATCTGTGAAGTTATCTATGAGTAATAACTTAGTAAAGCTATGTTCGATACGAAATGCTTTCCGAACATTATGACATGATATGAACTGTTTTTGAATGATAGAAAAAGTTATTATGTGATTACATGAATGATGATCCACTTCTTTGAAATGTTTATATAATATCCTTAGCAGAGGCCCTCGCCCAGGGGACATAAATACTGTGGCTTATGGTCATAAGGCCCTCGCCCGGGAGAGACAATACTGTGGCCTAAGCCCTCGCTTGGGGAAAATAATACCATGGCACATGCCCTCGCCCGGGGGAAACAATACCGTGGCTCATGTATGAAATATGTTACCCGGTACCAGAGATTCCAATGTTGAACTTAATAAGCTTTACCAAAGAGATATGTTTGGTGCTAACGGATACACCACTGATGATATGAATATGTTTATGATTTTGTTTCTGATACGAATATAGATATGCTTCTGTTCAATAAGAGATTTGAAGTTATGTTTATGATGGACATCATTCAGTTAAACCATTTACTCTGTTATTAGTCATTGGGCTTCTGCTTACTATTTATATTATGTATGTAGGTGACCATGCACATGACCAGACTCAGAATTGAGGACCTGGCGTATCAGTTTTGTCAGCCAACCATTGTACCTCCGAGGAGGTTCCCTTCTTGAGCGAGTCAAGTTTAAGTGGCTTAAGTTTAAGACCTTGTCTTCCTTTGGGGATAGAATAAGTTTTCTGTTATCTGTATATTAGGTTATGTCCCTTTTGGCTATATCTGTAATGAATGTGACGAAGACTACTGCATTATGACGTCACGTATATGTGTGTACAGTTTAAAAAATTTCTATCCCATATATGTCTCCACAGCTCAATGGACTATGTATGTTTCTATTTTTGCTTTCGCAGCCCCTAATTATAAGTTATTTTGTTCAGAGACCTTTGGTAATCCAAGGATTACTAGCTGGTTACGGCACTAAACTCACAGGGGCAGGTTTGGCTCATGATAGAGTGGTGTCAGAGCACATGATTATACTGCACACACGAGTCCATATGAGCTATAGGGTGTCCTAGTAAGCATTAGGGGCATCTCATCTGCATGTGTGAGTGTGTAAACTAATGTCTGTTACTGTGCAAATTGAATCTGACCATGAATACATGAAATAGAAATGAATGGCCGTGATTGAATGATGTAAACGTAATGAAAAGAATTATTGGCCTATGTTTATTATTGTTTTGTTTACCTATAGCAACATGAAGAATGCAAGGGGAAATGATACAAGTGAATCTTATGAGGCCCGAATGAATAGAATGGAACAGATGCTTGCAGCCCTGCCGAGGCAATAACGCAACAATAGAGGCAACAACCTTTGCCTCATTTGCCTTTGTCAGTATAAGTTGAACCAGATACCAATGACATTATCAACTTGACCCAAACGTTCATGAAAATGAAATCACCAACTTTCTTAGGTGGCATTGAGTCGTTGAAGGCAGAAACAGGCAGCTTAAGATGGAAAAATTATCCGAGGTCATTCCCTGCTTTGAGGCTCAAAAGGTTCTTTTGGCCACCTATACCTTAAAAGATGAAGCCCGTAGATTGTGGTTGTTAATCTGAGGTAGTAATGGGCATATGACATGGGCTCGTTTCAATGAGATTTTTATCACAAGTACTTTCCTCGATGCTTTCGGGATCAGAAAGTTTTCGAATTCCAAGAACTCAAATAAGAGAGGATGTCAGTGGCCGAGTATGAGGCCAAGTTTACCAAATTGGCGCAATTTGCTGCACATATGGTGGATACTGATTACAAAAAGGCGTGGAAATTTGAAGGCAGCTTGGATTTGGAAGCGTTTGACCGAGTAGGCGTCTTGAAGTTGCCTACTTATGTGGAAGTTCTGGATAGAGCAATAATGGCAGAAGCCACCCTGGCAACAATGAAACAAGCCAAGGCACCAACCACAGAATGGAGAAGTAAAAGATCCAGATTCAATTTCAAGAAGGGCCGGTCATTTCCAAAAAAGAAACAGAATACAAGATCCTCCAGCAGCTCTAGCCAGAGTAGTGGCTTTATTCCAAATTGTCCTGATTGTGGAAGAAAGCATAGGAGAGTATGTCACTGTGCATCTGGTGCCTGTAACCGGTGTGGCAAAGTTGGCCATATGATAAAAGATTGTCAACTTGGGCTCAAGAATGCCAATCGGCCCGCAGCAAGTTCAACTAGGTCTACTTCGATGGCCAGGTCAAATACTAAAATTAATGTCAGGGGTAACACTGGGAATGAAACGTTGAGACAAGGGAGAATGTTCACACTAGTGCCCGGAGATGTACAAAACTCTAAGTCTGTGGTGCCAGGTATAATTCCATTTGTATCCAAAATGCATATGTCTTGATAGATTCTGGTTCTACACACTCATTTGTGTCTCGTACCTTTTCTCAGAAATTAACTAGACCCTTAGAATCCATGAATTATTTATTGTCTGTATCTATGCTATCTGTGGGTTCAATGGTATGTGTATATGTATATCCAGCATGTGATATTGTGATTGGTAATGTGACGTTGTATGTTGACTTATTGCTGTTGGGAATTGATCATTTTGACTATATACTAGGTATGGACTGGTTAACAAAATACTACGCGACTATTGACTATGTGAATCAATTTATTGTATTTCGTTCACCTGGCTTACCTGAGTTTGTGTTTACTGGGAATGCGGTAATTCCTCCGTCATACCTGATTTCTGCTATGAAAGCTATTAAACTTCTTAGGAAGGGATGTAGGGGTAACATGTGTTGTGTTTTGACTGAGATATCTAATAATTCTAATGTGGAAACTATTCACGTTGCTTGTGAATTTCCCGATGTGTTTCCAAATGACTTGCCTAAAGACTTAGTTAATAGGGAAATTGAGTTCACTATTGAAGTAACGCCGGGAACACAACCTATTTCCAAGACCCCTTACAGAATGTCAACCTCAGAACTAAAAGAATTGAAAACCTAACTTCAAGAACTGTTAGACAAGAAATTCATCCATCCGATCACCTTACCTTGGAGTGCTCCAGTTTTGTTTGTTAAGAAGAAGGATGGGTCCTTGAGATTATGTATAGATTACTGGAATTGAATAGAGTAACTATCAAGAATAAATATCCATTGCCCTGGATAGATGATTTATTCGACCAATTTCAGGGAGCCCAAGTATTTTCTAAAATTGACCTCCGATCAGGCTATCATTAGTTAAAAGGTAAAGCAGAAGATATAGAGAAAACAACATTCAGAACTAGATATGAGCACTATGAATTTTTGGTCATCCCATTTGGGGTAACAAATGCAGCAGCGGCTTTTATGGACCTAATGAACAGGGTTTTCAAACAATATCTCGATGAAGTTATCGTTGTGTTTATTGATGATAACTTGATTTATTCAAACAACAAGGAAAAACATGATAGTCACTTGAGAATTGCTCTATAGATTTTGAGAGAAAAGAAATTGTATACCAAATTGTCTAAATGTGAGTTTTGGCTTGACAGTGTGACATTTCTGGGACATGTAATCAACAAGGATGGTATCTCCATTAACCCACAAAAAAATTGAAGTCATTGTAGATTGGCCAAGACCAACCAACATGTCAGAAGCTAGAAGTTTTCTGGGGCTTGCAGGGTATTATCGTCGGTTTGTGAAAGACTTTTCAAAACTTACTATGCCATTAACACAATTAACACAAAAAAATGTACCCTTTGATTGGGCCGATCAGCGAGAATCAGCTTTCCAAGAACTGAAGACTAGACTGGTAACTGCACCTATTCTGACATCGCCTAACGGAACCAATAGGTTCCAGATTTACAGTGATGCTTCCTACAACGACTTGGGATGTGTACTAATGCAAAATGGAAAAGTAATTGCTTGTGCCTCTCGCCAACTTCGTCCTCATGAAAAGAATTACCCAACTCATGATCTTGAACTGGCAGTTGTGGTGTTTGCTTTGAAAATTTGACGTCACTATATGTACGGCACAACTTGTGAAGTGTATACCAATCACAAAAGTTTAAAATATTTCTTTGCACAGAAGGAACTGAACATGAGACAGAGAAAATGGTTGGAATTGATAAAAGACTATGACTTGCAAATTTTGTATCATCCAGGGAAGGCAAATACTATTGCAGATGCATTGAGCCGGAAATCTATCGGGAATTCGTCATGTCTGCTCACAGGTCAGAGAGAATTGTTGTGTGACTTGGAAAAGAATGAGATTGAAATAGTGTTGCATGAACAAGGCGGGATCTTGGCCGCTATTTCTACTCAACCTGCTATCATTGAAGAAATCAAGGAGAAATAATGTGAAGATGAGTATTTGAAGAAAATCATTGAGGAAATTGGCTCAAAACCTAAGCCAGGATTTGTGGCTGAAAAATGGTGTGCTGACATTCCAGAATAGACTTTGTGTATCGAACCATTATGCTTTGAGGAAATGTGTTATGACTGAAGCCCATAATTCCAAATTTGCTATGCATCTAGGGAACTCAAAGATTTATCATGTGATAGAACTTCCGGTGGCTTGGAATGAAAAAAAGCATTGCTGACTTTGTGGCTAGATGTTTACGTTGCCAACAAGTTAAAGTTGAACATCAACGACCCTCTGAATTACTTCAGCCACTTCCAATACCGGAATGGAAATGAGAGCATATTACCATGGATTTTATTGTAGGGCTGCCTCACTTTGCTCGAGGTATGGATTCTATTTGGGTCATTGTTGATCGTTTAACTAAATCTGCTCACTTTTTACCTGTCAAATCTTTGTATAATGTGGATAAGTTGGCTAACTTATATGTCAATGAGTTTGTGAAATTACATGGACTTCCAGTGTCCATAGTATCTGATAGAAATCTCAAGTTTACTTCGAGATTCTGGCAGAGTTTGCAACAAGCTTTCGGAACTGAGCTGAGATTAAACAGTGCTTATCACCCACAGACAGATGGCCAATCTGAACGGACCATTCAAACATTAGAGAACATCTTACGGATGTGTGTGTTAGACTTTCAAGGCAATTGGGAGACTTACCTTCCTCTGGCCGAATTTGTGTATAATAACAGCTATCATTCAAGCATTGGAATGGCTCCTTATGAAGCTTTGTACAGTAAGAAATGTCGTTCTCTGATTATTTGGCCGAAATAGGTGACAAACCTTTATTGGGACCGGAACTGATACAAGAAACAGCTAAAAATGTGAAATTAATCCGGCAAAGATTGAAAATTGCACAAAGCCGCTAGAAGAGCTATGCCGATATCTAAAGAAGAAACAGAGAACATGAAGTCGGGGATCACATATTTATCAAAATGACTCCAATGAAAGGCCAGACACGGTTTGGCGTAAAAGGCAAATTGGCACCGAGATATGTTAGACCCTATGAAATCCTTGAGAAGATTAATTTAGTGACGTATCGGGTAGCTTTACTACCAGTCATGGAACATATGCACAATGTTTTTCATGTCTCTATGCTTCGGGGATTATTTGAGAGATCCACTATATTTGATTGATTCGACTCATGTGTTTCTAAAAGATGATTATACATACGACAGAGAGGCCAATGCAAATTGTGAATCGCTAAATCAAAAGATTGAAAAACAAAGAAATTCCATTGGTGAAGGTTGATTGGCAGAATCACGGAGGAACCTATGCGACTTGGGAGACAGAAGAAGACATGATGAAAAAATACCCTAAATTAGTTCCGTTGAATCTGGTATTCTTCCAAAATGAAGGTAATTCGAGTTTGGAGGACTAAACTCTATAAGAGGGGAAGACTATAACAATCCCGACTTGTGATTAGCTAGCTAACCATGATTAATTGTGCCTAATAAGTAATTAAGGTGAAATTCTGAGGAAATCGCATGTGTGTTGCATTATTTGTGTTCATATCTGTCTAATGTAGTAATATCTGTTTGGATTTCTTGTTTCTTCTGTAAATTGAAGGCCTTATCAGTATCCGATTATGAAATTGACTTGGTTTATGTGTTATTTGAAAATTTTCAATTGAAATTCGATTTGGAGTGATTAAATTAGATTAATTAATGTCCAATTGAGTAGCTTAAGCACTAATTTAATTAAGCCACTAATTAAGCCTATATAAGGCCTATACACACCACTTGAGCGACCTTTTCTCATCATCTTCAAGCCTTCAAGAGACAAATGTGAGAGAGGGAGAGATAAGAGAGATTGAGCCCAACCAAAGAATTTGCTAGAAGTTGAAGAGATTGGACTTAGAACAACAAGAATCAAGATTCTAGTTCTCATATTGACAAGCTAAGGTAAGAATTCAAGCCTTTGATCTTGTTCTTGAGTTGATGAATTTATGAATTCTAGAGAATTAAGTAGTTTATTGTGAGAATTGAGCTAGAAGGAAGGAACATAGATCATATCATGCATGCATGTTCATTTGAGCACAATTTGAGGTTGTTTTCAAAGAACCTCCTTTTGCATGTCCTCATCTTGATCTTCTTCTAAGAATTCAACATGTTTTTGAGTTAGACACCTCAATGGATCATGTTTTGAAAGCTTGGAACTTGCACCTTTACATGAATGATATGTGATATTATGTTTTCAAAGATTTGGGTTTTATTTTGGACAATTGGCAAGCTTTTGGGGCTTGATTTTGTGAAATGATTTTGAATTTACCATGGTTTCACCATTTACAAGTATTTCCTATAATTTCCTCAAGTTTTTGGCCCAAAAGACCATGTTTTACAGTTTCAAATTTGAGTTTTGAGCTGAGAAGAGTAATTTGGAAATTCCAGAATTCTGTTCTTCGCTCGAGCGATAGATTCTCTGCTTAGGCAACCACTCTGCGATCTTGCCAATCTTTGTCGGCACAGATGTGGTGAGTAACACCAGTGTCCACCCACCATTCTTTAGGATTTCCGACAAGGTTTTCCTTGGAAACAACTGCAGAAAGATTTATGTCATCTACACCATTGGAATTTTTGTCCACTTTGGTCATATTAGTTTGAGCAGGCTTTTTGTTTGATCTTCCTTTGCCTCTGCACTTGTTGCGGAAATCTTTGGCCCGATGTCCCTCTTTCTCACAGATGTAACATTTGCCATTGAACTTGTACTTCTTAGTTTCTCCTCCTTCAGAGCCTTGAGCAAAACTTTCTCCAGAATACTTTCATTTCTTTGCTTTTGGAGCATGTTCCACCACATTTGCCTTAGACTCCATTAGATGCTTACCAGCCCGCTTCTCAAAATTGCAACTGTCCTCCTCAATCCTCAAACGCACAATCAATTCTTTCAAAGTCATTTCTTTGCGCTTATGTTTGAGGTAGTTTTTGAATTCCTTCCAATCTTGTGATAATTTTTCAATTAAGGCAGCAAATTGGAAAGATTCACTAAGAGACATGCCTTCCGCATGAATGTCATGCAGAATGAGTTAAAGATCTTGAACTTGGTTGATCACAGTCTTAGAATCAACTATTACAAAGTTTAGAAATTTTCTTACTATGAATTTCTTCGAGCCAGCATCTTCTATTTTGTACTTTTTTTTCAAAGACTCCCAAAGTTCTTTTGTCATCTTAATAGGACTATAGACGTTATACAATGTGTTATCAAGTTCATTCAAGATGTAATTATGGCAAAAGAAATCAACATATTTCTAGGCATCGACCACAACAACCACTTGTCAGTCGGTTTCATCCTCGTTCAGAGTAAGAGCATTCTCACAGAGAAAATGTTGAGAGTAGTAAGATAGAATAGCAATTTATGCAGCCATCTTTTAAAATCAGTTTTTAAGAACTTCTCTGGCTTTTTACCATGATTGACTGGCAGAGTCACAACAGGAGAAGGGGTTGAAGCAATTGCAGCCACCATACCAGTACTGATTTGAGCATTAGTTTTAGTAGCCATAAATTCTAAATCCTAATTAGAATTTTAAACTACACAAAAAATTAAACTATAAACACATAATTTAAATTCTGTAAAAATAAAAGAAACAAGAATTGTAACTTTTATTTCTAATTAATTTGAAAATAAAATTTTATTTAAACAAATTAATTCCACACAGAAAAATATTTCTGTAAAATTCAAAAATTAAAATACTGAAAGCAGAATTTAAATTAATAAAAACTCAGAAATTATTTTTGAAAATCACAATTAATTTCTGACCAACTTTACAAATGAATATTCTGAAATTGTTAATAACTACCAGTATATTACTACTAGTTGTCAAAGAAAATAAATAGTATATTACTACTATTTGACAAATAGTATGTTACTACTATTTGTATTTCTAACTAGAATATTACTTTATATAATCACAGAAAATAATTTCTGTAAAAAGAAGAAAGGAAGAAAGATAAACAAACGAAAAATTCTCTATAAACAGAACAATTCAAGTCTATCTTAAGATTGTTGGAACAATCTTCTATGTAAAATAAATAACGTGAAACCAATCAAACAAATAAAAATAAATTACTTATAGAATTTATTTACCGAAATAAAAAAATACAAAAATGATCAAGTCGAGTGTGTAACACTCTGTCCTTAAGATAGATTTATCCTGCTTCGGTACTTAAGGATAAATGGTGTCTATCTCCCAAGATACAATGATCTACACAGATTGTAGTAGCACTCCAAACAATCTATACAGCGACTAGAACCTGTGTCTATACTCACTACAAGAAATTGCACTTTTGGCAACTACTTTTGGCGACGACGTCAATTTTTCATAGCCAAAAGTATATTTTTGGCGACATAGTGATGAATTTCGTTGGTAAAAGTAGACCTTTACCAACGCAATTTACTATCGTCGCTAAAAAAACATAACATTCTTTAAGCGTCAAAATTATTTGTTGGCGCCAAAATTTCAAAAGTTTTAGCTACGAGGCTTATTTTTTACCAACACAATGAGCGTTGCTATTAGTGTGCTTACTTTTGGCGACGATAAGTTGGCGTGGGCAAAGAGTTAAACATTTAGCGACGATAACATTGTTCGTCGGTAAAAGTTTTACTAGTGAAACATGTGATTTATTGATTTGTGTTTTTATTACAACTTTTGAAAGAGTTTTAAATATTCTAGTTATTGAATTGTAAATTCAAAGTGATCATTGAATTAGATCACAAAATGAACTCATCAAGGCCAAACATACTCTTAAATTGAGATGGCTAATTTGAGTTAATTTAAGCATTTCTAAATAATGTGGTTAGATTATCAATTTCAATATGTTTGGTTTTATTTTCAGATTCTTTTCATTGTGGTTTTATGTTTGGTTTTATTTTCATAAATTAGTTTAATTTTTTTTTCCTAAAAAACTATATAAAAAAAAATTTTGGGTGAAAAAATAAAAAATATCCTTATTATTTTTATATAATTTTATCTTTTAGGTCATATACTACAATAAAATTGGTTTTTTACCAAACCACATCGACAACCTACAAGACACTGATAGTGGGTTCTAATCATAAGTAACATAGAAAAAACAGAGGGAGAAGAAAGACAGTGAATTGGTTGGAAGGGGAAAGGATTCTTCAAACCCTTGTTCTTCAAAGTTCTACTATCAATTGAATCGGTGGAGATTGAGAGGCAAACACGGTAGTCCCGAAGCCCTTTGGAGGTTCTTCAAAGCCATACGCTGTGTCGACGTACACAAAACAGAGAGAGGATCTTGCTGTGAGAGGCATATGGTACTCTCCTCTTTTCGGCGGCAAGACTAATTCGACGGTAAGGCACTCTTCTCATCTCTTCTCTCTTCTCTTCCTTGTTTCTAAAACCCTTGTTTCTGCTCTCTCTCACTCTCACTCTCGCATTCAGTGTAGTTGGCGGTGTGATTGGAGTGACTGTGGGTAATTTCACTCTACCTAAATCCTTAATCCAACAAAGAAAGAGAAAAGAATTTGAAGAACAATCGGAAAATCTGAAGGTATTCCTCTCTCAATTGATTATTTTTGAAACCCTCCCTCTCCTGAAACCCTATTTTCTCTCTCTGAAATCGCCCCTCTTGTAAAATCCTCTTCTCTCTAATTTTTCCCCTCTTTTCTCTGTGTAGGGTTCTCTCAGAATTCTGATTCCAATCTTTCTTGGCTCTTACAGATTTGGTATTTTTACATTTGAAATGAGGCCTGCTAAAATTTTATTTTATTTTGTTTTTTTATATATTTAGTTGACAAGTAATGAAATAATCGATGAATATTCTCAGGCATTGGGTTTTTTACATTGATTAGTGTAGTATTTTTTTTTTTTTGGGGGGGGGGGAAAGAACTCATTCATCATTCTGAAGCTTCAACTATGAAAATTATGATTGTCCACCAATATAACCCAATTTCTTGACAACCTCACTTATAACACGTGCACAGCCATTGCGTTGGCTGTATCATCACAAATGGACTTGGAAGGAAATTTTTTTTATGAACATCAAAATTTGTAGTGGTGGACCAAAGCTTTCCCACCAACATGTCAATGCCATGAAAACAAAATTAACAGGAGAGCTATAACTGAAATAATCAAACATTCAATGCCCCCATTTGAAGATGACCAGCAATCAATGCATTCCATTTTTTCTAAAAATTGAGGCCACTATATTAATGGCCTACACTAGATACATAGTGTCCTTTAGACTCTTGTTCACACTTGAAAACAGACCCCTAATGTTCTACAGAAGCATGCAGTTTAAATTTTATTTTTAATATGCTTTTACCACTTCGTATGTTCTTGAATCTCAAGTTCTCCCTTTGGCAAGATTATGAATCCATTCTGAAATATTTTAAATACATATCAGGTTGATCATTAAAGCAGTCTATTAACAATATTCTAGCGAAAATCAAAATGCTGATAATTTAATTCAGTGTAGCCCTTGCTATAACCAAATGAATAATTTTGTTCTTGTTGAAAGTGTCATCATATGTGCTACCCACCAATAGCTTGCAGCCATATGTATAAGTTTCAAACAACCAAGAAAAGTGTATAAATATTCTGCGTAGGTTGATATTATCTATTGTTTTGATTGATTTTGATCAAATGGGTAGATTTTTATAATAACACAAATTGTTACAACTGACAAATGATTACACAGTTTTGTCAATTCTCAAAGCCAGTTTGAATAATATGGTTTGGGGAACATCATGAATGATTTCACTTATTTAATGGTTTTTGTTTGGTTTAGGAATCTTTTTTCTGGGAACGAAATCAGTTTTATCCTTCATATTCTATCATCAAGAGCTTCACTACTATGCACCATTCTCTCTTTTGTAAAATTTTCTGGTGAAATTCTGGAACTTCTGTTGATTAGAGGTTCTTGAATGTTGTTTAAAGTTTTTTAGAGTTACATATTGATTAATGTGTCAATTGTGGCTTAGTTGATGTCAACGTGACTTGATTTTTTGCTTTGTCATCTTCTGTTTATTATTCTGATCCCTTGAAGTCATTTTGAGACCATGTTTTTCCATTTCACATATTTTATGTACATTTGTTTATTTAGGAATTCATGGGAAGAAATCTCCTCGCTTTGAATGTCATGTGGAAGTACATGGAGCAGGTGAGCAATTTTTTGTCTAGAAACTTGTGGTTATAGATGAAGTGTTCGATTTATATAAAATTTCCGAAATATGCTGAATATGATGAACATTTTGATGAAAAATTGAAAGCTTCATATCACTGTTATGCTGCAGTCAATGATCTATTTTCTCATGGTACAAGATATTTTAATTTGGATCAAATGACTGTTATCCATCTATTAATTATCATAGTTCTTTTTCTTTTAGAGCAGTATTGAATTGAATTAAAATTATTGCTATCTTCACTATTTTTTTTGATGTAGGACAACATTGTTGATGGGATTTTAGGCCTGTAGGGTTCTAGGGTTTATAACCGATGTAACAAAGGAATTAGGATTTTGAAGTCTAAAGAAGCAAGGTAAATTTTAGGGCTGTTCTGGGTTCTGTTAACAGCATCCTGGCTAGTTTTAGATTATTTAGGTTTGTTAAATGAAGTTTGGATATTGGTAGAGGCATAATAAGGTTTGGTTATGGCTCTTAATGACTTGAAAGAGTAAAAAAGTTAGAATAAAAAATAAAAAAATGGAGGAAGAAGAAACTCTATATAATCCTTTAGGCATTGCACGTACTACTAAATTTCATCACACAATACCAAAGAGCTACAGTAGTCACTGGAAGTGATTTAAAGCTTATTCAATACTGAATTGGAGGCATTATGTGTGACACTCATGACGCAAACTGCACCGTCTTCGGATTAGGGATTTTGACCAGTAGATAGCCATGAGCTACCAAAGGCCTACTTATATCAAGTGAAATGTGCATTTGGAAATATATGATTCATTTGAAAATTTCTCTTCAACGAAAGTATGCTGTAATAGAACCTGTGTAATCCTAGTGATACCATAAACCCATTAGAGCAAGTGCTTAAGTCAGAATATCATTCATGTGCTATTTACAAAGTGGGTGTACATTTTGTACATAATTGGCCATAATTCAAAGACATCAATACATATGACCTGATAATCAATTTCAAGGACCAACCGAAAGCATGTTGGAATAAAACTTGTGTAATCGTAGTGGTACCATAAACCCATCAAAGCAAATGCTTAAATGTCGTTTATATGCTGTGTACAAAATGGGTGTAGATTTTGTACATAAGTGGCCATAATTCAAAGACCTCAATACATATGACATGATCAATTTGAAGGACCCATTGGCCATACATATATACATCATAGCATGCACAATGTCTTCCATCTTGGTTTCTACTTTCTAGATCAATGAAATGATCTCCTTAGCTATGTACATAAATACATATAAACGCTTGACATCTTTTCTAAACTCCCATTACCTGAAAACTTTTAAGATGGAATGGTGTGAGCCAATGCTCATCGATAATAGCATACAAAGTGCACAAAAGAATCTATATGGATATCGTCATATACATGTACCAAAACAGAGCTCATTTATAAATCAAAGTTTATATATAAAATAAACTTCATATTTTGAACTAGAGTCCTTAGAGATTTTATAAAGACACATATAATGTTCTTTGCCAGGGGAAAACTGTATGATCGTGTATCATATAGTTAAACAAAAAGTCGTATGATGACCTCCCAGAATCCCTATAATGATGTAATGATATGAGGCCATCACAGCAGAACTAATACAGAGGGATATCCAAGCCAACTACCAAAACCAAAACATATAAGCCACTTTTTTGCAACAAGGGTTAGATATCTCAGTTTTTCTTTGAATACATTGAATTTGGCACAATAGAGGAAATTGATTCCTTTTTCCATAGGTTTTTGTAAGTGCCCAGTTTGCTAGGATTTGCTTGAGAAGTATGTAGTTTACAATATATTGATGTGGTTTGTTTTCTGCACTTAAATCGTGTCATTTTAAGCCTACTATAGTAATGCTTATACTAATTCTCTCTTTTTATGTGTCTCTCTGATTTCTTTTGGTCTCTTATCGGGCTTTTCGAGTAAGTGAATGCATTAGGAGGGACCATTTCAGAACCTTCAATTTCTTGAAATCCTAGTTTTCTCATATTGAAAACATTTTTGTTGTCTTCTTTTTCTTTTCTGCTTTCCATCATACAATTTTTTTGAAAAGTATTGCATTAACCATGCACATTTCATTTTATTAGAATCTCACAAGGAAAAGGGAAAAACTGAAATGAGGGGTAAATTCAATGAATAAGAAGGAAGAAATGGTAAAAAATGATGTCAATGCAACAATTTCATTGCTGTCGTTGTCAACCCAAAATAAATTTGTAACCAACTCGTATTGGTGCCGGCAATCAGAGGCAATAATCATTGGGGGACTACCATCTTCACCATGATCATCACCAGGACTGCAGCAGTATTGACATCATCTTTGCCTCCCTGAATCCCACTGAACATCATGAATCCCACTGAACATCATGTCCATTTTTGTTGGAAACAAATATATCACAATGACCCTTATTCATACTGTTGCCTTTGTCAGCGATGACCACCACGATTTGATGTTAGAAATGACCATTCTGCTTGAATCTTACTGAATAGTTCTAGTACCTTCAAAAAGTGTCCTTTGGTTGTGTTGAGGGGACTATAAGGAAGATCGGTCTCAGTCTCTCTCTCTTGCATGGGTGTGGAGGCATGTCTGCTCGCTTTAGCACTCAAAGAGATGACAGATAGGCTGAGATGTAGCTCATTGTGGGTGCCACTTTTTACTAGCTGCTCACCAGTATAGTTGCCTTTTACCTATAGTTTTTAAGTTTATGTTTGTTAGTGAATGCAATCATTTTATTTGTTTTCTTCTTGTTGCCAAATTATTGAATGATGTGAACTTGATAATGATTAGGAGTTTTGTATTGTAATATCATCATATTGTTGTCTGACTACAGAGAATCTGAAACCTCTGTACATATCACAGAGATAATGCATATGCCTTCCATATCAGAAATCATTGAAATGGACCTTATCTGAATATTAGTAGAGAATCTGAAATTAGTTTGCCTTGTGTAAATTATTGCCATTGTTGCAAGTGAATGATTTGTAACTTGGACAACATTTTTTTCACTGGAGTGTAGAATGCATTGGATCTACTGCTACTAATTGTTTTAGTATAGTTGGAAATTGAAGGTTTTTATTTTATTTTATTTTTTACCGGATGATGGTAAAAGCTTTATGTTTTGGCCAGTACTTACGCTTGCATATCTATTAACACTCTCACACACACATACACACACACACACACACAGACTGCTTCCAGATCAATAAGAAAGCTAATGGACTTTGTTTTAAACTTGTCATTGATCAATACAGATTGCTACCAGATCCTCCTTTTTGCTGGTGGCTGATGGCTGTTGCTTGTTGGTTTGCTGCATCTGCTGGTCTGTTGCTGCTGGTTTGCTACTGCTGTCGCTCTCGTGGTTGATGCTTGCTGGGCGGCTACTGTTGCTGTTGCAATGTTGCTGTGAGGCAGCTGCTACTAGATGTTGATCTGCTGGATAAGTTTGTGGGTGATTTTCATGCCGTTTTGCCTGTCTTTGTTAGTTTCATGTTTTATTTTGTTATCTGTTGTTTCTAATGTGGGTTCACAATTTGGATGTATTTGGGTATTTTAGTGACTTTACCCTTTTAGGTTTTATACATTGCTTCTAAAAGCAGTATCAGTAGTGTTTTTTTGCTTGCACAACAACTTTAGGTAATTTCATATCAATGTTATTAGTTTGTGATAGTGGTGCCTGAGGGATGCCTCTTGTAAATCTGTAAATCTTATAACAATATATAAATTATTTTCAATTATGTTTGTCAGTAAATGTGTCGCCAAAAGTTTATTTTTGCCCACTCATATTGTGTTGCTAGCAGTATATTTTTTGCCAATGTCAATTTGTCGTTGCCAAAAGTAAACTTTTATCGACAAACAAATCGTCGGCAAATGGCAATATTTACCGACGTAAATGTGTTGCCAAAAATGTATTTTTTGCCAATGCTAATTTGTCGTTGCCAAAAGTGAAGTTTTATCGACAAATAAATCGTAGGCAAATCACAACATTTACCGACGTAAATGTGTCGCCAAAAGTTTATTTTTGTCGATGCATATTTTGTTGCTAAAAGTATATTGTTTGCCCATGCAAATTTGTGTCGCGAAAAGTGCCACACAATCATCATATTTGAATGACTTTTACCGACGCAAGGTAAATTGCCGACGATAGATGAAGGCTTATGTTCATCGCTAAAGGCATTACTTTTACCAATGCAATGATAATTTCGTCGGCAAAAACTTTTGCCGACTCACTTTTGCCTACGGGTTGCCAACGTAGCTTTGTGTGTCGGCAATATTCTTTGCCGACAAATTTTCCCTTTTAGCAACATATTTTGTTGCGTTGCGAAAAATGCAATTTCTTGTAGTGACTCTCAGAACTTTTTCTAAAAATAATATGAAGAATATATCTATGCAAGAGAGCACAAAGAAGACAAAAAGAGAATTTTTGGAATGAAAAAGTTGCTGGAAGAGGATCTGCTTTTATAGGCAAAGTGGTGTCCCTTTGATAGATCCGAACAGATGCAATTCAAACTGAACAGATACAAACTCAAACTGAACAGGTATGAAAATGAATTGAACCTGTTGAAACAGGGTTGAATCTATCCAGGTATAATCTGTTAAAACAGGCTGAAAGAACTATTTCAACCTGCTGAAAAATTGGATTAGAGGAGACACTTTTTGGACAGAAAATTTGAATTCAAATTGCAAAATTTGAATTAATTTTGTTCACAAAAAATAATTTTCCCCCAAGAATTTTTGAAAAAAAATTCAAATAAATTTTGTTGAAAAAAATAATATTAGGCTAAATCTGACCCACACCCAGTCGGACCGACGGCAGCGTGTGCGTGTGTAGTGGTTTGAGCCAAAGCCTGCTTTATCCATAACTCCTCCCTTCTACAAACTTAGGGTGCCCCTTAGAACCCAACCCCAGTTTGTCTACCTAGAGCTTATATACTCGCACAAGCTCTCTTAAAGTTTTAATGTGGAACAAACATTACAAGGAAACTCATATTTTACTCTTTAATTGTCCATTCCACAAATTCGAAAACGACGTCAATTTCATATTCACTCATAAAGGGTTTTGATGAACCGTTTGCTTCGTGTGACTTGTCATGCGGTAAGGAAACCGTCACCTTTTTGAACCCACCCCAAAAAATGTGTGGGCCTCACTCAAATTTGGGCTCAAAAATAGTCCAAAATAAGGCTATAAAAACCCATAGTCCAGCATTACTGAGATGAATTTTTTTTTTATTTAATTGTTTATACTTCTCTTTTCTTTGTTAGAATTTCGTCACGTGTTCAAAGGCAAAATTAGAACAAAATTTGTTGTTATGCAATCTTGAATTAATTTGGCAGAAGTCATAAAAAGAGTACAGCTATATATCATTACAACATATAAGAGATTTAGAGGTCAAATATTTTGATCTTTAAAAGTAAAAATTTTATTATAAAAAGATATTTAAGGACCAATTTCTATCGTTATGAGGATAATCGCTAAAAGGTCGTCCCGAAAAATGAAAAACAAGACTTTTAGTGACAAAATTTTGAAATGTCACTAATAAATAGACTTTTAGGGACAAAACAATTTGGTCTCAAAATGGTTTATTTTTTGAGACAAAAAAATTGGTCTAAAATGGATAATAATTCATCACTAATGTCTAATTTCCGTTACTAAAAACATAATAACGACACTTTTTATAACAAAAATATTTGATCCCTAAAAAATAATTTTACCCCTAAATTTTGGTTTCTAAAATCTCAATTTTTTGTAATGTATTATCGGTTTTTTTCACTGTTTTGTATTGCTAGGTATGTACATGAGAACAAAATATAGACTAGAGGGAACTATTTGGGCCCATGGGACCCATCATGAGTATCGTTTCGATGATCCGAATCGCTCATTTTACTCAACACTTTGTAGATTTCATCCAAAAAAAATAAATTAAATCGATCTGATAACTAGAACTTGTACAATTTACCATGTTTTTCACTAAAAAAATAGACGACAATTATGTTTTTAAAAAATGAATCATATATTTTTTTTATGACAAAAATAATAAATTGAACAAATTACAATTATCGGATGTACTTTTTTTTCGAATAAAATATATAAAATACTCAACAAAATGAACAATTCAAATTATCGAAATGAAACTTGTCATGAATCCTAAGATTTTAAATCGGAAGAAATTGTCTTCCATTGAAAGAGAGAGACATTAATAAAAAAATATATATATTTTAAAATTTAAATTTCAATATAATGATCCCATCTGCCTTAAAATGTTGGAACCAACAATATTGGGATGGATGGTGTATATAATTAAAGCCACAGTTAACCAAATTCTAGGTACATACATAAAAGCTTCTCCATTGTGTTCATTGCACACAAATAACAGAGGAAAAAAACAGAATAAAAAAAAACAGAGATGGGGAAGCTGCTCTCTGCAATTCTGATTCTATGTTCAATGGTGATTTCCGTGCCGGCGATTCACGGCCTCGCCAAAGATCCAAAATCGGTAGAAAAGTGGCTCGACAACCTAACCCATTCAAAACAAAAGCTAACAAAGCTTCACTTCTACTTCCACGACATTGAAAGCGGAAACAACACAACTTCCATTCAAATCGCTCGAGCACCCAACAATAACAGCACATCCACAGCTGCTTTCGGTGGAATCAACATATTCGATAACGCAATGACAGTAGGGCCTAACATCACTTCCAAGCAGCTCGGCCGAGCTCAGGGTCTATTCGCTGCTTCTTCGCTCGGACCACAGAGTCTACTAATTACTATGAACTTGTTTTTCACAGAAGGAGAGTTTAATGGTAGCACTCTCGCGATCGTTGGTGGTGACCCAATATTAGATCAGTACCGTGAGATGTCTGTCGTTGGTGGTTCAGGTGAGTTTCGGCTCGCACGAGGAATCGCAACCGCCAAGACTTTCGCAAACAATCCTGCGACGAACACTGCTGTTCTTGAGTTCCATGTTGTAGTTATTCATTATTAAGCTGTCTTCGATTGAGTGACCAACCATGTTTGTGTTTTTCAGTTTATGGCGTTGTGTTATTTTCACATAAATTTTTTCACAGAGAGACTACGATCGAATGAGTCTCACTTTTATCAATTTTCAATATTGGGCTGCGATTGAAATCCTCTTTTTTTTTTTTTTTTTTTTAATATCTATTTTCAAAATAAACGATTAATAGTTCTTGGGAAATTCTATGTTTGGGGTATCTACCATACACACTCTTGGTTATTGTATTGTTAGTAACGACACATTGTAATGTTATTACTTATGATATTATTTTAATTATAATTCAAGAGTTATTTGGTTATACATGTTAGTTATAACTTTTTTTTTTTTTTTTTTAAATTATAACTATCAATTGTGCCATTTATGATAATCAAACTTACAAATGGCATAACTTGTGTATGTGCCATAGTATTGCTCATAATTTTTATTCTATTACTTTAATGAGATAAATAGATATTTTTGTTTAAATGTTTATACTTTTCTATTAGAATTTATTCCCATATTGCAAGGTAAAATCAGAATGAAATATACTATTATGTAACCTTGAACTAATTTGGAAGTTATAAAAAGATGGTTATTATATATTACTGCATTTTGTATTGCTAGGTACATGACAAGAAATTATGTAATTTGGCGATACAAAATGGTGATTAAAAAACAGTGATACATATAATTTCACTAATAAAAATAAGACTGAATTGTTCAAATTGAAAGACAATATGACTAAATGATAATTTGGAGAAAAAAAGTGGTTACTTATTAATTTTTTCCAAAACAAAAATTGTGCACCTAGACTTGTTATTTCTTTCTTCTTCTTCTTTTTTCTCTCAATTCCTATTTTTCTAGTCTTTTTTTTACTATAGACTTTCCGTTAATGTTAATTTCTTGAATCTTTTTTCCTAGACTTTGTGGGTGATTAGCATCTCGTGTTCTGTAATATGTTGTCTGTATATAAGACAACTATCCTGGCTTGCTAAGAACTCAGAATAATAACAACAAAAACAATTAAACCAAAATAATACTAACTTTTTCAACCACCCAAGTTTGTGCATATTTATCCCCAAAAAAATTACATATCTGAACTCATACACAAAAAAATAATATATGATCTAAATTCAATAATTAAGAAGTGATATAAAAAGATGATAATATATCTTATATTTTTATTAATGTAAAAAAAATTAATTATTAGTTGATCTTTTATATAAAGCTGGTTATTTAAAAATGAATTGTTTTCGCTACAATCACGGAGTTGGAACAGGTGAGGGAAATTATAGTAAAAAAGACAGAGAGTGACTGATCATCGGTGTTTGCGCGTAGTTTGTGCGAGTACATAGTTACTCTCTCTACCTCATAATTTTCTCAACATTTTTCTCTTTTTTGTATTAGACAATCTTCAATGTATTTAAATAGATTAAATTTTGTTATGTACTAAACAACAATTAGAATATAAAAATATAAAGGAAAGGAGAAAAAAAATGTTTGATTACAAAAATCAAATCAGAAATAGAATTAAATAAATAAAAACATATTTTATTTTGTTATCAGAACAAAATTAAAATTTGATTTAAATAAATAATAAAACAGAAAACAAATAAATTACTTACTTGATTAATATCTTGAATATTATTTTGATCAAGTCCAGTATTTGACACTGTGTCCTTAAGACAGATTCGCCATCTCCACGGTGCTTTCAGAATGTAAACGTCTATCTCCCAGGATGAAATGATCAACTACAAACAATAGCAGCACTACAAATTGTTTGCTTAACGAACATACTAAGTGTTTACACTCTTTCTTATAGAAATTAAATGCAACAAAATACAGAGAATTATAGCAGAGGTAAAGTACGAAAATTCTGAATGAAATATCAAATGAGGGTTGTCCTATTTATAGATGGGTTGGTGGCTGCAGGTTTTGAATTAAACAAGTGCAAACATGTTTCAACAGGTATGAAACCTGTTTGGTTTTGAATTAAACAGATTTAAATCTGTTGGGTTCAAAATTCAAACAGATAAAAACGAGAAGGGACCTGTTTGGGTGTACAGAAAAATCGAACCAGTTTATTTCCAGAATTAATTTGAATTCTGGATTTTATTTTTCCAAAAAATAAAATTAAATTCAAATATTTTTGACCCAAAAAGATAGGTATTGGGCACCCGTGCCCAAGCCCACCCGACCGGACGAACGAACGGCGGCGCGCGCGCTCGTGTTATGATTTTTGGGTCCAATGGGTCTAGGCCATTTTGCCCATAACCTCCATCTTTAAAACACTTGGGTACCCCTTGGGGCACACCCCAAGTTTTAATCCCATGCCTTATAAACCCACTCAAAACTTCCCACCAAATCAATGCGAGACAAGCCTTATTTAAACCTTTAAGAATTTTTTACCAAAACTCCATTTCCATGGAGTATACTTTGGCTTCAATTTTCTATTCACTCGGTAATGGTTTTGAGAAACCAAATATACCATGTAAATCACAACGCGACATAGAACGCGTTACCACTTTAACTCGCGAAAATCAACGCTTGGGTCCCACCTAAAAATTAGACCAAAGTTAGGAAAAAATTCTGGTTTTACCTAGAATTTTCCAACCATTTCCAACAATCCCCCACATGAATGGAATTTGATGACAACGGAAATGCAACAATATGCAGACTTTATCGAAAGAGTATAAGTCGAAAATATCTTGCATCAGGATAGGTAGCTTTCGACATTGAACCTTCCCTAGTGATAACCTATCGGACTTACTAGCTAACCAATGGACGCGATGCCTTGAATTGTTCAGCCGTTTGTATAAGCCAAGACAATAGATTTCACACAACATATCTTCTAACACATCGTGGTTCTCACTGTTATGTTCATTTTGGCCTTGGACGCTCCTGGTTTTCATGAGTGTTTCTAGAGAATTAAGCATTTTTTCATTCTCATAGAACCGGCCCGGTTCGACACTCATATAGATGATTCTTATTATGAGTATCTCCTTATACTCGTCTTGACTTTCATGCCTAAATCAAGATATAAGTAATCATTAAAAGCAAAGCTTATCCTTGTACTCCTACATACAACATATGTTGCAGATATCACTCTCACCATAGGAATGTGTAGGTTAATCCCTTGGTGATTTCTGGCGAGCCATACATAACTTAGTTGTCCCTTTGAACTTAGTTCTTGGGATCTCCAGTCATATAAGTAGGGTTACCATTATGATGACTCTTATGTAATAGGCTTTAATCTCATTCCCTTTGATGAACTATACACTTGCTCTTTTGTCAAACCTTTTGTTAATAGATCCACAATATTCTCTTTAGATTTTATATAATCTATTGAGATTATTCCATTTGACAACAATTGCCTAACGGTATTATGTCGACAACGAATATGTCGTGACTTACCGTTATACATATGATTCTATGCCTTGCTTATTGTAGATTGGCTATCACAATGAATGCAAATAGCTGGCACAGGTTTTGGCCACATAGGAATGTCTTCTAAGAAGTGATGAAGCCATTCTGCTTCTTCTCCTGCTTTGTCTAAAGCAATGAACTCAGATTCCATTGCGGATCGTGCGATGCATGTTTGTTTCGTGGACTTCCAAGAAACAGCAGCGCCTCCTAGAGTAAAGACATATTCACTAGTGAATTTTGAATCTTTAGTATCCGATATCCAATTTGCATCATAATAACCTTCAAGTACTGCTGGATATCGAGTAAAGTTCCAACCATGATCACGAGTAAATCTTAGATATCTAAGAACCCGAATGATCGCTTTCCAATGGTCTTCTCCGGGGTTACTAGTATACCTATTCAATTTACTGATAGCATAAGCTATATCAGGACGAGTACAATTCATTAGGTACATTAGGCTTCCAATGATTTGGGAGTATTTTAACTAAGACACTGCATCACCTTTATTTTTCGATAAATAAAGACTGATGTCTACAGGTGTTCTAGCTACATTCAAATCATCCTTGATAAATTTACCAAGAATTTTCTCAATATAATGTGATTGAGATAATGCATATCCGTCAGATGTTTTAGTAATTTTCATTCCTAATATAACATCTGCAACCCCTATATCTTTTATATTAAATCTTTTGTTAAGCATTTGCTTAGTTGATTTGATCATGTTTTGACTGCTTCCAATGATAACCATGTCATCCACATAAAGACAAACTATGACATATCATTGGTCAGTGTTTTTAACATAGATGCATTTGTCACATTCGTTTATCTTAAACCCATTAGTAAGCATTGCATGATCAAATTTTTCATGCCATTGCTTAGGTGCTTGTTTTAATCCATAAAGAGACTTTACAAGCCGACAAACTTTATTTTCTTGTCCTGACACTACAAACCCTTCGGGTTGCTCCATATAGATCTCTTCATTTAGATCACTGTTTAAGAAAGCTGTCTTAACATCCATTTGATGCATTTCTAAATTAAACAACGCTGCTATAGAAATAAATATGCGAATGGATGTTATTCTTGTCACAGGGGAATATGTGTCAAAATAATCCAGACCTTCCTTTTGTCTGTAACCTTTAACTACAAGTCTTGCTTTATACTTGTCAATTGAACCATCTACCTTCATTTTTCTCTTGAATATCCATTTATATCCAAGTGGTTTAGAACCTGGTGGAAGATCCACTAATTCCCAAGTATGATTTTGCATAATGGATTCAATTTCATTATTAACAGCCTCTTTCCACAAAAGGTGTTTGAGGACCTGTCATTGCTTCCTTAAAGCTTTAAGGTTCATTTTCTAACAGGTATGTCAGGAAATCTGGACCAAAGGATTTTGATGTTCTCGCTCTCTTACTTCGTCTTGGTTCATCATCAGTTAAATCCTGTTAGTCGAGACCATTACTAGTCTCTTGTGTTTGATTGTCATTAGTCTCTTGACTTTGTGTACAATCATAAGTTCTTTATTGTAAACTTAATTCCTGTCCTTTCTTGTAAGGAAAGACATGTTCAAAAAACACAGCATTCCTTGACTCTATAATAGTGTTCACATTTATATCAGGTATTTCTGATTTATAAGTCAGAAACCGATATGCACTACTATTCTGAGCATAACCAATAAACACACAATCTACTATTTTTGGTCCAATCTTAGTCTTTTTAGAAACAAGAACTTCAACTTTTGCCAAACATCCCACACTTTTAAGTATTTGTAAGAAGGTTGTCGACCTTTCCACAATTCATAAGGAGTGCTATTGGTTTTCTTGTCGGGTATTCTGTTAAGAACATAATTAGCAAACAATATTGCTTCCCCTCACAAGTTCTGTGATAAGCCTGAACTTAGTAACATGACATTCATCGTTTCTTTTAGGGTCTATTCTTTCTTTCAGCATTTTCATTTTGCTGAGGAGAGTAGGATGCTATAGCTTGGTGAATAATGTCATGTTGTGCACAAAATTCATTTAATGGTGCATCATATTCACCACCCCTATCACTTCTAACCATTTTAATGGTTTTACCAAGTTGATTTTCAACTTCTGTTTTGTAGAGTTTAAACATTTCTAAGGCTTTATCTTTACTTCTAAGTAAATAAACATAACAATATCTTGTGTAATCATCAATAAATGTTATGAAATACTTTTTGTCTCCTCTAGTTTAAACAAATTTTAGATTACATACATCAGTATGAATTAATTCTAGAGGTTCGATTTTCCTTTCAACCGATTTAAATGGAGCCTTAGTTAGTTTCACTTCTACACAAACTTCACATTTATGATGAGGATTAATTTCAAACTTTGGTATATAATCCAAACCAATTAATCTACGCAAAGTATCAAACTTCACATGTCCTAATCTACCATGCCATAAATGCGACTCAAGAATATAAGCAAAAGATGTGTTATTCTTATTCATAGCAACTTTCAATACAACTGTCATTACATTCAATTTAAAGAGACCATCACTCATGTATCTCTTACCAACATACATACCACTCTTTGTTAATACAAATTTATCGGACTCAAAAACAAGCCTAAAACCATTTTTACTTAACAAAAAACTAGAAACTAAATTCTTTCGGATGTCAGGTACATGCAGTACATTGTTGAGGGTCAGTTCTTTCCTTGATGTCATCTTGAAGATCACCTTTCCTTGTCCAGCCACAGTAGAAATAGAAGAATTTTCCATGAAAAATTGTTCACTATTTGCAACCTCATTGTAGGTATTGAACATCTTCTTGTCCGCACAAATGTGTCGAGTTACTCCAGTGTCAACCAACCACTCCTTGGGATTTCCAACCAAATTAGCCTCAAACACCACGGCAGAGAGGTTGATGTCATTCACTCCGTCAGAGATGTAATCTAGTTCAGTTACATTGGCCTGATTGGTAGTCTTCTTGCTCGTACTTCCATGATCCTTCTTAGGGCGGCAGCAGTTAGAAGCTCGATGTCCAGTCTTGCCACAGTTATAGCATTTTCCTTTGAACTTCTTGTTGCTATCACCTTGTTAAGGACCATCTCCAGTAAACTTCCTCTTTTTGTTATATGGTTTATGAACTTATTCAACCACATTAGCCTTGGACTCAATGGAATTTTTCTCATTCCTCTTTTCAGTCTTTCGATTATCTTCCTCAATTCTCAGTTTTACAATAAATTCATCCATGGTCATCTCTTTGCGTTTATATTTTAAATAATTTTTGAAATCTTTCCAAGCCGGTCGTAACTTTTCCACTAAAGCAGCGACTTGGAAAGACTCCCTCAGAGACATGCCCTTAGAATAAATATCATGTAAAATTAATTGAAAACTTTGAACTTGAGAAATTACCGTTTGGGAGTCTACCATAACAAAGTCCAGAAATTTACAGACAACAAATTTCTTCGTGCCGGCATCCTTTGTCTTGTATTTCTTCTCCAAAGAATCCCATAATTCTTTTGCTGACTTTAGAGGACTGTAAACATTATACAACATATTGTCAAGACCATTGAGGATGTAGTTTCTGCACAGGAAATCTGAATGTTTCCAAGCATCTACAGCAGCAACAACTTGCCAATCACTTTCACCCTCTTTAAGTGCTGGAGTCTCTTCATGGAGAAACCGGGTCAAATTTAGAGTTGTAAGATAGAACAGCATCTTCTACTGCCATCTCTTAAACTCAGTATTGTTAAATTTTTTCCCTTTTTCTCCATGATTTATTAGTACATGAACATGATTCTGGATAGGGACCGGTGTTGGTGTAACAATCGGAGTACCACTTCCAGTTGCAGTTTCAGTAGCAGTAGCCATAATCTCTGATTACAAAAATCAGAAAAAATTAAAACATAAATTAATTTTCTAGTTACTAAACCAGAAAATAAATTATTACACAAAATAATTTTATTTTCCTTGTTACTAAAACCAGAAAAATAAAATACCACAATAATTTTCTGTAATACAAATTAATATTCTGTAATTGTTAATGACACCAGTATATTACTACTAGTTATCAAAGAAAAGAGACAGTATATTACTACTATCTGTCAAATAGCATAAACCACTATTTATTTTTCCAACCAGAATATGTCTTTATGAAATTACAGAAAATTAAATACAATGAAGATACCAATAATAAGTCTGTCTTAAGATTGTTGGACAATCTTCACTGTATTTAAATAGATTAAATTCTATTGTGTACTAAACAACAACTAGAATATAAAGATATAAAGGAAATCAGAGAAAAATGTTTGATTACAAAAATCAAACTAGAAATAGAATTAAATAAATAAAAATAAATTTTATTTTGTTACCAAAACAAAATTAAAATCTGATTTAAATAAATAATAAAACAGAAAATAAATAAATAACTTACTTGATTAATATCTTGAATATTATTCTGATCAAGTCCAGTGTTTGACACTGTGTCCTTAAGACAGATTCGTCCTCTCCACGGTGCTTTCAGAATGTGGACGTCTATTTCCCAGGATGAAATGATCAACTACAAACAATAGCAGCACTACAAATTATTTGCCTAACGAACACACTAAACTCTTTCTTATAGAAATTAAATGTAACAAAATGCAGAGAATTATAGCAGAGGTAAAGTACGAAAATTCTGAATGACACATCAAATGAGGGTTGTCCTATTTATAGATGGATTGGTGGCTACATGTTTTGAATTAAATAGGTGCAAACCTGTTTGAACAGGTACGAAACCTGTTTGGTTTTGAATTAAACAGATTTAAATCTATTGGGTTCAAAATTCAAATAGATAAAAACGGGAAAGGACCTGTTTGGGTGTACAGAAAAACCAGACCAGTTTATTTCCGGAATTTATTTTTCCAAAAAATAAAATTAAATTCAAATGTTTTTGGCCTAAAAAGATAGGTATTAGGCACCCACGCCCAAGCCGAGGCCAAGGCCGAGGCCGCCCGATCGGACGGCGCGCGTGTGGTGATTTTTGGCTCCAATGGGTCTAACCCATTTTGCCCGTAACCTTCCTCTCTAAAACATTTGGGTACCTCTTGGGGCACACCCCAAGTTTCAATCCCATGCCTTAGAAACCCACTCAAAACTTCCCACCAAATCAATATGGGACAAGCCTTATTCAAACCTTTATGGATTTTTCACCAAAACTCTATTTCCATGGAGCATACTTTGGCTTCAATTTCCCATTCACTCAGTAATGGTTTTAAGCAACTAAATATACCGCGTGAATCACAACGCGGCATAGAACGCGTTATCACTTTGACCCGTGAAAATCGACGCTTGGGTCCCACTTAAAAATTAGACCAAAGTTAAGAAAAAATTCTGGTTTTACTCAGAATTTTCTAACCATTTCCAATATTGCTTAACATAGACTTAATCACAACCAACTAAAGTAGAAAAAATATATGTGAAAAAAGTTCGAAGTATAATTATATTTCATTTATGTTTTTTTGTTTATATTTTCAAATTTCCACTCAAATTTATGAACTAAACACAGATTTTAAAGCAATTACAGTGTGGTTATTCACTACAACATATACGAGTTTTAGAGATTAAATATTTTGGTCTCTAAAAGTGAAAATTTTGTTACAAAAGATATTTAGGGACCGATTTCTATCATCGTGAGGATAGTCGCTAAAAGGTTATCCCGAAAAGTAAAAAACAAGACTTTTAACAACAAAATTTTGAAAATGTCACTAATAAATAGACTTTTATGGACAAAAGAATTTGGTCTCAAAATGGTTGATTTTTTTAGACAAAAAATTTGGTTCCAAATAGATAATATTTCATTACTTATGTCAAATTTTCGTTGCTAAAAATATAATAACGATATTTTTTGTAACAAAATTATTTGGTTTTTAAAAAATAATTGTCCTTAAATTTTGGTTTCCAAAATTTTAATTTTTTGTAGTGATCATTGAATATGTATGGGATGAGATGGAATGAAATAAATTTTTTTATAATGATAAGTAATAATTTTATTTATAACATATTTTTTATAAATTAAATATTAAAATAAACATAATGATAGAAAATTAGTTCTTCTTTTTCATTGAATAAAGTACAATAAACGGGGCTTGCCAGTGGTGGGAACCTCATTAGACACAATCATGGCAAAAAGTTGGTCCCTTCGAAATATTGGAACAGCCCACTAACTTTGATGGCAGAAAGTTGGTTCCTTACTGCAACTTGGTTAAAATTTGTTAAAGTGTGTTATATATTTTAAAAAAAAAATAAAATAAAAAATTTGAGTATTATTTTTTATGTTGAGTGTTTTTAAGTTTTAAAAGTGAGGGTATGTTTTTATAATATAATTAAAGTATATGTTAAAATCTTTATTATGCAAGATTGATTTATTTTAGGTGTACTTTACCTATGATGCGTCACTCATATCTACTTTAAATGTGTGTTTATATATAAAGACAAAAATTAATTAAAACAGTAATGATACAGAATTCGAATATAGGGGCTCGAATTTGACTCGAAATTCAGGGGAAGGAGGAGGAGGAGGAGGAGGAGAAGGAGAAGAAGAACTCGACTGGAGGGGTCAACAAAATCGGGTGGAGGTGGAGGTGGAGGCGGAGGCGGAGGCGGCGACGGCGGGCGGAGGCAGAGATGGAGGCGGGGCTACGATGCCGATGAGCGACGAGGGACAAGCTGCGAGATCAGCCGACGAGCTGGGACGTCGACGAGCTGCGACGACGACGACCTGCGTTTTCGCTCTCGCCTCTGTGTTCTCTCTCTCGCCTCTGTTCAACTCAACGAAGAAGAAGAAAGAACAGGAAGAAAAGGAAGAAAAAAAAAAAGAAGGAAAAAAAAAAATCAAAACCCAAAACAACGTCATTTTAAATTTTGAGCCAAATTCAAACCCTTAATCTCAGGTCCTCAAACATTATTCTAGTTAAAAATATGCAGCGCCACCACAGTTTGCATGACTTGACAATAAACACAGCTAGCCCATTAACGAAAAAACAAAAAACGTTGGCTATCTCTCTGTATAAAGCTGACACTAATGGGCTCATTGGTAGCCCATTAGAGATGCTCCCCACATAGAGGATGCTTTTAGTGTGTGTGCTGAGGGACCCAAATGAGTTGACGAGTGGTTCCAGAATCTCAACCGTATGGAACAGGTGACCAAGCTTCCACTTCTACTTCACTTCCTAAATGCTGGGCCTAAGCTCTCCTATAAGGGGGATTCTATTTAAATCCAAAATATATTTCAAGTTTCGTTTGGTATTGATTGATATAATCAGTTTTTTTATTTTTAGATTTTTTTAACCTGATTTTTTTAATCTCGTTCGGTTTAAATTTTTTGACTTTTATGAGAGAAAAAGTGTAATAATTATGAGTTATATGTGATATTTTGTCTTATTAACTTATTTAGCCTATTTAGTTATTTTATATTTTTTGTAGCCCCAAAATGATAGCCAAACCAGGGCTTAGTATGTCCAATTTAAATTTATAAATTTTAATTCTTATTATATCCTAATATGAATTTACTAATAAAGACAATACATATTAAACCCTAAAATAAATTTTTTTTTCTCATGGTATACCTTAATCAGTTATTCCTATTCAAATCTCTTTATCTTCTTCCCTAAGAAATCAAAGTTATTTCTTCTTCTTTATCCTCCTTCCAAAACTCCAATCCACCCTACCAAAACTCACAATCATCATCAACATCATTATTTTTTATTATTTTGAAATCCTAAACCCTAGAAAATTTTTTTTGAACAAAATCAAATAATGAATGAGAGCAATAATCAAAATAGTTTTTTTTAAGCAACCTATTAAAAAGGATATAAGTATTCATATAAATGAGAATAATAATGAATGATGAATGAGACTAATAATCAAATAAAACCCTAAACCCTAGAAAAAAGTCTGAACAAAATCAAATAATGAATGAGAGTAATAATCAAAATAGTTTTTTTTTAAGCAACCCATAAAAAAGGATGTAAGTATTCATAGAAAGGGGTTTCACAATTTTTGTAAAGCACTGTCAATTATTTTCTATATCATTTTTTTTACAAAAATTAAAGGGCAAAGTAGTTATATTAACAATAACATATTATTGGAGGTGTTCTTATTTTGTCATTTAAATAGTACATTATTTGAGAATTACTCTTTCTTGTTAGTGTCTGATACTTATGTGCTTATAAGTTTGTTTTTTACTTTTCCACGAGTATTCTTGTAGATAATTTATAATGTAAAAGTTTTTTTTTTCTTTATTGAAAAGTTTTATAATGCTTATGCAAAAATTTGGTTTTTTTTTGTATTTATAATACTTATGTGCTTATAAGTTTGGTTGGTGTTGTTGTTGTTGTTGTGTTTTTTTTTTTTGTATTGAAAAGTTATTGAAATAATTTATTTCTTTTAGTTTGTTTATTATTTTTTATTTGGGTTTACCTTGAGAGTAATTTGGAAAAAATAATAGAGTGTAATAAGAGTAAAATAAAATTTTAAATAATTAAATAAGGTGTACTTAAAAATTAGGAGTACTTAATAATTTTTTTGAGTATAAATAGAATCCCCCTTCTACAAGCTCATGGGCTATGCCAAGTGTCACACATTGATAAATTTTGATGCTATCCCTCACCAGAAAGCCCTGAGAGGTTGTGGAGATTACTAGAAGATTCTAGAACTCCTTAGAGTTTTGTAGAGAATTGTACATAGTTGTAGATATTTATAGATCCTTCTAGATATGTACATTCTAGAATGATTCTAGAATAGTCCATAAGATGTAGTTGGAGGAAGTCTCTAGAACACTCTCCATCCTTGTAGTTCTAGAATACTCTTTGTAGCCTATAAAGGGGGAGGGCCTCATTTGCCCAAACCATCCAAGTGTAATCCAAAGTAATCCAAAGCAATACAAGCAAGCATCCTCCAAGAGCTCTCTCTTTAACTTTCTCTAAGTTTTCTCTTGTGTGTGCAATCTTCTCAAGCTCTTTCAAAGAAGGCTTACTCAGGTGCAAGCTAGGCGTGCTATAAGCATCTAAGGCCGCACGGTTGGCTTAGAAAAAAACCAAGGTCGTAACAGTTGGTATCAGAGCCAAGGTTACAAAGGTGTCGTGACTAAGGAAGGAAGAGCACCATGTCGGAAGTAGTCCACATTGAGAAAAATCGTGGTAGGGAGACTGCTGCTAATTTGGGAAAAAAGGCCAAAAACAAGTCGCGCGACATTGTGAGTGCCATGGAGACCCGAGTGGTCAAGGTGGAAGTAGCCGTGGCTGATGTCAAGGAATGACTAGATCGATTAGAACAAGGGATGGAACAACTTGACGACAATGTGGAAATCCAAGTCGAAGAATTGCTTGAGTCCATACAGGACACCATCCGGACCAACTTGGAGACCCAAAAGCAAGAAAGCTATGACTTCTAGAAACGAATCCTAAAGGTTATCTCTCAACTCCAAGACCAAGTTCAAGAGTTGAAGGAAGGCTTGGAGGAGACATGGGCGGACTAGGCTATGTGCAAATGAACTGTGGCAAGTGGTGGTATTGCCACTAATGCGGGATTCACTCCAAGGCTTGAAGCACCAAAGCCCAAAAGAGTTTGATGGCAAGAGGGATGCTAAAGAGCTGGACGACTACATTTGGCATTTAGAGAGGTACTTTGAAGCCTTAAACTTAAACGATGAAATAGTTAAGGTACGCACTGCTTCTCTCTACCTCACTAAGCATGTTGGGATTTGGTGGCGTCGTAAGCATGCTGAAATCGAAAAAGGCACTTGTACTATCTCTTCATGGGAGGAATTTATGAATGAACTAATGAGGCAATTCTATCCGAAAAATGTGGCACATGAAGCTCGATTGAAAATAAGGAATTTGAAGCACACTTGCTCTATTCGAGACTATGTCTAACAATTCTCTAGGTTAATGCTTCGAATTCCTAATATGAGTGATGATGACTTGCTTTTCAACTTCACAGCTGGTCTTAAGTAGTGGGCACAATTGGAGCTACAATGAAGGGGCGTCAAAAACATTTCGACTGCACTCACCGTGGCCGAGACATTGGTGGAATATACAAAACCAGAATCTTCTAACTCAAAGTCCATCAAGGATGGTTAAGGCAAGGGTGGGGGAGCAAAATGGGCTAAAGAGTCTAAGGATTCTAAGGCTCCAAGAAACAGAGAAATTGGAGGCAAGCCACCATTGGGCAAGGACTGGAAGAAAGATGCCAAGAAAGACATCAAGCCCAGGGACAACTGCTTCATTTGCGATGGGCCACATTGGGCCCAAGATTGTCCCAAGAGGAAGAGCCTTAGTGCAATACTTGAGAAACAAGAAATGGAAGAGCAAGCACACATAGGGTGCCTACAACTACATAATGCTGTCAAAGCTAACCCAGTGCCAATAAACAACAAAGACCGATCCTTGATGTATGTGAATGTCAACATCAATGGGAAAGCTACTCAAGTGTTGGTGGATATGGGAGCATCACACAATTTCATCAAGAGTGAGGAAGCCAAGCGGATGGGGTTGAAGCTTGACAAGGGTCAAGGTTGGCTCAAGACGATGAATGCGGAAGCCAAACCGCTTGATGACGTAGCTCGAGAGATAGAGCTCTACTTGGGGACTTGGCAAGGGAATGTGGACTTCTCCGTAGCACTGCTTGACAACTTCAACATTGTGCTAGGCATAGAGTTTCTACGATAATTCAATGTAGTTCCATTATCGCGCTACAATTCTATGTGCATTCTTGAGGGTAGTCCATGCATGGTCTCCACAGTGGCCAAGGCAAGTTCGGACAAAAAGATACTCTCCGCAATGCAAGGCAAGAAAGGCTTCAAGAAGGGAGAGATCACCTATCAAGCTACCTTCCGAAGCGAAGGAGAAGAAAAGGAAGACACTTCAATGGAGCCACCGAAGGAGATTGCCAAGGTGCTAGTGGAGTACAAAGACATCATGCCACCTGAGTTGCCTAAGAGACTTCCACCTAGGAGCGAGGTGGACCACAAGATTGAGATGGAGCCAGGCACTAAGCCATCAACAATAGCACCGTACCGAATGTCCCCACTGGAGTTGGAGGAAGTAAGGAGACAACTGAAAGACTTGCTAGATGCGGGCTTCATCCAACCATCAAAGGCATAATATGGAGCATCAGTGTTGTTTCAAAAGAAGCACGATGGATCATTATGGCTATGCATCGACTACCGGGCTCTCAACAAGGTAACCATCAAAAACAAATATGTTATTCCTTTGATTACCGATCTATTTGACCAACTTGGGCATGCAAAGTTCTTTACTAAGCTTTATTTAAGGTTGGGGTACTATCAAGTGCAGATTGCGGAAGGTGATAAGCCAAAAACTGCTTGTGTAACTCGCGATAGCTCTTATGAATTATTAGTAATGCCTTTTGGCCTCACTAGTGCACCGCCACCTTTTGCACATTGATAAACAAGATATTCCACTCCTACTTGGACCGGTTCATAGTGGTCTATTTAAATGATAGTCATCTATAGCACCACTCTTGAAGAGCATGTTGAGCACCTATGGACCGTCTTCAAGACACTAAGGGAAAATGAGTTATACGTCAAGAAAGAAAAATGCTCATTTGCAAAAGAAGAAGTCTCATTCCTCGGCCTCAAGATCAAGAGAGGCAAGCTTAGTATGGAAGAAGACAAGGTATAGGCTATCAAAGAATAAGAGTCACCTACCACAGTGACGAAGCTGTGGTCTTTTTTTGCGCTTGTTAACTATTATTGGCGGTTCATCAAGGGCTACTCAGCAATAGCAGCCTCTCTCATTGACATGCTCAAGAAAGGCAAGGCATGGGAATGGACAGAAAAGTGCCAAAATGCCTTTGATATACTAAAGGATGCGGTAACAGAAGAACCAGTCATGGCTCTACCCGATTGCACCAAACCCTACGAAGTCCACATGGATGCATCAGACTTTGCCATTTGAGGGATCTTGATGCAAGAAGGACATCTTATTTCCTATGAAAATCGGAAACTCAATGACACAGAACGGCGTTATATAGCCCAAGAGAAGGAGATGACAGCTATCATTCCCTATCTAAGGACTTGGCGACATTACCTACTTGGTTCCATGTTTGTGGTGAAAACTGATAACGTAGCCATAAGCTATTTTCAAACTCAAAAGAAGCTAAGCCCAAAACAAGCACGACGGCAAGATTTCTTGGCTGAATTCGACTATGTCATGGAGTATGAGCCCGACAAGGAAAATCTTATAGCGGACGCATTGAGCAGGAAGGCTAAGTTAGCCACCATTGTGAAACTAAATGGGGAGTTGTTGATGCTAATCAAGGAGGGCATGGAGCATGACAACTTGGCTAAGAACTTAGTAATAATGGCCAAAGAGGGCAAGACCAAGCGGTTTTGAAAAGAAGATGGCATCCATTACACAAGGGGTCGATGAGTTTATGTTTCAAAGTGGGGAAACCTGCGGAGGAACCTTATCAAAGAATGCCATGACACCCAATGGGCTGGCCACCTAGGACAAAGATGTACTCAGGCATTGTTGGAGTCAACCTACTATTGGCCACAAATGCGGGATGCGGTGAAGCAATATGTGAAGACTTGTCTTGTATGCCAACAAAACAACGTAGAGAATCAAAGTCCAATAGGATTGTTAGAGCCACTCCCTATACCAAGTAAACCTTGAGAAAGTATTAGCATGGACTTCATAGTGGCATTGCTCAAGTCTAATGGGTACAAAAGTATTCTGGTGGTGGTAGACTGCTTCTCCAAGTATGCAACGTTCATAGCTGCACCCAACGAGTGTTCAGCCGAAGAGACGACCAAGTTGTTCTTCAAGTATGTGGTGAAGTGCCGGGGCTTGCCATAGTCCATCATCAATGACCAAGATTCACGATTAATGGTCAAGTTTTGGATGGAGTTATTCAAACTAATGGGATCAATCCTCCATTTCTCTACTAGCTTCCACCCCCAAATGAATGGACAAACCGAGATGGTGAATGTGTTGTTGGAGCTATATTTGAGGCACTTTGTAAGCGCCAACCAGCATGATTGGGCCAAGTTGCTTGATATAGCCCAATTCTCCTATAATTTGCAACGGAGTGAGGTGACTAACCGAAGTCCATTTGAGCTGGCCACAGGGCAACAACCACTCACTCCACACTCTTTGGAGACCAGCTCAACAAGGAGTCCATCGGCCTACAAGGTTACTAAGAAATGGAATGAACAGGTAGATGTGGCACTGTCTCACCTCGACAAGGCAACCAAGAAGATGAAAAAGTGGGCAGATGAAAAGAGGTGCCATCAAGAGTTTAATGTTGGAGACTTAGTAATGGTAAAAATCTCCCCTAGCCAAAACAAGTTTACCTGAGGCCTACACAAAAGGCTTATATGCCGATATGATGGGCCATATCCAATAACCAAGAAGGTGGGTAAAGTTGCCTATAAGCTTGAATTACCTCCACATCTGAAACTTCATCCAGTCTTCTATGTAAGCTGCTTAAAGCCTTACTATGAAGATGAAAAAGAACTGGATAGAGGCAAGTCGAAGAGTGTACCGTTGAGCATCACGACAACTTATAACAAAGAGGTAAAGTCCGTCTTAGCAAACCAAGTGGTCTGACGAAAAAACTTTGCCCTACGTCATGAATGCTTGGTGAAATAGAAGGGATTACCTGATTATGAGGCTAGTTGGGAACCGGCAGAAGCTTTGTGGCAATTCGAGGAAAAGATAAAACGGTTCCATGAAGAAAATGCGACGAGGGCATCGCCGCATTAAGTGGGGGAGAATGTCACACACTGATAAGTTTTGATGCTATCCCTCACTAGAAAGCCTTGAGAGGTTGTGGAGATTATTGGAAGATTCTAGAACTCCCTAGAGTTTTGTAGAGAATTGTACATAGTTGTAGATATTTATAGATCCTTCTAGATATGTACATTCTAAAATGATTCTAGAATAGTCCATAAGATGTAGTTTGAGGAAGTGTCTAGAACACTCTCCATGCTTGTAGTTCTAGAATACTATTTGTAGCCTATGAAATGGGGAGGGCCTCATATGCCCAAACTATCCAAGTGTAATCCAAAGTAATCTAAAGCAATACAAGCAAGCATTCTGCAAGAGCTCTCTCTCTCTCTCTCTAACTTTCTCTAAGCTTTCTCTTGTGTGTTTAATCTTCTCAAAGTCTTTCAAAGAAGGCTTACTTAGGTGCAAACAAGGAGTGCAATAAGTATCTAAGGCCGCATGGTTGGCTTGGAAAAAAAACCAAGGCCGTGACACAAGGATTTGGTGTTCACATATCAAGTGATTCATAAAGTGAACCAATCTGGCCATACTTAGTTGGTCACCATAATTTTTTTAAGGGCAAATTACCTACACCTCCCTTGAGGTTTAACGAAATTACAGATTTTCTCCTGAGGTTTCAAAAATTACATTCTGCCCCATCGCAATTAACGTCGTTAATGGATATTATAAATTGACTACAACGCCCTTTTGACAAATAAGGGCAAATTACCTACACCCCCTTGAGGTTTATCTAAATTAGAGATTTCCCCATGAGGTTTAGCTAAATTATCATTTTTAAATAAGTTATGAAATGCAAAATTAAAATGAAAAAACACTTATCATACTACAAAAAATTAAGGTTTTAGAGGTCAAAATTTAGAGACAAAATTATTTTTAGGGAACTAAATATTTTTGTTGTGAAAATTGTCGTTATTATATTTTTAGTAACAAAAATTGAAAATTAGTGATTAATTATTATCTTTTTGGTATCAGTTTTTTTTTTGTCTCAAAAAATAAACCATTTTGAGACCAAATAATTTTGTCCCTAAAAGTCTATTTATTATTGACATTTTCAAAATTTTATCGCTAAAAGCCTTATTTTTGACTTTTTAGAATGATCTTTTAGCAACGATCCTCACGACAATAGAAATTAGCTGTAAATGTCTTTTGCAACAAAATTTTCACTTTTAAATATAAAAAAAAATTGATCGCTAAAACTCTTATATATTGTAGTTTCAGATGGTGAAAATATCATAAAATTAATAAATAATTAAAAAAGTTAAAAACACAAGAAATAGCTTGTCAAAAAATTCTTAGAATATGTTTGGTTTGATTTTTAGAATTTTTTTTAAAAAAATTAAAAATTAATTTGGTTAAGAAATAAAAAAATAAAAAATAATAATTATTTTTATATAATTTTAACTTTTGAGTGGTTAGAAATAATTTTTACTAATTAAATCTATTTTTTTATATTTATTTTTATTAAATTAGCATTTTTTTTTTATCTAACGTAATTCTTTTGTAAATTTTGTTAATTTATCTAAGGGATTTCAATAAGGACAATATTGTTCTTCAATTTATATTTTGGTGATGTTAGTTAACCATTTTTAACGTTTAGTTAACGATAGGAGTTATATTATTATGTGAATATAAACTTCAGGGGGTGAGATGTAATTTTTGAAATCTCAGGAGGGAATCTGTAATTTAACTAAATCTCAAGGGAGGTGTAGGTAATTTGCCCTTTTTTTAAAGGTTTAATTTCAAAGGGAAAGTATGTAATGTGTTTAATTGTCCCTAAAGAAAAGTTGAATTAGGTAAGCACTTGATTTTAGGTAAGCACTTGATACTTTGTACGAGTGAAGTGGTTGTGCTAATCGAATAACTAGCAATTGACTTTCACCGACCCACAAAAAAAATTCATTCATAAGGTAAACAATTTTTTAATGATTAGGTCATAGTTAAATTGACATAAATTTTAAGTTAGCTAATTAATGAGATATTTATAGATCGTTCCTACTAATCAAATTTATTTATTTATAAGTTCTATTTTTTTTCACTTATCAATAATTTCAAAATTATTTGGACAAAATAAGCATTTTAGAAATTATTGGTGCATTAAAATAATATACATATACAAGACTTGTAGATAATTAAATCCATCACATAAAATTAGCCTTTAATTGGCCATTAATTAATTTCTAAGTCACTTCTAATCCCTCGCCCAATTATATTTTCACAATCCAACTCTACTCATCCATTCTTATCTAATAGTAATAGCATAAAACAAATTATAATTTTTATACCAAAATTAAAATTATAAAACTTATAGGATGGAGTATATTTATTGCTCATAAATGTATTTTTTTTTGTAATTTATTCTTTAATTTCTACCAATAAACTGTGGCATGTATTTCTTTTTATAAACTTAAAACACACCAATATATATATAACTTCTTTTATGTGTAAGATTAAAATTTAACAAGTATTAAACTGATTATTAGACAATTATACCCCTCATTATTTTTCAACTATCGTTGACCGAAGGATTAAAACTATTCTGCTCTGTGGGGGGAGAGAGGCACATAACTTTGTGACAAACAAACTGAAAACTGTTGGTTTGTTTGTTGGGTTGTCAATTTATACTGTGTTAAAATAAAATTAACAACAAAGACTTGTGACAATTATAAATGGCCACGTCTAATATAATTTATGCAGACAAACAAAAATTAGGCTCTGTCAATCGAATTATTTTTTGCAAAAATCTTCTCTAAATCCAAGCAAGTAGTGACACTAACATTTTTTTAAGAGTGGATTATATTAACGGGCCTTATAGTTTGAAATTTGTATCACTTTAGTCTCTAATTTTTTAAGAAGCTTTTTTGATAAATCATTTTTCTAAGAGTTTTATTCCATCCAACCCATATTCTTTTTTACTATTCCATTAGGTCCTATTTGAGATAAGAAGATCAAAATACTCTTTTCATCTATTTATGTTCCATTTAGTCCACATTATTTTCTTATGTTTCAATAAGTCCTATGGGTGACATAATTACCAAAATACCCCTAATATGAATGTTCACACCGTCAATGTGAATGTTCCTATTTGAGGTAAGAAGACCAAAATACCCTTTTCATCTACTTATATTTCATTTAGTCCACATTATTTTCTTATATTTCAATAAGTCCTATGGGTGACATAATTACCAAACTACCCCTAATGTGAATGTTCACATCCTATGGGTGACATAATTACCAAAATACCCCTAATGTGAATGTTCACATCGTCAATGTAAATGTTCACACTGTTAATGTGAATGTTCTTATTTGAGGTAAGAAAACCAAAGTACCTTTTTCATCTACTTATGTTCTATTTAGTCCACATTATTTTCTTATGTTTGAATAAGTCCTATAGGTGACATAATTACCAAAATACCCCTAATGTGAATGTTCACACCGTCAATGTGAATGTTCACACTGTTAATGTGAATGTTCTTATTTGAGGTAAGAAAACCAAAGTACCTTTTTCATCTACTTATGTTCTATTTAGTTTACATTATTTTCTTATGTTTGAATAAGTCCTATAGGTGACATAATTACCAAAATACCCCTAATGTGAATGTTCACACCGTCAATGTGAATGTTCCTATTTGAGGTAAGAAGATCAAAATACCCTTTTCATCTACTTGTGTTCCATTTAGTCCACATTGTTTTCTTATGTTTCAATAAGTCCTATGGGTGACATAATTACCAAAATACCCCTAATGTGAATGTTCACATCGTCAATGTAAATGTTCACACTGTCAATGTAAATGTTTAAACCGTCAATGTGAATGTTCACACCGTCAATGTAAATGTTCCTATTTGAGGTAAGAAGACCAAAATACACTTTTCATCTACTTATGTTCCATTTAGTCCACATTATTTTCTTATGTTTCAATAAGTCCTATGGGTCACATAATTACTAAAATACCCCTAATGTGAATGTTCACATCCTGTAGGTGACATAATTACCAAAATACCCCTAATGTGAATGTTCACATCGTCAATGTGAATGTTCACACTGTCAATGTAAATGTTCACACCGTCAATGTGAATGTTCATATCATCAATATGTAGGGGCTCGGCCCAGCCCGGGCCGAGGCCAACCCATGTAAAGCCTCGTGGGTGCTTGCCAAAATTCGGGCCAGACCGGACCGGCCCACGGGCCAAAAAATTAGGCCTAGGCCCTAGCCCTGGCACAAAGGTATTCAGGCTTTGGGTGCCTCGGTGGGTCGAGCCAAGGGGCTTGGGTCTAAACTTGGGCTTGGGTCGGGCTTTGGTGAGCCTCGCCATTTTTTTTAGTTCTTTTTAATTTTTTCTCCAAAATTTTATTATTTTCCACAAAAAAGACACCAGGCCTCTGGCGGGCCGGGCCTCGAGCCGAGCCTTAAATGGGCCTTATGCGGGCCGAGCTTCAAAGTGATGACCCAGGTCCTAGCCTAAGTTCTCGGGCCCGGGCCCAAACGAGCTTGCCTCGGGCTGCGGGAGGGCTTCAGGTGGCCCACGAGCCACGGGCCAATCCTATCAATGTGAATATTAACATGTCAATGTGAATATTCACATTGTCAACAGGTCAAACCCGCTCCGGGCCGCGGGCCAATTTTATACTTCTATCAATGTTAATGTTAACATGTCAATGTGAATATTCACATTGTAAATGGGCCGGGCCAGGCCGGGCCCATGGGCGGGTTTCGGGCCGCAGGTCAATTTTACACTCCTACAAACGTGAATGTTAATATGTTAATGTGAATATTCACATTGTCAACGGGCCGGGCCGAGCTCGCCCCGGACAGCCCACGGGCCGCGGGCCAATTTTACACTACTATCAATGTGAATGTTAACATGTCAATATGAATATTCACATTGTCAACAGACCAGGTCCGCCCCGGCCTAGGGGGGAGCTTCGGACCGCCTACGGGCCACGGGCCAATTTTACATTCTTACCAATGTGAATGTTAAAATATGAATATTTACAGCCCCCCCGCCCCGGGCAACGGGCTAGCAACGGGCCGCCCACGGGCCGCGGGTCAATTTTACACTCCTATCAATGTGAATGTTAATATGTCAATGTGAATATTCGCATTGTAAACAGGCCGGGCCGGGCCCGCGGGCGGGTTTCGGGCCGCCCACGGGCCGCGGGCCAATTTTACACTCCTATGAATGTGAATGTTAACATGTCAATGTAAATATTCACATTGTAAACGGGCCAGGCCGGGCCCGCGGGCGGGTTTCGAGCTACCTACGGGCCGCCAGTCAATTTTACACTCCTATCAACGTGAATGTTAATATGTTAATGTGAATACTCATATTATCAATGGGCCGGACCCGCCCCGTGCAGCCCACGGGCCGCGGGCGAGTTTCGGGCCGCCCACGGGCTGCGGGCCAATTTTACACTTCTATCATTGTGAATGTTAACATGTCAATGTGAATATTTACATTGTCAATGGACCGGGCCCGCCCCGGCTCGGGGGCGAGCTTCGGACCGCCCACGGGCCACGGGCCAATTTTACATTCTTAGCAATGTGAATGTTAAAATATGAATATTTACAGCCCGCCCCACCCCGGGCAACGGGCGGGCTTCGGGCCGCCCACGGGCCACGGGCCAATTTTACATTCCTATCATTGTAAATGGGCTGGGTCTGGCCTGCAGGCGGGTTTCGGGCCGCCTACGACCGCGGGTCAATTTTACACTCCTATCAATGTGAATGTTAATATGTTAATGTGAATATTCACATTGTCAACGGGCCCGACCCGCCCCGGATAGCCCACGGGTCACGGGCGGGTTTCGGGCTGCCTACGAGCCGCGCCCCAATTTTACAGTTCTATCAATGTGAATGTTAACATATCAATGTGAATATTCACATTGTCAACGGAACGGGCCTGCCCCGGCCTGAGGGCGATCTTCGGACCGCCCACGGGCCACAGGCCAATTTTACATTTTTACCAATGTGAATGTTAAAATATGAATATTTACATCATAAAATTGCTAACCATTCAAAAAATATTTGTAAGGGTATCAAAATTAAATATAAGGGCATAAGAGTCTAAAAAAAGAGTGTAAATCAAGAAAAATGACTTTATGGAATAAAATTATACATACATGGGACTAAATGGGTTAATAAATTTCTTCATGGATTTTTTGGGTTAAAACACTTTTAAATGGGATTTATCAATAAAAATCCCAATTTTTTAATTGTAACATATTTGACTCTAAATTTTGAATCTTGTTCCAAATAAGAACAATTAAAAATACCATTGAATTTTTCAAGGGAAAAATCATCAATTTGATAAAATATAAATTCATTTGACAAAAATAAATTTCAAAAAGATATTCTGAATTTTTAAAAATTATTTCTGCCCACTAAAGATAAAATTATGTAAAATTGATAAATCTTTTAGATATTTATTTATTTATTTATTTATATTACCAAATTAATTTTTATTATGTGTTTGGATGATAATCATGTAATGGGTGATTTTTATGTTTTCATTAAATTAGTTTCTATTTTTCTAAAAGTCAAATATAGTGACAACCTTGATATCATTATTAAAAAAGTCTATTAAATTAAAAAATCTAAAACTAAAAACATTTCATATAGTAAATATACTGATTACACATTAAAAGTTTAACAACTACCCATTACATGATCATCCAAACATATAATAAAAATTAATATAGTAAAATAAATAAATAAATAAATGTCTAAAAGATTAACTAATTTTACATAATTTTATCTTTGGTGGGTAAAAATAATTTTTAAAATTTTTGTCATTTGTTTTGTCAAAATAGTTTATATTTTATCAAATTAACGATTTTGTCCTTGAAATTAAGTAATGATATCTTCAATTGTCTTCATTTGGAACAAAATTTAAAATTCAGGGTCAAATGTGTTATAATTAAAAAGTCAATGACCAAAGTGACACAAGTTCCAAACTATAGGGACGATTAGAGTGTAATTCACTCTTTTTTTAATATGAATCACTTAGCAGATGTGAATATATTGGCCTTCTATTCTTTTTCTAAAAATACTTATTTTTAAAAACTCTCTTCTTTTAGTAGCTTGTGCGTGGAGGCAACCATAACAGCAAAGGTATAATTTACGCAAGTAGAAATTTGGAAGAGAAAATTTAAAGATATGTTTGGAGAAGAATTCTTACGAAAGAAAAAATGAAAAATAAAATTGATAATAAACGAAAACCTAAAAGAATTGAATTGTTGTATTATGCTTTGAATGCTAATTGCTCCCATTTTCCTAAAGATATACCAAAGAGTAAATTTAAGTGAACAGATTTATAGAAAAAGACACGCCACATATGGGACTTATTCTCCATCTCACATATATATTTCACTAGCGGTTGGGCACACACGATGTGTGTGCAAATTAAATAAATAGGAATAAAAGAAAATAATAATGAAATTAATATTATAATGTGTACTTAGCTTAAGTGGTATGAGTCCTCATACTTAAACCCATGGTCATGGGTTCAAGCCTTGCCCATCTCTTTGTTTTTTTTTTTTTTTAAAATAAAAAACACTGCCACATGGCATGAGGAGAGTGAAGCAAGCTTCATGACACCATATTATGTGTTCACTTTATAATAGTATAGATAGATAGATAGATTATAGGAGGGTGAGTTTGGTTTGAACAGTCTGGATTGAGGATTGTAATTCATTGGATTATTAGTCTTGGGATACATTATTTTCAGACTATTTGGTTAGATTAGATTTGTATCCTATGTTTGTTTAGTCATTGAATTAGATGTCTGGATTGGATTATTTTAGTAATCTAATGTTTAGTTAGACGAACTGGATAAGGATAAATGTTCAAAAGATTATTTACCCTTATAATATTATAATTTTTTATTTAATATAATAATTTATAAATTTTAATAATTATAATTTTATAATTTAAATTTAACAACACTAAAAAATTTTAATTTATAAGGCCATAATTTTTAATTTATTACTTTCAATTAAATTAAATTTATAATTTTCTAATTAGTTGTTCGAAAATTTAGGTTCTTACAGTGAATGCAAACACAACACTAAAAAAATTATAAGGCCATAATTTTTAATTTATTATTTTTAATTAAATTAAATTTATAATTTATATCTTTTTATTTAATATATAAATTTAATTTTTTAACAATACTAAAAAAATTATAAGGCCATGATTTTTAATTTATTATTTTTAATTAAATTTAATTTATAATTTATATTTTTTATTTAATATATAATTTTAAATTAACAACACTAAAAAAATAATTTATAAATGTTCAAAAGACTATTTTACCCTTTTTCAATTATTTTTTAACTAATAACATGAGGGTAAAATGGACATTTCACATATTAGTCCCATGGGATATCAATCCTATGAAAATAATCCAACCCCCCCAGGATACAATTGTCACGATCTGCTCCCCGTACTCTAGGGTTAAGTATCGTGATGGCTAGTAACTGAAGTTACATCCGGCCAATTCTTGAACAAATAAATAAACGCGAGCGGAAATAATATTTAAGTGAGGATATCAAAATAATCATCGGAGCTTCTATTTTTATTACAAAATTTATTGACTAAAAGGCCGATATTTACATATAAAAATATCATAAAGTATTGTGTGTGTCTATTCCGCAGCCCCGCGTCTAAGACTTTCCAAAAGCTATTTCTGAATTATATTGTTTCCTGAAAATTGGTAAACAGTTATAAGCACATAGCAGACTGAGAAATATTATGCCAAGAGTATAAGAGATACAAAATAACCATAGATAATTATGTAACTAAAATATTTAAAATAATTTAGTTTGAATAAATAATCATTTTAGGTAACAAAACTGAGATTATATAAATAAATAAATAACCATAATCACGGTACAGAACAAAACAGAACAGAGGTCACAGGAGTGGCAGTTAGAACAGAGGTACGGATTCAATAGGTGGCTCGTACGGATTATAGAGATGGCTCCCACAATAGTGTAGCACTTATCTCTGCACAGAACTTTGCTCCGCACAGAACAGAGGTCAATAGATCCATGACAACAGAGGGCCACAAAGTGACCAAACAGAGGCCAATGGTTATTAAGTCCCTCAAGACGTGAGACTCCCGTAATGGTACTTACAAAACATAATTGTTTATAAGGTTATAGTCAAATATTCTTTAAAAGTTAAACAAACATATCCATGTATTTCATTTTAAGAAAATAGGATTCAAAAAATGATCCATACAAACCGCATGCTCATGCATGCCACCCACTAATTGATGATGTTTAGGGGTCAGCATTCTCAATAAAAAGTTTCAATTAAAACAAGATATTAGAAGAAAGAAAAAAAAACATACAAGTAATGAGAAGAAAAAAGAGAATAGAGTATAAATGTCAACCTTTGGGTTCCTGGAGACCTAATACATATCCCCATCAAAATCACCATTTGCAATTTCACTACCTACCGATCTCTGGCCCTTAGTTGAGAAAAATATAGCATATTTAGCATACAGATAGGGCATACAGGCGATAGTTGAGCCCAAACATGCTCGCCTCTATCCTGTCCGGCTTCTACCACGACCCAAAGCCAGATTATAAATCTCCCTCTCAAGCTTCCTATTAGTGAGTAAGTGCCACTTTCTCCGTCATTTCCCGAACCAACTTCGGCCCCAACAAAGGCCATACAAGGGATCTAACACACAGGGGACATGCCCTACAATTCGGACTCTACCTGTGGTTCTGAATCTGATCTCACAAGCGCAATGTGAAATAGATAAACACCAAGGAGTCCAAATCCGACAATTCTTTTTAGAACCAAAACCAAGCCTAAGACCTCAAACTAAGCTTCAATGGACCTCAGCTCCAAAGTGAAGGTGTTTGACTAGGTGTTTTAGTACAAATATGTGAAGAAAACTCACTTCTAAGAACTATATAGCACAAATGCTGAATATGTTATATTTTTCTCAACTAAGGATCGGAGATCAGTAAGTAGTGAAATTGAAAATGATGATTTTGATGGGGATATGAATTGAGTCTGTAGGAACTCAGATGTTGACACTTATACTGCATTTTATTCAGAACAAATGAAGAAGGTAATCATTTTATCTTTTCTGTTCTAATGAGATATACAGATAAAACTGTCAAATTTCAAGGCAAATATTACTGTATAGGAACCCTGGTCTTCACTTTAGGGATATTACGATGAACATAGTTCATAGCACTTGGCCTGTTGTACTCATTCCATACAACTTGCCGCCATGGATGTGCATGAACCAACCATTTCTAATTTTATTTGTGTGTAGACACCCCATTTTTTACCGTCCTCAAGACTTGGACGTCATCATTTGAACACCTGATGATTGTGCTCGCTTGTGTTCGTTCTGAGTCTCTGAAGGTCTTGGCTGAGCGCCTTGCCTTGGAGCCTCTAATCTTGTCTGTTTTGCGCTTGGTTGTGGACCAAGAGCTTGTTGCTTTGAATCTAGAGGAGAGGGTGGCTTGTCGGCCACCCTCAATGTCCATTAGCCATGGCTTGTGCCTGCCGGCCATCAGCGGTGGCCGGTCGGCCACACTGATGGCCGGTCGGCCACACTGATGGCCGGTCAGCTACATTGATGGCAGGTCGGCCACTAATGATGGCTGACGGCCATTTTTCTCTTTTTTCAGATATTTATTTGCCAGTTATGCCAGCTGTTGATCATTGATGCTCATCTCCATACACGTGTATGGAGGGCTGAATACAAGCTTTTGGCTTGTTTTTCTATATAATGGGGGGTCTTTCCCCCATTTGAGGGGTTACAAAAATTTATGAGCAAATTTCCTCTCTTTCTCTCTAGAATCCTCTCTCTCTTTCTCCCTATTTTGTGCTTGAAAGTGGGAATTCGCTACATATTTGCATACAACCCCTTGACCAAACACCTTCATCTTGGAGCTGAGGTTCTTGGAGGCCTTGTTTGAGCTTCTAAGGTTGGTTGTAGCTTAGAACTTTGGCTGTTTGTTGCTGTGCTTCAAAGGTATAAGGCTTACCTCTTTAAAGCATTGATTTATTCAATTGCTTGGCCATCTTTTTACACTGTTTTAACCTGGTTTTTCAACCATAAAAAACTCTATTTTTAAGGTTCCAAAATGATGGTTTAAGCCTTGTTGGGTTAGAGGGGTTGTCTCCTCTTTTGCTCTTTGGCTTGTGAAGCCTTTTGTACAATCTTTCAAGCTTTTAAAACAACTTCTTTTTGGCCCTTTAAACCACTAAATTCTAGGGAAATTTCAGTTGTAAAAAGTGTGTTTTGAGGTCCAAAATATGAGGGGGTGGCCTCCTCTTCTTGTGTCTTGTTTGCAAGTATAGATGGCCTAGCATGTGACTACGTCTTTTTTACCTTTTTGTGACTTGATCTCAACATGTTTTAGCTACTGATTTGGCATGATTTAGCTTTGTTTTGGGCTGCTTTGATCATATGAGCCTTGTATTGCATAACTATAGTGCAAATGCCCTCACTAGTTTAGTGTTTTAAGGCCTCTAACATGTTTTGCATGTGTTGATCGCATGTTGTAGCATCATTTAGCATGTGATTTCAGTGTATATAGCTTTGTCACACTATTACTTATTTCACTCTTTCATTACTTTTGAGAGTTTGAGCCTTGTTTGTAGCCTAACATGTGAGCATGTTTTTCTTACCTTTTATGCTTCAATCTTAGCATATTTTAGCCTATGATTTGGCATGTTTTAGCTCTATTTTGAGTTGGTTTGGTCATTTGAGCTTGATATTGCATGCCTCTAGTGTAGTGCTCTTCACTAGTTTAATGCTTTTGGCTTTTGAACATGTTGTGCATGCATTGCTTACATGATTTAGTGCCATTTTTCATGCCATTTCAGCACTAAAAAGTTTACAACCTCCCTCTATTCTTCATCTTTTAATTTGCTTTGAAAGTGGTCTTGAGCCTCTTGTTGGCTTGAGTGTGAACTTGAGGCTCTCATGCCTAATGGTTTTAACCTTCTCTTGAGGGTTCCTCCTAACCAACAGCATGAGGCCCCTTTCATGTTCAAGGCACTTGTGGGCTTAGGCCATCTTTCCAATTAGAGGACTTTCACATTGGACTTAATCGGTTAAAGGATTAATCGGTAATGTAAAATGTGTAAACAAACTGAGCAAAGTAAAACATGAACGAGATAAGCATTTGTGTTGCATTGCATGTGTTTGGATCGGACGTTAATCCAAACACAAGAAATGTGGGACGTTTCATACTCAAAGTGATGAAACATGTGACGTTTCTTGGTCGCCATCACCATTGATCATGCATGATAGGGTGGTGGTGCTTAGAGTCTTACTTGCGCATTCATTGACTTTGTACAAGCTTGACTCTTTAGCCATCATGCATTGAAAATGCTTGGTTGGTGGCTTGAGAGCCAAGAATTACACTCATTTGAGCTTGAGAAATGATAAGGAGGGTAATAGTACATATATTTTTTGAGAATACATTGATTTGCCTCTGTTTGCTCTCCATTACAGCAAAAAGGAGAATTCCAGGGAAAGGGTGGCCGACAACCACAAACAGTGGCCGACCGCCCAGTAGTAGTGGCCGACAACCACCTATGGTAACCGACCGGCCATCAGTGGAAAAGTTATTCAAAGTGTTCCTGAGGTGGAGTAGAAACAGTCTGAAATTTGGTGCAATGTTCAGAGATCAAAGCAAAGTGCAAACAGAGGCATTCAAAGGCAAGGCAGTGGATTTTCGGAAGGAAGCCAACCGAGCATGCATGCGTCCCTCGCCCTCAAGGCCATTTAATTGTTTCAATTAGTTAGCGTAGCTAATTATTCGATTCAAATGTTGTAATATCTTAATTAGCCTAGCATAACTAGTTATTCATTATGTTGTAATAATTAATTAGCTAGAGTAGTTAATTAGTTGGTTTGTAATAATTAGCTTAGCTTATTTATTCGGACCCTCCTTCGAGAGGGCGCAATGTTGTAATAAGCGTGCGTGTGCATGTCTTCCAACCCCACGTCTTTCTCCCTTTTACTTAACTACTTTCGATGGTTAGTTTAGGGCACATTTTCAATTAGCATATCTTATGCTTGCATGTTTGCATCATTCATTCGTCTTGCATGCACCGAGGCTCGGTGCATCATTCAAACTGCATTGTATTTCAATACTTACTTGAATACGTGTTTCAAAGCATGTTATTGTAACATGCCCGGGGGGTTACCCGCGCGCGTTAAACAGTTCGGCGTTATTACATGTGTTGCATTAGGCATCTTAACATAGTTAGGATCATGCATTGTTTCTAACTAGCTTTCGTTTTGGCTTGGAGTACATTGTAAGTTTTACGCTTTAGCATACTTGCATGAGTGTGAGTGATGCCATGTTCAGCATGCTTGCCATGAGGCTATTTTCTTAAATGCTTAACTGCATGAATACTTGTGGATGAAGGCTTTGTTGCTTGAATTTGAACAACTCGATAAATGTGAGTTTTAAGTCCACTTTGCAAAGTGGCAAATCATATTTTAAGCCCACTTGAGGTGTCAAATCCATGTTTTAGCCCACTTGAGGGTGGCATATTCAAACCATTTTCGAAAACAAACATGAGTTGCTTTGTTCCAATTCTCGCGATTTAGTCTATACTTGTATGTGTGCGTCACATAGTAAAGTTAGCTAAATAACCGGATAAGAACACATGAGGTTTATCAAACAACATATCATGCTTAGTAGAGGCCGATCCTTTAATCGGGCGAGAAGGGGTGCTCATTTTAGGACCTTCCCCTCTCGTACCCAAGTTCCCGAGCCGAGACAACTTTGGTGATGACGGATACGTGGCCTTTGGCACGAGTCAGGGTTTCCTAATTTCCCAAAAATAAAATATTTAGGTGGCGACTCTGTAATCTGGCAAAGCAATCCATTTTTGGCGCTTTTTGATTCAAAATCAATATTCCAAAACGATTTGTCAGATTTGGACTCTTTGGTGTTTATCAGTCTCACATTGCACTTTATGAGATTAGATTCAGAGCCATGACAGGAGTCCGAACTGTAGGACTAATTCGCGCCTCTCCAAAAGGGGGGCGCGCGAAGAAAGTCGAGTCTATACTGTGCTTATTGACGGCTCGAAAGGACCTGGTGACAAGATTGATGTGTATATGCAACCGTTGATTAAGGAGTTAAAAGAACTATGGAATGACGGTGTCTCCACATTTGATGCATCAATAAATCAAAAGTTTCAAATGCATGCAGCTTTACTGTGGACAATTAGTGATTTTCCTACATATGCAAACTTGTCAGTATAGAGCACTAAAGGCGAATATGCATGTCCTTGTTGCAATAAGGAAACCACATCGTGTTGGTTGAAGCATAGTAGGAAACAATCATACTTGGGTCATCGCAGATTTTTACTTAGTGGCCATAAATTTTGAAAGGATAAAGTATCATTTGATAGTACATTGCACTTTGTGAGATTAGATTCAGAGCCATGACAGGAGTCCGAACTGTAGGACTAATTCGCGCCTCTCCAAAAGGGGGGCGCGCGAAGAAAGTCGAGTCTATACTGTGCTTATTGACGGCTCGAAAGGACCTGGTGACAAGATTGATGTGTATAGGCAACCGTTGATTAAGGAGTTAAAAGAACTATGGAATGACGGTGTCTCCACATTTGATGCATCAATAAATCAAATGTTTCAAATGCATGCAGCTTTACTGTGGACAATTAGTGATTTTCCTACATATGCAAACTTGTCAGTATAGAGCACTAAAGGAGAATATGCATGTCCTTGTTGCAATAAGGAAACCACATCGTGTTGGTTGAAGCATAGTAGGAAACAATCATACTTGGGTCATCGCAGATTTTTACTTAGTGGCCATAAATTTTGAAAGGATAAAGTATCATTTGATAGTAGTCAGGAAGTCAGACTCAAACCAAAATTGTTGTCTGGAATTGAGATGTTGCTACAATTAGAATCTAAGGGTATTTTAACCCAATACATGAGGGATGACCTTAAGGAGAGGCATAGGAGACAAGTAGAGAAGGAGAAAGCTAGACATCGCACCCATAGCTGGAAAAAAAGAGTATATTTTATGAACTGCCATATTGGGAGCACAATCTAATAAGACATAACCTCGATGTAATGCATATAGAGAAGAATGTTTGTGACAATGTGTTGTGGACAATATTAGGGGTTGTAGAAAAATTGAAGGATGGTGTTAATGCTTGACGTGATTTACAAGATATGAATATTAGAAAACCCCTACATTTGTAGTTAAGAGGATCGAATAAAGCTCATTTACCACCAGCACAATTCACAATGACCAAGGATGAGAAATATTTGTTCTTAAAAGTGTTGAAGGAAGTTAGAGTTCCCGACGGGTATTCATCCAATATATCAGGTCGTGTGCGCTCACATGATAGAAGTATTGAGGGTCTTAAGAGCCACAATAATCATATTTTGATGCAACAACTTATTCCATTGGCTATTTGAAGATCGTTAACGAAGAATGTAATTGAACCCTTGATTGAATCAAGCAATTTCTTTAAACAATTGTGTTCCAAAGTGAATGTGCGACGAATTTGCAATATATTCAAGATCGTATCGCCGTAACACTTTATCATCTAGAGAAAATATTGCCTTTAGCTTTTTTTGATATAATGAAGCACTTGTCGATACATCTAGCTGACGAAGCATTATTGGCTGGAGCGATTCAGTTTCAATGCATGCATCCAATTGAGAGGTATCTTCTTACTTTGAAGCAATATGTGCGTAATAGAGCTCATCCAGAAGGTTCAATTGCTAAAGGATATCTTATGGAAGAATGCATGAATTTTTGTGCACAATATCTCAATGATGTGGAAACCAAATCTAGTCGACCCGTGAGAAACTACAGTGGTAATGATAATCTGGGTCATGCTGTTGGGGAAAACACAAGCTTTTATCTTAATAATACTTTTTGGGTACAAGCTCAACGGTATATCTTATTCAATATAAGCGCGGTTCAACCATTTATAAAGTTGGTTATGTCACTCACTCAATATTTTATTATGTTTTATTGAATTTTGAACCAAATTTTTTGTATTGATAAATTTTCAATCTACACAGCAAACACCTTGAAGTACTTAAGCTCAAAATGCCTCGTGTCAACGATCATCAGTTTCGGCGTGAACATTTTCAAACTTTTCACATTTGGTTCAAGGAACATGTATGTATTTAAATCTATAGATTCTAGTTACCTAAGTTGAACTATATTTTAAATTTTACATTTTTGTTTTAAATAGGTCCAAACTTTGCGAAGGACTACTGATGTCACATTTTCTGAAGAGATTATTCTATTGGCAAATCGTCCTCATAACTTGGCAAGGAGGTTCAATGGGTATATAATGAATGGGTTTCGGTATCGAGTAAAGGCCATGGATGACCGTCGAGCCACACAAAATTGTGGCGTAGCTTTGAAGGCAGATACCATAAGTTATTTCGGTATCGAGTAAAGGCCATGGATGATCGTCGAGCCACACAAAATTGTGGTGTAGCTTTGAAGGCATATACCATAAGTTATGCTAGTCGGAAAGACAAGAATCCTCGTATGGGGTCTGTGTACTATTATAGACAATTGACAGATATTGTTGAGATTCGATATTCCAATGAGAAGAAACATGTGTTGTTTAAGTGTGATTGGATTGACAACATTCACAGAAAAAAGAAGATGTCTTCAATTTCACGTTGGTTAACTTCAATCATTTGTTGTACTGAGATGATCGACTTACCAATGAACCTTTCATCTTGGCATCCCAAGTAGAGCAAGTTTGGTATATTGCAGATCCATTAGAACTAGACTAACAAGTGGTGGTGAAGATTTCTCAAAGAGGTTTATTTGATATGAATTCGACTGATCCAGAAATCGAGCCATATATGAGCCAATAATTGGAAGAAAATATAATGCTCCGTGATGAAGAAGTTGGTTGGGTGAGGGAAGCCGCAGAAGGAGAAACGGTTGATGTTCAAATAGACTGATATTTAATTGACATTAGTAATTGAATTAAGGCCAAGGTTGTAGTTAATCATCAGTTTCTTAATTTACTTTGTTTTTGTAATTGTATTAGTTTAATTAATGTCATATTATAGTTGATTCAAAACCATTCTCTATGTTTCTAATGTCAATTAATGTTATATTGTTTGCAGATTATTATGGGAAGGAAGAGAAAGCCTGATTATCCTCTGCGTATGATGTCCGATGTGGTACATAAGAGGACATCAGTAGCACCACCATCAGAGGAAACATCACATCGACCACCATCAGAGTGGGCCATTAGTGCCACCACCATCTGACCAGCCATCGCAACGACCACTATTAGTGGCACCAACATTAGAGGAGGCATCCCAGGGACCATCAACAGAGGGGCCATTAGTGCCACCACATCGACCACCATCAGTGGCATCACAGCAGCTATCATTTACTCAGCCTCTACGCCTACCATTGGTGCGTCCACCATCAATGGCACCGTAGAAGCTATCATCCTGACTAGAGTCATCATCTTCACAGCCAACTGCAGGTATACAAATTTGCTTTGATTTGTATGAAAATTATTTAAATATACATTTATTTTTGTCATTATATGTAACTTGTTTATTGTTATTGTATTTTCCAGAGCTTCGACTTCTTCACAACCCACCTCAGGTATAAGAATTCAATTTGTATTAATATTTTTTAAATTTGCATTTGTTTATTATCATTGTATATTGTTTATTCTTATTGTATATTGCAGGTCATGTTAGTTCTTCATCAACCTCGATTAGGCGTGGTAGAGGATGTGCCAAGGGCATTAAGGAGTGGGGTACTGGTACAAAGTTGGACATATAATTTGACGAAAATCACTGCCCAATAGGGGATAATGTGTCTAAGCTAACTACTCAACTTGGCATTATTGTGCGCAATGGTAACATTGTTCCTCTTACTTTTCTTGACTGGATCACTGTGCCTGACGATATTATTGATGCTATTTGGAAGGATGTAAAGGTAAAAGTATATTTTTGTCCAAAAATTTAAATTTCAAAATTGTGTTATTATTATTATTTAAACCTTCAAATTGTGTTTTGTAGGACAATTTGAATGTATGTCCAAAGGAGTATAAGCTAATCTGCATGAAAACCTGCAACAGCATATGGAAGGATCACATGAATAAGATTAAGATCAAGTATTTCAAGCCTAAAAGTTCTGATCCCAATCTGAAGGATGATGTTTCTTTACACATTGTGCCAAGCTAGTGGGAAGAACTTGTGGAGTATTGGCGTACTTCCGATGCTGAGGTATACAAATAATTTATATGTATTATATGTAAACATACAAATCATATTTATGAACTGCCATTTGTTGAATCTGTTGTAGAAAATTGCAACTAGGAGCGCTAAAAATCGGCGAGCTCACGGCATACCTCATACCATAGGGCATACTACTTTTGCTCAGATCCAGCATGAGGTTTATATTTTATTGTTTTTATTTTTTTTATATATTTGAAAATAATTTGGATTCTAATTTTCATATTTCTATAAAAATCTAGATGACCAGCACGGGGGAGTCTACTAATAAGATGAATGTTTGCCTTATGACAAGTAGAGCAGATGACCCTGAGGTTATCCAGACCTTGGTAGTTTCCAAACACCTAACATTGAATTTAAATTTTATTTTTTATTTTTTGTGTCAACCATCTTAATTTGACATATACTTGTATGTCTTATTCAATACAGGATGAGTTTAATTGTAAACATTTCATGCAACCTCAGGATTGTCGGACTTTAGAGGCTAGGAATGCCATTTTCCATGAGTTGATAGGTCATGACGGACATGGATATTGTTGCACTTATGGGAGAACTGTGCCTCAAAGCGCGGTGTATAAAGATGGTGCTGGGCTATCACAGTCAACACCCTAGCCATCGACTATTGTTCAGATCACCCAAGAGGTTCATGCGGAGCTAAATGATGAGTTGAGGGAGGAGCTGAGGGAGGAGATGCGAGCAAAAGTTTTTTTACACATTTACAGTAAATGAAAGCTAAGATGATGGCCTTTGTGTCATAGGGGGTGAGTGTGGATCCCAACAGACAGGTTTGATATAAATTAAATTTTCACACAACATATATACATATATATATATATATAATTCAAATATGATTAACACATTATGTATGGACTGTCATAGGCTCCTGATGTATTGAGTGGCCATCGGGTATTTAGAGAATCAGCAGGAGATGAGACTCGATATACACCACCACCAGAAAATCACGTATAAAATCTATCTTTGCATTCTAAGTTAAGAATAACCATACATTAACTGTACACAGCCCAAAATCATAGAGGCTAATTCCATAATTAGAAAGAAAGACAAAGGATTTTCCACACGAAACTTGGTACACACGACCGCCTAGGCATGAGAGACTTGTGGGAGAAGATGGGACTCGAATCAGGTTCCTGGTTTGGGAGCTAGGGGTGGATTTCACTCTAGGCAAACTAGTTTCTTAAGAAACTTAGAATTTGAGGTGTTAACGTCCCAAATCAGAAAACGGCGCCAGAGTAGTACGAAACATGGCACATACGACCGCCTAGGCATGATAGACTTGTGGGAGAAGACGAGACTCGAATCAGGTTCCCGGTTTGATAGTTAGGGCCGGATTTCACTATAGGCAAACTAGTTTCTCAAGAAACTTAGAATTCGAGGTGTTAACATCCCAAAATCACCAAACGGTGTCGGAGTAGCATGAAACTTGGTACACACGACCGCCTAGGCACGACAAAGTTGTGGGAGAAGACGGGACTCGAATCGGGTTCCCGGTTTGGGAGTTAGGGTCGGATTTCACTATAGGCAAACTAGTTTCTTAAGAAACTTAGAATTCGAGGTGTTAACATCCTAAAATTACCAAACGGCATTGGAGTAGTACGAAACTTGGCACACAAGACCGCCTAGGCACGAGAGACTTGTGGGAGAAAACGGGACTCGAATCGGACTCCCGGTTTGGGAGTTAGAGCCGTATTTCACTTTAGGCAAGCTAGTTTCTCAAGAAACTTAGAATTCGAGGTGTTAACGTCCCAAAATCATCAAACGGCGTCGGAGTAGCATGAAACTTGGCACACACAACCGCCTAGGAACGAGAGACCTTTGGGAGAAGAAGAGACTCAAATCGGATTTCCGGTATGGGAGTTAGAGCCGGATTTCACTCTTAAAAAACAAACTAATTTCTTAAGAAACTTAGAATTTGAGGTCTTAATGCCCTAAAATCACCAAACGGGGTCGGAGTAGCACGGAGCTTGGCACACACGATTGCCTGGGCACGAGAGACTTGTAGGAGAAGACAAGACTCGAATCGGACTCTCGGTTTGGGAGTTAGAGCCGTATTTCACGCTTAAGAAATAAACTAGTTTCTTAAGAAACTTAGAATTTGAGGTGTTAATATCCCAAAATCACCAAACGACATCGGAGTAGAACGAAACTTGGCATACTCGACCACCTAGGCATGAGAGACTTGTGGGAGAAGACGGGACTCGAATCGGATTCCCGGTATGAGAGTTAGAGTTGGGTTTCACTCTTAAGAAACAAACTAGTTTCTTAAGAAACTTAGAATTTGAGGTGTTAATACCCCAAAATACCAAACGGCGTCAGAGTAGTACGAAACTTGGCACACACGACTACCTAGGTTGGAGAGACTCGTGAGAGAAGACGAGACTCGAATCGGATTCCCGATTTGGGAGTTAGAGCCATATTTCACTCTTAAGAAACAAACAAGTTTCTTAAGAAACTTAGAATTTGAGGTGTGAATGCCCTAAAATCACCAAATGGTGTTGGATTAGCACGAAACTTGGCACATACGACCGCCTAGGCACGAGAGACTTGTGGGAGAAGACAAGACTCGAATCGGACTCCCGGTTTGGGAGTTAGAGCTGTATTTCACTCTTAAGAAACAAACTAGTTTCTTAAGAAACTTCAAATTTGAGGTGTTAATGCCCTAAAATCACCAAACGGAATCGGAGTAGCACGAAACTTGGCACACACGACCGCCTAGGCATAAGAGACTTGTGGGAGAAAACGAGACTCAAATCGGGTTCCCGGTTTGGGAGTTAGGGCCGGATTTCACTCTAGGCAAACTAGGTTCTTAAGAAACTTAGAATTCGAGGTGTTAATGCCCCAAAATCACCAAACGGCATCGGAGTAGCATGAAACTTGGCACACACGACTGCCTAGGCACGAGCGACTTGTGGGAGAAGACGGTACTCAAATCAAGTTCCCGGTTTGAGAGTTAGAGCTGAATTTCACTCTTAAGAAACAAACTAGTTTATTAAGAAACTTAGAATTTGAGGTGTTAATACCCCAAAATCACTAAATGACGCCGGAGTAGCACGAAACTTGGCACACACGATCACTTAGGAACGAGAGACTTGTGGGAGAAGACGGGACTCAAATCAGGTTCTCGGTTTGAGAGTTAGAGCCAGATTTCACTCTTAAGAAACAAACTAGTTTCTTAAAAAACTTAGAATTCGAGGTGTTAACATCCCAAAATCACCAAATGGCGTCGGAGTAGCACGAAACTTGGCACACACGACCGCCTAGGCATGAGAGACTTGTGGGAGAAGACGGGACTCGAATCGGGTTCCCGATTTGGGAGTTAGAGCCGGATTTCGGTCTAGGCAAAATTATTTACTTAATTGTCTTTGTAATTGTATAGTAGTTACATTTTTATGTTTTTTTTTTGTAATTAACATATTAACACATAATTATATTGTCATTAATTATATTTATTTTTTGTTTTCAGATATTTCTCGAGTAGGAGTTTTGCTTCTTGTAGAATGCATGTCTGTGAAGAATGAAACTAATTTTTGTTTTTGTTACCCACGGAGAATGATGAGCAAAACTTGTAATTTTGGTTTATATTATTTTGAATTATGAACAACATTATATATTTAAATATTATATATTTATTATGGAACATTATGTAGTGGGGTAATTTTGTTGATGCGCAGTTATGAATGAAAGAATATTTTTATTATGGGGAAATTGTTTTTTCCATACAAGAATTTTTATATTATTATGCAATTATTGGTTTCTTTTTCAATTGTTTTTCATTTAATACAGGTAATTTTAATAATTTTATTGTATTTTATTTTATTTTTTTACAACGACACCACACCGTCGCAAAAAATATTAAGACCATTGGTGATAGTGAGCATGCCGTCGTAAAAAAACAGAACCATTCACGACAGGATTTTTTTCCGTCTCAAATAAAACTTTTAGCGACGGTAAAACGGTGCCGTCGCAAAAAGCCTGACTTTTTTACATATTATAGTCGATAGCAAATTGTCGTCGCAAAAGGTACCAATTGCCGGCGCTAAAAAAAGGTGACGGCATGATCCCGTCGTTAAAAGTTTTTTGCAACACCCTCTGTTGTGACCCCCCATTTGCCGTCACTAAAAGTCATTTGCCATCGCTAAAACTTTTTTGAGACGGCATGAAGTGTATTAGCGACGATACTGTGCCGTCGCAAAAAATCAAAATTTTTATAGTGATCTTTTTTCATTTGGATTAGTCCTCGTATAATCTACAAGTTTCTTTTGTTTTTTTTTGTTTTTTTAGTACATAATTAAATAAAGTCTTATTTTAATATTTAATCTCAGACTTCCAAAAGGATTGAGTCGCTAGTTGTTTAATAGTTTCAACCGTAGCAGGCAAGGGAAAAGGTGACCAAGCTTCACTTTTTACTACCTTGACTTGCAATATAGCAAAAGGCCCAATGCAGCATGGGTGGCCCAAGCTAACTTGACGAATGGAACACCCAACTTCTTCAGCTTATGTAACATGCTGGATGATTCATTTTAGCGCTAAATTCGATCACTAAATTTTTAATATTAATCACTTAGCAAATAATAATATATTAATTAACCTTCTCTACTTCTGGAAATAAAAATTAAGGACATATTTGGACATGAATTGTTATTCTGTTGCCATATTAATTGGTTTAATTAAAAAATTTGTAAATTGTTTTAGTAAGAGTAGCATTTTCATGCCAAGCTTCAATTCTATTAGGCCATGTTTGTTTGGATGGACATGACCTTGGGATTGAACTAATAGTCCAATAAAATTATTAATTCGATATTTGGTTAAACAATTGAAGTACGGACTAATTATTTTAAACTTGACTTTTAGTTAAGATAGGATACATAATCCAACGGATTCGTAATTCTAAGATTATTAGTCATGGGAATATTAATCCAGTCTACCCAAACAAACATGGCCTTATAGTACAATGGAGGACTGACTGAAAGGAGGCAAATGAATGAGTAAAATTTGAGTATAACAGTGATATCTTATCATTATGTACGTGTAATATCATCAACAAATTATAACACTTTTATTTTGAGTGGATAACTAATTATAACCTAACAATATGGGCAATAAATAATAATAATAATAATAATAATAATAATAATAATAATAATAATAATAATAATAATAACTTACTGGTATTATTGAATATGATAATTTAACATATGGTGATATAATTAGCACTATCCAAAAAGAAGGATTAAAAATGTGTATTGATCTTAAACTTAGTAAAAAAGCTAATAAAGATAAACACAAAGCTAAATATGAATTAGGAAATTTTTGTGAACAATATGGATTACCTCCTGTAGCACCCTCTCGTAGGAAATCACACAAATATTCAAAACATAAACATAAATCCTCATACAAATATTCTAATAAATACAAAAAGAATTATTCACCTTCCAAATCAAATGATAAATTTTATACTAAACCCAAAAAGAAATATTATAAATCTAAATCACATCCAAAATCTAAATCTAATAGAGATATTACATGTTACAATTGTGGTCAAAAAGGCTATTATTCTAATAAATGCAAAGAAAAACAAAAACTAAAAGATAAAGTTAATTAACTCCAAATAGACGATCAATCTAAAAATCAATTATATGAAATCTTTCAATTAAATCAATCAGTTAGTGATTACCCCTCTGCTGATCCTCCTACTTCATCCGATTACCATTCACCTAGTGAAGATTCTGATAATAATATTGAATTAGGATGTAATGATGTTTGTTATAAATCAGTTAAACAAATCAATGTTCTTACTAAACAAAATCAAGAAGAAGTTGCTCTTATTGAGTTAATTAGTAGATTAGATGATCCAGAATTAAAAAAGAAATATATTGATAAGTTAAAATCTTTATTAACCAATCGTGATCCTAAACCTAAGTTTGATAAACCTATAATTAGTCTATCTAAAACTTTAGAAAGATTCAAAAATAAAACTAAAGAAATCACATTACAAGATTTACAACACGAAATCAATCAAATTAAACAAACTATTAAATATTTACAAAACAAAGATCGCAAATTAGAAGATGAAATCATTACTTTAAAACTTAATAAAAGTTTAGATAATTTCCAACCCACTAATGATCAATCTCCGAATGAATCTGACAGTAATCCTGAACATGATTCTGATCCTACTAATCCTGATAATCTGTTATTTGATAAAAGATCACACCAATCCAACAATCTTGAAGAAAAAACATTAAATTTAATCAATAAAATTTATATGCAAAAATGGTATTCAAAAATTAAAATTACTGTTAATGACTTTGAACTCGAATTAATTGCTTTAATTGATACTGGTGCTGATTTAAATTGTATTCAAGAAGGTTTACTTCCTACTAAATATTATGAAAAATGTCATGAGAATTTAACCTCTGCTAATGGTAGTAAAATGCATATTAAATATAAATTACCTAAAGTTCATGTTTGTCAAGATAATGTATGTTTTAAAACCTCATTTGTTTTAGTTAAAAATATGACTGACAAAATCATTTTGGGCACACCATTCATATCTTTATTATATTCATTTACTACATCTAGTGACGGAATAACTACTCATGTTTTAGGACAACCTGTTACATTTAAATTCTTATATCCTCCAGAAATGTTAGAATTAAATCAATTAAAAGATTGTTCTATTTCTCACACAATTAATAGATTAACTAGACATTTGAATTTTCTTAAAGAAGAGATTAATTATAAAAGAATTGACCAACAATTAACTGATCCAGTTATTATTTCTCAAATTAATGAATTCAAATTAAAATTAGAATCAACTGTTTGTTCTACTTTACTTACTGCATTTTGGCATAGGAAAAAGCATGTTGTCACTTTGCCATATATTAAAAATTTTAATGAAAAACACATTCCTACTAAATCTAGACCTATTCAAATGAATAATGAATTACTTGAAATGTGAAAAAGAAATTAATGAATTATTAAAAAATAGAATTATTAGTCCAAGTAAATCACCATGGTCTTGTCCTGCTTTTTATGTTAACAAAAATGCTAAATTAGAACGAAGTGTTCTTCGACTCGTTATTAATTATAAACCATTAAATGCTGTTTTAGAATGGATTTGTTATACTATTCCTAATAAGAAAGATTTGAGTAAAAGACTTAGTTATTTTTAGTAAATTTGATTTAAAAAGTGATTTTTGGCAAATACAAATTCATCCTCATGATAGATATAAACCTGCATTCACTACACCATTTGGTCACTATGAATGAAATGTTATGCCATTTGGATTAAAAAATGCTCCTAGTGAATTTCAAAATATCATGAATGACATATTTAACCCATTTAGTCATTTTTCTATTGTTTACATTGATGACATATTAATTTTTTCAAAATCAAGTAATGAACATTGGAAACATTTAAATGCATTCTTTTACACAATTAAAAGTCATGATTTATTTATATCTGCTCCTAAAATTAAATTGTTTCAAACTAAAGTTTGATTTTTAGGTTATGATATTCATCACAATACAATTCTTCCCATTAGTCGCTCCATTGAGTTTGCGTCTAAGTTTCCTGATGAAATTCTTGATAAAACCCAATTACAAAGGTTCTTAGGTTCATTCAATTACATTGCTGAATTCTACAAAGACCTTAGGAAAGTCTGTCAACCTCTCTTTGATAGGTTAAAGGATAATCCTCCTCCTTGGTCTTCTGTTCATACTGCTATTGTTCAACAAGTCAAACAATATGTTAAGTCTCTTCCTTGTCTTGGTATTCCTACTGAGAATTCATTCAAAATTATTCATACTGATGCTTCTGATATTGGTTATGGTGGCATTCTTCTTCAGAAAGTCCCTCTTCAATCATCTGAACAAATTGTTCGCTATCATTCTGGTGTCTGGAATAAAGCACAATTAAATTATAGTACTATTAAAAAAGAAATTTTGTCTACTGTTTTATGTATTCAAAAATTTCAAGATGATATTTTAAATCAAAAGTTTTTACTTCGTGTTGATTGCAAATCTGCTAAATATGTTTTAGAAAAAGATGTTAAAAATCTTGCTAGTAAGCAAATTTTTGCTCGTTGGCAATCTATTTTAAGTATTTTTCATTTTGATATTGAATATTTACCTGGTTGTCAAAATTCCCTTCCTGATTTTCTTACCCGGAAATTTTTACAGGGGGGTAAGAGATGAGTGCTACTGCACATATTTCCTACCTTAAATCCTAAATTACCCATTACCAAACCCTGATAACCCAAGTTAACTACCGTATTCACCGCCTTAAATCTGCCTGAAACACTACCAAACGAGCCCAATACACCAATTACCACCAGATTCAAGCTCGTCGCAATTTACTTACTGATTACATTAGTCATTTGAATTACTACCAGAATTATTTAGATCTTCTTTTTGGTTGTTAATCTCTGCTACTAATTATTGTTTCCTTTCTACAAATGTCTCGTCCAAGGCCTCCTTTTAAGGCTTTGGTCCCATCTAATCAACCTTTTGTTTCTCCGCCTTTGGAGTTAATAAATCAGTATCCTCAACCCATTGAAATGATCAACCGTTACCAAGTTCTTGGTAACATTCCCAGACCTAATTACTCTTCTGCTTTTGTTTTTGATCCATTTGCTTCTTCTAGCCAAGCAGTCTGAATTGCTCCATTTCCTGCTAATCCAATCAGGTCTGCTCGATCTGATTATGTTAAATCAACCACTACTAACTTGTTCTTCAAAGAACCTAGTCACCCAAAGAGTCTGAACTTGCTAAATCCTATTTTGGATCTGGATGCCATTTTGTTCTCTCACATCCAAATAAAATAATTACCTACTACAAAGATATTCTAATTCACCATCAATCAGTTTTGATTGAACCCATTTATGATCGCACCTATTCTAGTAAAATTCTTTACCATTTAATTTATATTCACAACATTGTTTCCCTAGCTGATTGGGGTCCTCCTTTTCAGCTTCGTGAATTACTTGGTCATTCTATTCCATACAATTACCATGATTACATTGATGCCTGGTTCAAGGTTTTCTTGTACCAGAATGAAACCTTCAGTCATTCCTGGTTCATTTAATTTGATCAAAAATTCAAATCAGAATTACCTTCTTGGTTCTAAGATGGTGGACTCATTATGGCGCCATTTCAAATATCTTCCCTGATATTCTGATTGAATAAATCAACTATTTTGCTACTGTTTTCCCATTTACTGCTCATCAAAGAGAATTTCCATTATAGCTAATTTTTATATCTAAGTATAAAATCCCTTGGATATTTAAATGGCATTATGGTATTGATGGTAACATAATTATCTGTCAACATTCTGTTAAATGGTGGGATAAGTTCACAGTGCCTCGCATTGTTGAAATTGTCCAAGCTGAATTCCCATTTGATCAATTTGCTCCTACTCCTGCAATGGTTAAAGCCCAGCAGAACCCAACTGCTGCAATCAGCCAAGGAAGCCCAAGCCTTCCTTCAGTCAATCTTGGTAACCCCTCATCTAGTGGCTCTAAGCCCATATCAAAAGATAAATTGGCAAAGCCCACTAATAAATCCAAGTCCAAAGCTGTTGCTGCTCAGCTGGCCCAATCAAAGCCCAAATCAAAGTCCAAGTCCAAGGCTAAGGCTAAGCCCATTTCACCTCCTACTCAGCCCAAAGTCAAGTCCAAGATTAAGTCCAAATCATCCAGAGATGAATTGATTCAGTTAGTCCACAAGCTTGTAGATCAAACTGAAGCCCAATCAACTTCCGGTTCAGAAAAATCAAAAGAAGGTTCAGAATGTTCACATTCTTCTGAAAAATCAACTAATCAATTTTTGGGTCCAGAGTTTCAAGATGCTCAAGATCCATTCGCTGACTAATCAACATAGGATTCCATATGGATACAAATTAGCTTCAATCAATACTCTTTGAGAAAAGCTGCCAATTTGTATTTATATTGATTCTTTTAATCACATGTTCCACCGAAAGTAATGAATAGTAAAAGTTACTGTTCACTTTTATTGTTCACTCAATCAACTTTTGTTAAAGTTGCTCAACTGTTCAATCAATCTACCGAAAGCAACTGACAGCTCTGCTCAGTCTCCAATGCTGCTAGCTGCCTTCAATCAATCAACCAAGTTACATGCTGCATAGTTAGTTTTATTTTCTATATAATGTAATCAAATGTATCAATTCAGGCATTCTTCATTTCTAAAAAAAAAACCAGAAAGCTCTGAGTGAAAATCAATCCCTCTGTCTGTAACCTAATTAAGATCCTTGCAGTTACAACGATTGTAAATTGTAAGTTACTTTCTGTATTTTAATTAAAAGTTTTATATTAAATGATTTTGGTTTAATGAGTGCATTCCAATTCTGTTGTTTCAATTTTAGTCATATTTGATTTCGTAATCCATTTTCTTCATTCTGCTTGCTGCTTCCGCGTTTATGGTATCAAAGCCATAGTTATGATGTATCCTGTTTCTAATTGCTTTGCTACTTCTGATCAATCAATTCCATTGTTTATTTGATTAATCTGGTTTCAGTCATCTTAATCTGTCTTAAATTCTATTTTAGTCAAATGTATAATAATAATAATAATAATATGGTGGTAATTGATGTATTGGGCTCTTTTAGTAGTGTTTCGGGCAGATTTAAGGCGGTGTATGCGGTGGTTAATTTGGTTTATCAGGGTTTGGTAATGGGTAATTTGGGATTTAAGGTAGTCATATTTGATTTCGTAATCCATTTTCTTCATTCTGCGTGCTGCTTCCTCTTCTATAATAATATTATTATTATTATTATGGCAGTAGCTTTTCCAATCTAATGAGAAATGGACATTAAAGCTATTGGATATACTTTATGTTGACACCCCATTTTTGACCGTCCTTAAGTCTTGGGTGCCACCGATTAATCACCCAACGATGAATGTACACGCTTGTTCCAATGCTCGACTTCCTTAGCAGGAAACCTCAGTTTTGAGCCTCAAAAACCTACAAACCTTGTGCCTTGTTTTTTTTTTTACCAAAATAGTAGTTTTTAAAGCTTGACTAGCCAAGGGACTAGCAGACCCATTAGTGGTCGGCCGCTCACTTGTGTAAAATTTTAGATCTTTTTGCCAGCTATGCCAACTGTCTATACAGATGCATGCACTGCACCAGCTGTGTTTGTATGGATATTTCTAAAATCTTCTCATATATTTCTATACATAGATGACTCCCTCTCATAATTTTGGTTTAGAAAAATTTATGGAGTAAAAAATTTTGGAAAATATTTCTCTCTCTCTCTTGCAACTTTTATACCCTTTGCCTAGACACTCCAAACCAAACCTAGAGGGTTATTTGCTGAGGTGTTTGAGCTTGCATTTTAAGATCTTGAGGATGTGAATTAGTGGTTTGTAATTCAAAAGGTCATTCCCCTTCAAAAGGTATAACTCCAAGTTTCTTCCCTTTTTTTCATTTACCATCATTTATTATTGTTTTTGTACTGTTTTTCACCTGTATTTATTGGATGAAACTTGTGATTTAAAGCCATTAAAGGTAGAAGGGTTGATTACCCTTCTTTGAACCTTGCTTCCGAGGCTTTTATCCTTGTGTTTCCCATCTCTTCATCAACTTTTTTTGGAGCTTTTTACCACTGAATTTCAGAGGTTTTCAAAGGCTAAAAATGATGTTTTGAAGTCCCAAAAATAAAGGGGTTAGCCCCCCCTCCTCGTGCTTGTTTACTAGCTTTAATTTCTCAATATTGTAGCTAACTTTTTCAAGCTTTACCATATGACTTCCAGCACTATTTTAGCCTATTTTAGGACTATTTTAAGTTGTTCATGTCATTTATGCTTTGTATTGCATGCTTGTAGTGTAACGGTCCTCATAAGTTTAGTGTTTTAGGCATCAGATACCAACCTATTTGAGTTGATATCATTTATTTCATACTTTTCATACTTGTGTTCATCTCTAATCATCTCTGTACTTCTTTCATTTCTTGGCTTCTTCCTTGCTTTGAGAGTCATTTCAAACCGATTGTTTGTTTAAGCTTGAGATAGAGATTGTTGTGCTTAATGGTTTAATCTCTTCGGAGGTTCATTACCAATGGCATGACATCTCTCTCATGCCCAAAGCAACCATTTGTTTGATATTTCTTTCCATTAGTGGACTTAATGCTCATTTTGGACTAAAATGACTAATGAATGGAAAGGTAATTAAAAGAGGTGCTAAAATTGAAATAAAATAGAGTGAGATAATAAAATAGTTTGGGGTTCAATCTGATGTTAATTGAACCCGTTGATTCTTGAAGCATTTCATTCTAACTAGTGATGAAAATGGTTCAAGTTTCAACGTCAACTGCTTCCCTTGATCAATATCATGATGGGGAGGGGGTTCGTGAGTCTTTAATTGTGCATTTATTGAAATTGTATCCCTTGGTTCATAAGTCATCACGCAATGAATTTACACCGATTGATGGCTTGCGAATCGAGCTTACCACTCCTTTGAGTTGTTCAATGATAAGGAGGGGTAGGGTGGACAAACATCTCCCGAGGATGCTCTGTTTGTGCTCTGTTTGTTTTTTGTTGCAGTAGGAGAAACCTAACATTAGTAGTCGGCATGCCACCTTTATTGGGCGGCATGCCACTATTAGTGGGCGGTTGGCGCTAGCTTGTCGGCCACCTTTTTTAGTCATGCAGTATCATTTTCTTCACAGAGCAGAGTAGAGGCTAAGGTGTAAAAATAGTGCAGAGGCATTCTCGGGGGGAGAAATTCATATGCATGCATAAGCCATTTCCTTGCTCCTAGAGACTCATTACATTTGTTAATGTTGTACAACTTGTAATTAATTACTTCGTTAATTAGTTCCTTAATGTGACTAATTAGTTAATTTAGTTGGTTAATTTGTATTAATTAGTTATAGTAGCCAATTGATTTAATTTTGTGTTGTAATTATTTAATTAGCTAGAATAGTTAGTTAAAATGCGACGTTATAATAATTAGTTGAAGTAGCTTAGCTAGTTCATTCATTCGGATCCTCCTGCGCGAGGGCAAACTTGTAATAATGTGTATGTCTTCCAATCCCACATCTTTCTCCTTTTTGTTTACCTGCTTACGATGAGATAGTTTAGAGCATCCCATTTCGTTTAGCCTTTCTCATGACTTGCATCATTGTCTTGCATGCACTAGGCTTGATGCATCATTCTAACTCGCATTGTTAGTTATTACTTATTTGAAAACGTGCTTAAAACTACATGCTATCAAATTGATTTATATGCTATACTAGTAGCTGGGCCTCTAATTTTATATTGCATGTGTTACATTAGACATATTGCATTAGTTAGGATCATGCATTTTCTAACTGTTTTCTCTCTTTTGGCTCGCCTTGGGAATTGGGATAAGCTTTATTGCTTTAGCATATTGCATGAGTGTGATTGTTGCCATGTCAATCATGATTTACCATGAGGCTAAGTGCTTAAGTGTTATACTTGCTTGAATGCCTATGGATGAAAGCTAGTTACTCAAATTGGGATAATTTGATGAATGTACATTTGAGTTCACTTTTTTCAAGTGGCACATATTCAAACACTTTTTAAACCAAACATGAAATCAAAATGTTCTAACTTTTGCAAATTAGTCTATACTTGTGTGCAACACATAGTAAGTTAGCCTAATAATTAGAACAAGAGCATATAATGTAAATAAGAACCACATTATGCTTAGTAGAGGCCAATCTTTGATCAAGCGAGTGGGGTGCTCAATTCATGACCTTTCCTTCTTGTACCTAAGTTTTCGAGTTGAGACACTTTGGTGATGACGGATAAGTGGCTGTAGACACCCCATTTTTGACCGTCCTCAAGATTTGGATGTCACCGTTTGAACACTCGGTGATTGTCCATGTTCGTGTTCGTTTTGAGTTCTCGGAGGTCTCGGCTACGCGCCTTGTCTTAGGATCTATCGACTTCCTTGTTTTGTGTTTGGCTTTACACCAAACACTTGTTGTTTTGCTTCTGAGGGCGGGGAATGGCTTGTTGGTCATCCCCACACCTCACCGGCGATGGCTTGAGGCCACCGGCCCTGTTTTGTTACTACCGGCCATTGGTGATGGCCGGTTCGCACTCTTTATGGTCGGCCGACCATTGTTTTGGTCAATCTGTCATTTTTGGCTGGCCGACCACTATTCATCTGCTTTTGGCAGATATTTTATGCCAGTTGTGATAACTGGCATCCACAATGCCCCCCCACCATACATGTGTATGGAGGGATTTCCCTCTTGCTTAGCTTGTTTTATAAGCTTTGCAAGATTGGAATTCCTATAAAGGGAGGGCTTCTCCTCCCTCCTCAAGTTCCAGAGGTTCTGAAAATTAGGGTTAGAGTTTGAGATACAACCTTGTATCTATATTCCCTTATTTGATCTTATTTAGTGTCTTAAAGGTGTTTTTGTTCTTAGTTTTACACTAAGACACTTAGTGTTACACCATACCTTGGTTGTTAAGGTTCCAAAGGGTTGTTCTTGAATTTTTGAGCTGGTTTTGACCTAAGGAGGCTGCTGGAGTGGTCTTCTTGAAGAAGGTCTTCAAGGGTAAGAACCTTACCCCTTTATTCCCCATTTTTGCACAAGCTTTTGACCTATCTTGCATCTATTTTTGAGCTTAATGCATAACTAATAAAAGTTCTGATTTTGTGTATTTTAGAACTTAGTTTAAGATTGTTTTGAGGTTTGGGGTTATTTCCCCCCTCCAAGGCCTTGTTAGGCCTTGTTTAAGGCCATACCTTTTGGCCCTTACTTTGAGCTTTTCATGACCTCTCTACCACTGAAATACAAAGGATTTTTAGCGGTGGAGAGGTGGTTTTGAGGTCCTACATGGGAGGGGGTCATCCCCTCTCCATGTTGCCTTTGATGCTTGCACAAATGGCTTGTGTTGTAGCTTGTATGCCTAGCTTGCTTTAGCTTCATTTCAGCCAGTATTTGTGCTTATTTTGTCATGATATAACACTGTGTTAAGTTGGTTTAGACATACCATGCATGCTTTGCATACTTGTCTTGTAATGCCCTGAAATTGCCTTAACATGCATCATGATGTACCATGAGTTTCTAGCATGATTTTGGCATAGCTTTGTGAAGCTTTTATGCGTGTTTTGGTATGCTTAAGGTCTGATTTTGGTTTTTTGGGTCATCCATGACTTGCTTTGTATAGCTACCATGCAACCTAGCTTGTAGGCTTTGAGTATTGGATCCTCTAGCATGCTTTACTTGCATTATTTCATTGACTTGGAGTTACTTACCATGTCATTTCAGTCCATATGGCATGCTTTTTTACTCACAATTGATGCTTCTTTAATGTCTTAAAGAGTTTGTGTTTCATGCTCCATGTTTGTGCCTTTGTGTATGCCATCGTGTGTAGGCATTTGGGATGCCATCTAAGTGTGTCTTTGGCCTTGTTTTGGTCTGCCTTGGGACTGTTTTGAGTCCCTTTGGCCCTTTGAGGCTTGGTTGGCATGGTCATGGCTTGAGCCCCTTGGCTAGCCTTGAGCCTTGGACCTTGTTGCATGCTTTGCTTAATTTGTTTAGTTAGTTTGACACCTTTTCTAACTTGATTTCAGAGCTTACAATGTATGCCATTTGTCCATGTTTGTTCCTTTTAAGTGTGCTTAAAAGTTGCCTCTTTATGCTTACGTATTGGACCATGTTTGCATGCATGTTTGTATGTACATTTGCCTCTATTTCCTTGGCATATTGGCCACTGTTTTGGACCAATTAGAGAGCTGCCCATCTTGGTGTAAGTCCATCATTCGCATGTTGTCACATGCTCGTCTTGCGTGTTGTTACATGCTCGACCTATCCCATGTTGTTGCATGCTTGAATCACTTTGCATTTGGCATGCATTTTCTTTGTTAAGTTGCTTTACATGTTTCCATGCTAAGTCCCCTTCACATGTTGCATGCTTGTCATTAGCATTGTTGTTACATGCCTCGCATGCTTGTTTGCTTAGGTTGTGTGCTTAGTACACATTGCTTGTTTGCATGTTCATGTTGCATACTTAGCTTGCATGCTTAGGATGCATAACATTGTGCATATCATGCATGCCTTGCATCTTGATCAAGCATGATAGAGGTTGGGTCCTTTATGTGTTTTGTGTGCATTCCATTTGACATTGAAATTACACACTTTGGCATCTTGGACCATCATGCATTGAAATGCGTGATTGGTGGCCCGAGGGTCGAGAACCAAACTCCCTTGAGTCCATGACATGATAGGGAGGTTGGTTGTGCAAACATTGATGTGAAATGCATTGCCATGTCTTGTCTGTCTTATGTTGCTGTCAAAACAGGGTTCTGCAGGAAGATATGGTCGACCAACCATTTTCAGTGCCGATCAACCAATAATGGATGGCCGATATCATCATAGATGGTCGATGACCACTTTACCATGGCTGGTGACCATTCCTCTTGGTCGGTGACCTTCCACAGTGATCAGGGAGTGATGCTGAAGCATCCTTGGGACTTGTGCAATTTTCAGAGGCATAAAATAGTGAAAACAGAGGCAGTTTGTGCATGGTGGTGAATTTTCGAGCGGAGCCGAGCACGCATGCATTGGACCCTCTTCCCGAGGCTATTTTACCGCTTTATTAGCTTAGTTAATTTGCTTAAACTAGTTAAGTGGTCTGTAACTATTTAATTAGCTTGTTAGTTAGTTAAATTCGTATTATTCTTTTGGTCCCTCCGAGAGGGTAATTTGTAATAAGTGTGCGTGCGTGTATGCATGTCTTCCAACCCCCACTTCTTTCTCCCTTTTATTTGACCGCTTATGATGGTTAGTTTTAGGGCATATTTGATTTAGCATACCTTATGCAATGCATGCGTGCATCCATCCATCTGTATTGCATGCATTGAGCTTGGCGCATCATACTAACCGCACAACATTTCAATTCTAATTCCAATTTGAATACGTACATCGAGTTATTGCATTTCACATGCCATCCTTAGATTAGCCGAGCCTATTCTAGTGACATTTTGTATGCGATGCATTAGCCCATTAACATGGACTTGGATCATACATTGATTGCTAACATGTTCTTCATTTTGGTTGGGAGTACACTGTGAGTGTTTATGCTTTAGCATATTGCATGTATGTGAGTGTTAACATGAAAGCATGCTTGCCATGAGGCTAATTGCTTAGTTGATTTACTGCCTGAATGCCTGTGAGTGAAGGTTGGGTTGCTTGAATTGGAATAATTCGTTGAAACCCATGTTTCAGTCTACTTGCGAGTAGCAAACCTCAAACCATTTTCCAAACAAAACGGATATGCGATGCTTTGTTCCAAATTAGGCGATCTAGTCTATACTTTTGTGTTGTGCACATCACATAGTAAGATTAGCTAAATAACCGGAATAAGAATGCATAATGTTTTCAAAACTAGATATCATGGTTAGTAGAGGCCGATCTTTGATCGGGCGAGCGGGGTGCTCATAGCTGACCTTCCCTAATCGTACCCAAGTTCTCGAGCTGAGGTAACTTTGGTGATGATGGACACGTGACCTTAGGCAAACGAGTCAAGGTTTCCTAAATTCTCCCATAAAAAATATTTAGGTGGCGACTCTGTATCTGGCAAAGTAGTCCATGTTTGGTATTTCTTTCTAAAAATCTTTTTTTCAAAACGATTTGCCGAATTTGGACTCTTTGATGATTTATCAATCTCACATTGCACATTGTGAGATCAGATTAAGAACCGTATTGATTTGAGTCTTGAACTGTAGTGAGCCCATATGAACAGAACGGGATTCATCCTCCCGGGGCGTTCGGGGACGTCTACAGTTTCTGGCGACTCTGCTGGGGAGTTAGATAACTTGACTCGAACTTATGATATCTTGTTTTGACTACACTTATGTGTTTCTTTGCATTGCATTTGCATCGGTGTGCCTAGGACACCGTGTTTGCCGTCTGCTATTCCTGAACGATTTGCTGGAGGCTGGCTTTGAGAAGCGTGCCATAAGGCTGACCGGTTACGGGCTCTGCCACGATGGGAACACAAACCCCGATTTTTACCGGGGCACCCCTTTTGGACCATTCGACCTAGTGCATATCGGAATCCATAGTGACCATCTCAAACTAGGACAGGTTGCTTACCCGATTATAGGTTGTTTGAAACCGCTGTATGCATAGTGAAACCCTAGTTTTTGACGAAACTAGGACAGGGAAACCCTACCCCAATATAGGGGTGTATTGGCTTTCATCTGCTTGTTATATGTGCTTTTGGAGTTGACCTCTACAGTGAACGCACATATCCGTTTGCAAGTATGGGCATCAGGCCTGCAAGCACCAGTGTCAACGTTTTGAGAATCAGTAGTATCTGCGAGTATCAGATTCAATTTTGGGGCAGTAGTTTTGGGGAACAGTGATCAGTGATCAAATACAGTTGGTCAGTTGTGCTTACGATTGTTTGGGTAAAATTGGGCTGAGACGCCGCCTGTTTTCTCTTTCAGGGAGAAGGGGGAGTTTCAGAGATCTGAGTTCAGAATAGCCAGTGTTCTTCTTCGCTAAAGCAAGGCAGATATCTAATCAGTCAAGTCACCAGTCGTATCACCTCCGTTCAGTTCAGTGGATTTATGATGCCACAGAATTCAGAGGAAGTTGTGGTTATGGCAGCCGCACTAAATCAAGGGATCATCTTACAGGGTGAGACCAATGTTGAGATATCACACCCACCCAGGTCGCCTGCTGCGCGCCCGATCTGGGAGCCCCAATTGTTTCAAGCTCGTGAACCCACCACGTTTGAGTTAATGGGAATAATTGGCGACCTCCAGAGATTCGTGGCTGATCTAGCCTATGGAATGTCCACCTCACCACCAACTGCATCGTATGTTGAGAATTTCATGCCGCAGGAGCCCCCGCTATTGGGGCGAATTGTAATTGAGCTCAGCCAGCCTGAAGTTGTCTCTAACTCCGGTAATGACATATCAATGACAACGGGGCTTCGCACTGAAGCAACAACCCAAACCTCCCACCAAGCTGAGGCTAGTGGAAAGAACAAGATGAAGGCAGATGCAGATCCCTTTGCGCAACTCCAGTAAGTTGTTGAGGCTCTGAAAGTCGAAGGGTTGAATAAGCAACAAGTACTCACAATTTTGGCTAAAACTATGGATGACAGCTTCCCCACTCAGACCGAGAGTAGTTCAAGCCAGAGGGAAAATCGGGATAAGGACCGTCGCACCGGAACTATTCCTGCCAATCCTAACCCTACACTTGGGAAAGGTCAGAGAGCCAAGGCAGCACCCGCTGATCCTTTTGCTAGTGCACCCAGCAAAAATTCACAAACTTTGAAGTACCTGCCCCGAGGGCGCAGGGTCTTTCATCCCCTTTACATGCCTTTGTCCAAGGCTCTTTGAATCCTCACGGAAAAAGGTCATCTCAAACCTCTTGAGCCTCAGCCTCTCCTTGTTCATCTTCCACCGGGTCATGATGCTACCCAGTACTGTGTGTACCATCAACAGGCTGGTCACACCACCGACAATTGCTTTCGTCTTCGCCACGAAGTGCAAGACTTGATCGATATTGAGGTCATCCTCCCACCAAGCTCAGCCAAGTCTGTCACCACTGAGTTTGCAGACTTCGAAGATAGTACAAGTATGTGATCAGGGGTTGGACCACCTGCGGGCGGCGCTCGACTTATTTCAGATATGGCGTTTGGCACGCACTGTTTTGAGCGTTTTGCAAATGATGACTGTTGTACACTCTGACTTGGGTATTGAGTCAGTTCTGTAGTTTTGTTTTGAGTCAGTCTCTTTGTTTTGAGTCAGTCTTTTTGCTTAAAGGTCTCTCTTGTTGTATCGAGTCAGTCCTGTTTTGTTAGAGTCGGGTGATTCTGGGGATGTTACCTCAGATGTCACTATTTTGTTTTGTGTTTGTCTCTTTGCTTTCTTTTTGAGTCTGTTTCTGCCATGGAGCCAGTTACACCAGAAGATCTGAATGAAGTAGCAGTGGTTTTCATACTTCGTGCTTATTTCCACTTTGAGCCTGTTGTGCCAGAAGTTCTGAATGAGATAGCATTATTTGACTAAAAACTGTGTCTTTTCTGTGCTTTGAAATCATTATATTGACCTGAGTTTTTCAAAACTTTTTGAATTTTGTGATGAAAACGAAGAGGAAGAAAATCCTCGGGTTTTGCAAAATTTGATCATATGAGAGAAAGAGAGGCGTGCTAAGCCCTTAATGAATGAAATCATGCTTGTTAATGTGAGTACTGAGAAGGATCCTAGCCTGATCTAGATTGGTTTTACACTGTCTTCAGCGCGAGCGATTCGTCGCTTTCTTAAAAGTTTTCAAAAAAAAAAATGTTTTGCGCGGTCCTGCGAAGACTTGTGTGGAATTGCTCTTGAGATTGTGCAGCCTAAGACTGCTCTCAGCCTCGAGACTCGACCCCTCATTTTTAAACCTTGGACTTAAATTCAGAATGTTCAATGGTCGATCATCAAAGGAGGCCTGTGTGGCCAGATTTGAAGCAGCCCTCGAACAAGAGGCACCAAAGTCAGATCAAGAAGATCAGATCTCATCAAAAGAAGCTTGTGAAAGCTAGATCAGGAACACCCCTCGAACTAGGGGCAAAAGATGTCAGATTGTGCTCGACGAGCCGGAGATGGATCATTCTGTAAATCAACAAAGATCGGCAAGAATGCCCAAATCCCAGAAGGGAGGAAAGAAGAAAATTGTGCTGAAGGACAACTGAGTTCCTATCCACAACACTAGGGGCAAATTCAGCCCCCATTGGATGGACTCTTACATCATCAGTGAACATCAACCATTCTCTTGGATTCAGATGACTTCAGGATCTCAAAACCATTTGACATGGACAAAGCTACACTTTTTCCCTCGAGAGGCTCGCTGGGCCGAAAACCCGGAAGGGCGACCCAGGCAAAAGTTAGAGCAAGAGAAAGAAGAAAAAGAACAAAAAAAAAAAGAAAAAGGCAAAAAAAGAAGAAGAAAACGAAAGAGAAAAAAGAAGAAGAAAGAAATGAAATAAAAAGAATTAAAAAGAAGAAAAGAACAAAGCTCGCAAGGTTGAAAACCCAGAATGGCGGCCTTGGCAAAAGTTAGAGCGTAAAAGGAGAGGTTAATACCCGAGTGTACCTTAAACCGGAACTACGTAAGGCTTGATTCCCATGTTTGGGATACGTAGGCAACTTCATTCTGAAGTCCAGTCACAAACACTTCCAAATCGACTGTGTCCATGTAATGGTTTTGATCATCTTTGTCATTCCTGTATCTGAGAGTTCAGTTGTGACCATCGCTATGAGGACTGATTACAACACACTGCGGTGCCCGCCCAAACAAGGGGTAACTTTCCGTTGCCAATATGCCGTGACGCCATTCAAACAAGGGCAACCTTCTGTTGCCATGCAGTGCCGTTCGGACAAGGGGCAATTTTTCCATTGTTATGGATCCGAGGTTGCGCATTTTGAGAGTAGGTTCCGTGCTCGTTGAGCAGTGACCGTTTGCAAAAATAGTTTTTAAGAATTTTTACTGAGGTTGACTAGTTTTCTCGAAAATTATTCTATTTTTCCAAAACCGGACCATTTTCTTGGACCCAAAAAGGAAAATTTTCAGTGCTCATAGCCTGAATTGCATGATTTTAAATCAAAAAGTTGAACGAGCATGTTAATCAAACTTTTATATTGATCAAAATTATTTTAGTAGAAAACAAAAACAAAAAAGGGTCAAAATGATGAACTAGGGGCACAGTTGAATCAGGCTTCCTGTCTTTTCCCCGTTATCCATGCGTTTGCTAGAAAGGACACTCTACATTCCAGAAAGGCACACCGCTGAAGCTAACAACAAAGGGCCGAAAGCTCTCAACATCCTCCGAGCAACGAGGTATCAAGCTAAGTGCGAAGCACGGACTCGAGTGGATCAAGTTACTCCATTCCCTTTTCCGGGGCCTTGACTACATGGCACCGGAGAAGATAGTTGCGAGCTAATAGTGTTGGGCATGAACCCATAACCTTTTATTTATCCATCAAACCACCCAGGAGAGGGATAAAAAAAAGTGAGAGATTGAAGAATAGAGAGATGTGCGCTGAGAGAAAAAGTGAGGAAAAAGGGCTTTTTTAGAGAAAAACAGAGATTGAGTGCCAGAGTGATGTGAGAATCACAAATGAGAAAGGGTGGGAAACAATACCGGAGAAACTGGCCTCTCGCTTTTGTAACACGTCCGAGTGTCGTGTCTTTTGTTTGTCTCGATTCTTGTCTTGAATCGTTTCAGGTGTCTGTGTTTGTCTTTAGGTTATATACCTTTTGTTTTCTGTTGTTGAGTCTTTTTTCACTATGTTCAGTCATAGGCTCAATACCCGATTGAGAATTCATTTTTCGATTTTCAAAATGGATCGCTTTGTGCTCAGAGTGCTGTGCCATTCTCCACATTTGTTCTTCCACATATGGAGCATCTGAGTGTGTTTCAACTTTTGCCAATCCCATCTTTGCATCCCGTCTGTTCGGATCGAATTGTTTGCTCAAAATTAGCTGTATGCCGAATAAACTGAATGCTGTGTTATGGGCTGTGAGTTTAGAATGAGCAATATTCAGAATGGGCCATGTATTCAAAATCAGCAGTGTCCTGCATAGGCTGTATGACCAAAACGAACAGAGTACTGTGTTGCGAACGGTGTGTTTGAAATGAACACTCTATATGTTGAACATATTAAGAACTTGTGATTAGTTCCATTTCCAGTGCCTTCCGATGTTGATTTTGTAAAGTCACACCTGAAATACTTCAATTTGCTTATCGAGTTGTTGCTCATTTGCTTATCGAGTTGTTACTCATTTTGCTTATCGAGTTGTCGCTCATTTGCTTATCAAGTTGTTACTCATTTGCTTATCACTCATTTGATTACCAAGTTGTCGTAATTTTGCTTATCGAGTTGTTAGTCTCTACTTATCGAGTTGTAAACTTGTTAAGGTCTCATTTTTGCTTATTGAGTTAATTTTGTTACGTCGGTTTACCTGACCTGGTAGTACATGCATGTTCAATTTCCATCCGATTACATTGTCATGTGATATGGTATGATACGATGCGATGCGATGTGATGTAGAAATGCAACACTTTTTTAGCAAAAAGCTTGTTTCATTCCATCATCTTTCCAAATACATAGTTTTGAATAAAACAAAACCTGCCTACTGCAGTACGATCTGCTCCATCTACCAACAAAAAGAAAAGCAAAAGAAAGAAAAGTAACAAAAGTCTGGATCAATGTCAACTAGTCTCAGGCATGAGAGTCTGTCCTCGTCCTCTTCCTAGACGAAGGTCCAGGAGCATCGCCACTGACTCCACCATCTGAGCTCGAGCCCGAATCATCTCCAGTCTCATCCTCCGATGACTCTGCTTCTACCTCCGTCTCGGACACATCATCGTCCGGAATCGGTGCCCGTGAGCTGCTTCCAACATGAGTGCCCCCCGCCTTGGTGCGGGGGTGTACTACGGTCCCTCGCCCTGCTCTCCCTCCTCCTCGGGTAGATGCAGATGGTCCTACTGGAGCACCCCCTGCGGTCGGAATCTGGAATGGAGGCTGAAAAGCACAAATGACAAACGCATCAGTATGCTACGCAAAAGGAGGGTATGAATATCAAGTACAGTGACTGAGTATAGTGTATGAATACTGTGAACAGGGTATTAGTACAGAATGCAGTGACTTGGTACAGTGTATGAATGCTGTGAACAGGGTATCAGTACAGAATGCAGCGATTGAGTGCAATGTATGAATGACGTGAGCAATGCTGTGAGCAGTGTATGATTACAGCATACCAATGCCATGAGTGCCGTGTATCAAGTGTTGTGTTGGCGGTGTGATGCATCAGATTATGTGAAACAGTTTATGTAGAGTTTGAGACTGTGGTTGACAGAACTTACCGGGATACTTTAAATGGCCAGCAGGTCGAGGCTCCGCTGTAGCATCCCCATCACGGAGGCGATCAACTCCAGGGACTGGCAAGTATACTCAGAGGAAGCCTGCAAAAGTGTGCATCAGTATTCTGCGGAATATCGAACGACATGAAATGAAATAACGGTACAGAATAAAAAATGCAGTAGTACATACCGGGGGCAAGTCGTAGAACCCGACTAACTCATGATCAGCCAGAAGGGGAGCGATGGGGATAAGATAAGTCTCCCCACCCTGCTCTCTGCATGTCATCATCGTAGGCAGCGCTGGCCACCCAGCTCTCTACCCTCTCCGAGGTCCACTCCTACCACGGGCTCGAGCCATCCTCAGTGCTCCTGTTCCTGCTCCAGCCGCTAGCGCCGCAGGCCTCTCCCTCTCAGCTCGGCGAGCATTACCCAGAGGCCGCATGATATAGGTCTGGACGTACTCTGCATAGTCACCCTCGCCTCTAAAGCCCTCCGAGTCCCAACCGATTGTATAAACGGCCATCTCATGTGGGGTGTATATCTCTGTCTGCCTCATGGTCGTAGGAGGCAGTTCCGAAACTGTCTGCTCTGGCACGCCTAGCGTTTGCCGCAAAAAGCGCTCGCCGAGGTACCAGGCCCGACAGACCGGGCCCTCTAGCAAAATCCTGAATCGGGAGGTCTCCTGAGCGCCCTCATACCGCTCCCGTACTGCGATGGGCAATGAGGCCCATGGCTGCTAGGTGATCTGTAAACAAAATAAAGTTTGTTATCTACTGCTATTGAAAATGCAATGCAAAGTGAAGCTTAAATAAATTGTAATGTTTGACATACCTCTGCCGCGGTAATGGTATCGAAATAGCGGCGGAAGAATATGAAAGACTCCCGAGGCCTCCGCTCGCACCTCATGTCGAAGCGGTGGGAGAATGAGATCATGGGAGGCATCTCCTCCTCTGGTATTGGGGCAAGCCTCGGGAACAAACGATTTGCCAGATTTGGACTCTTTGGTTCAGATTAAGAACCGTGACACAAGTCGAGTCCGAACTGTAGCGCGAGGTCCCCACGCGGGCGCTGTCTACAATACCCACAACTACAGTGTGACAGAACAGATATCAATATGCTTATCAGATAAAGCAGAATGCAGAATAAAGAAGAAGGCGCAGAACCATGCATCGAGCAGTGCATTGTGCAGAGTGAACAGTCCATGCAATATACAGTCAGTGTAAAGCAGATTGCGTGTTCGCAGTATGTGCAGTGTACAGTCAGTTGGCAGCAGATTATGCAGTATATAAAGTGTGTTACGCAATGTGTGCAGTGTGTAAAGTAGATTATATGTGTGCCGTGGGTGCAGTATATGACCAGTGTGAAGAAGATCGCAGTGTGTACAATATACAGAGTACAGAGAATGTAAAGCAGAAATGTAAAATAGAAGAAGAAGACGTACCTCCCAAGTCGGCCAGTAGCCTCCGAACAGCTGTCTGCTGAGGCGGGAAGATGAACTCATATAGCCGTAGAGTGTGGCCAAGCCTGCGCCACTCCAGTCGTACCCGCGAATCCTGGTCACGTCAACCAGTGCACTTAGCAGGCAAAGGGCCACGGTGTTCGCCCGGTCGGCAAAAAGTGTCGTCCCTAGCAGAAACATGATAAAGCCACAAGCGTACTGCTCCTCCTCCTCCTGGATAGTGGGCACCTAGATCCAAAAATGGTCCTCGAACCATGAGTATCGCACGAACCCTGCCCGAGCGAGAGGTGGTTGAGCGCCGAGCAGGTACATCTGAGCGGTGTCCCACTCGTCCATGTTAGTATCGAAGGGGATCGGATCACCCCTCACTCCGATGCCTGTGAACATGGAGAAGTCGAAGGGAGTCATCGTCATCTCCCCGGTGGTAGAAAGGTGCACCACCTCTTCACCAAAGCAGCAAGGAGAGGCCTACTCGTAGTAAGGCGTGAGAGCCCCATGCAGAAAGTGTCGAAGCCGGCCTGGTCAACGATACGGCAAACTGCCTCAGGAAGCTCCATGTACCACCCCCGGGCTATGACGTTCCCATACCCCCGGAAGGCATGGGAATCCCCTTGTGGTCAAAACAGACAGTTACGAAGCAGTGTTACAAATACAGTGTTGAATGCAAGCAGGACTAGCGAAAATGCAGTGCGTGTGTGCACGTTTCCAGTTAAACAGATGTCGGGTGTCGGTGTGCTCACAGTAAACTACAGCATATGATGTATCAGTGCAGTGTGTGTGCACGTGTTTGGATTCAAACAAACACCGAGTATAGGTGTGCTCGCAGTAAACTACAACATGTGGTATATCGGTGTATCCGGGCTAAGCAATTAAAGAACAAGATCTACTATTGCAGCTGTGTTCTACATTGGAGAAAATGAAACAGGGAAGAGTATACCTCGGAAGCGCCGTAAGACAGATATGACTCTGGCTCACGCAGTAGAAGCTCTAGTGGCACGCCCCTGGAAAAACTCCTGAATTGGTGAAGTCCGTCGGGAGGCAACACGTGTATAGCCGGCCTGTAAGTTGCCGGGTCGAACGGCCGGATATGGAGAGGTAAGAGCTCGACCTTGAGGTCAACATCCATTTTCGGGGGAGCCCTACCCTGTGGTATGTCGTCTGCCATCTCGAAGAGAGTGCAAAAATGGCCGGAAGTGTGAAAATCAGGCAAGAATGTGAATAGTCAACTGAAAAGTCAACCCCGAAAGGGTGAAAAATGGACGGAAAGCTCGGAGGGCGGAAAAGGCACGAGAATCAAGGTAAACTCGAGGGAAACAAACCTTGAGTGGTGGAAATCGAGAAAGAGACACCGAAAACAAGTTTTGTTCGGTTCAAAATGTGCGAAACGAGAAGGTGTTCGCGAATCGAACGACGAAACGGGCTCAAAAATCGAGAAAAATGGTGGATTGAAGCTTGGAAAATAACCTAGAGAGGGAGGGAAGGGATTTTCGACCAAGTGGCAAGTGAGAAATAAGGGCTTGAAGCCCTATATTTAAAGACCCGTAGCGAATTGACAAAACTGCCCCGATACAGGCATTTTTGGCCGATGGACTTGTTTTGCAGCCGGTGAATGGCCGGTCACCTCCCTCGGTGGCCGGTGAATCTCCTACACCCTTGTTTGGGTCATTGATGTGGTTTGGGACCTTCTTTGCTCAAGAGAGTGCAAGGAACTGCATTTTGAAACTTAACCGGTCTCTGTGCCTTGTCTTTTGTGCGTAGCACTCGAATACGTGGAAGGTGTATCCTTTTCGTATCCTTTTTGTATCTTGCAAAGGTTCGGAAACTACTTCAAATACGTTGCATTGTTATGCATGTCTGCATGCGTTGTAGTGCACACCATCTCTTGCATTGTTATGCATGTTTGCATACGTTGTAGCACCCATCATCCCTTGCATTGTTATGCATGTCTACACGCGTTGTAACGCGCACAACTTGCATTGATATGAACTACTCATTTGCATTGTCATGCATTTCAAAAGACGCGCGTTGTCGCGCATTCAAGCTCATTTGCATTGTCATGCATTTCAAAAGACGTGCGTTGTCACGCATTCAAGTTCATTTGCATTGTCATGCATCTCAAAAGACATGTGTTGCCATGCATTTTGAATTCATTTGCATTGTCATTTCAAAAGACGTGCGTTGTCACGCATTCAAGTTCATTTGCATTGTCATGCATCTCATATGTTATGCGTTGTCACGCATATTGAATTCATTTGCATTGTCGTGCATCCCAATAGTATACATTGTCATGCATTTCAATAAGTCATGCATTGACATACACTTCAATTACACGCATTGTCGTGCATCTTTGTCGTACATTTCAATTACATGCATTGTCATGCATTCTCGTTCATGCATTGTCATGCGTGTCTCATTTCGCATTGTCATGCATCTCCATATCGCGCATTGTCATGCGTTTCAGCACATGCATTGTCATGCATTTCCTCTCATGCATTGTCATGCATTTCAATTACCACGCATTGTCATGCATTTCAATTACATGCATTGTCATGCAATTCATGCATTGTCATGCGTGTCTCATTTTGCATTGTCATGCATTTCAATTCCATGCATTGTCATGCATTCTCGTTCATGCATTGTCCTGCGTGTGTCACTTTGTATTGTCATGCATTTCTCTAACTTGCATTGTCATGCATGTCTCATTTGCATTGTCATGCATTTCTCTTATCTTGCATTGTTATGCGCATTCCACCCGCGTTGTTTCGCATTCTTAGGTTGCATTGTCTTGTATCCTCCCGTCCACCCGCGTTGTTTTGCATTCTTAGGTTGTATTATCTTGCATCCTTCCGCACACACATTGCATGCGTTGTCGCGTTGTACTTTACTTATATGTGTTCAAATTCCTATATACATTGCATGCGTTGTTGCGTCATGGTTTACTTATATGTGTTCAAGTTCCTATACACATTGCATGCGTTGTCGCGTCGTGCTTTACTTATATGTGTTCAATTTCCTATACACATTGCATGCGTTGTCGCATTATGCTTCACTTATATGTGTTCAAGTTCTTCTACACATTGCATGCGTTGTCGCGTCGTGCTTTACTTATATGTGTTCAAGTTCCTATACACATTGCATACGTTGTCGCGTTATGCTTTACTTATATGTGTTCAAGTTCCTATACACATTGCATGTGTTGTCGCGTCATGCTTTACTTATATGTGTTCAAGTTCCTTTATTTTCACAGATTGTACATATTGTCGCATGTGCTTTACTTACATGTGTACATTTTATTCTTCACTTTACACATTGTACATGTTGTCGCATGTGCCTTACTTACATGTGTATACTCTTCCTCACCTCCACACATTGTACACGTTGTCACGTGTACTTTACTTATATGTGTTTGTGCCGTCGTAGCATTATTATGCTTGTTTCAAATCACATTGTTATACATACACCCGGGTCGCGTTGTTATACACCCCTTCCACCTGCATTGTCATGCACCCTCTCACTTGCGTTGTCACGCACTTTTTTCTTGCATTGCTATTCATGTTTCTAACGATATTGTACCTATTAAGTTCTCTTTCTTTTTCAGGCACGATATTGTATGTATAGTTCATTTGAGGCTGGCAGAACCAGATGAACCGGACATGAACGATATTGTATGTACGGTTCATTTGAAGCTGGCACGACTAGACGAACCGCACAGGTATTATATTCTCCGCGTGAAACGTAGCGAGAATTACATAATTCTCTTACAGCCTTTCTGCATTGTAATGTAGTTTGGCTTTCGGCTTGCTTAAAACTGTTGCATTTATTGTATGTATTTGCTTCGTTACAGCTCTCTTTGCTTGATAATAAGTTATGCTCGACTTTGTGCATTGTTCTTGCATTTTGCCCCTGCCTTCGGGCGCATACCTTTGTCTGTAGCTTGTATGCTTTGTCTAAGTCTTCGGCCTCGTCAAAAATAGGTCGTCTTTGGGCTTTGACACTCACTCCCGTCATTGTTACGACTTTCGAGTTCTGTCAAAGAGGGGCAACTGTAGACACCCCATTTTTGACCGTCCTCAAGACTTGGACGTCACCGTTTGAACACTCGGTGATCGTCCATGTTCGTGTTCGTTTTGAGTTCTCGGAGGTCTTGGCTACGCGCCTTGCCTTAGGATCTCTCGACTTGCTTGTTTTGTGTTTGGTTTCGCACCAAACACTTGTTGTTTTGCTTCTGAGGGCAGGGAATGGCTTGTTGGTCATTCCCATACCTCACCGGCCATGGCTTGAGGCCACTAGCCATGTTTTGTTGCTACCGGCCATTGGTGATGGCCGATCGGCACTCTATATGGTCGGCTAACCATTGTTTTGGTCAATCTGTCATTTTTGGCTGGCCGACCACTGTTCATTTGCTTTTGGCAGATATTTTATGCCAGCTGTGATAGCTGGCATCCACAATGCCCCCCTTCCATACACGTGTATGGAGGGATTCCCCTCTTGCTTAGCTTGTTTTGTAAGCTTTGCAAGATTGGAATTCCTATAAAGGGAGGGCTTCTCCTCCCTCTTCTAGGGTTCCAAAAAAGTTCCAGAGGTCTGATATTAGGGTTAGAGAAGTCCTATATCTATCTATCTCTATATCTCCCTCTCCTTGCATATTTGTGCGTGTTAAAGGTTGTTTTGTTCTTAGTTTTGCACTAAGACACCTAGTATTACACTATACCTTGGTTGATGAGGTGCCAAAGGGTTGTTCTTGGAGTTTTTGAGCTGGTTTTGACCAAAGGAGGCTGCTGGAGTGATCTTCGTGAAGAAGGTCTTCAAGGGTAAGAACCTTACCCCTTTATTCCCCATTTTTGCACAAGCTTTTGACCTATCTTGCATCTGTTTTTGAGCTTAATGCATAACTAATAAAAGTTCTGATTTTGTGTATTTTAGAACTTTGTTTAAGGTTTCTTTGAGGTTTGGGGTTGTTTCCCCCCTCCAAGGCCTTGTTTAAGGCCATACCTTTTGGCCCTCACTTTGAGCTTTGCATGACCTCTCTACCACTGAAATCCATAGGATTTTCAGTGGTGGAGAGGTGGTTTTGAGGTCCTAAATGGGAGAGGGTCATCCCCTCTCCATGTTGCCTTTGATGCTTGCACAAATGGCTTGTGTTGTAGCTTGTATGCCTAGCTTGCTTTAGCTTCATTTCTGCCGGTATTTGTGCTTATTTTGTCATGATATAGCACTGTTTTAAGTTGGTTTATATATACCATGCATGCTTTGCATACTTGTCTTGTAATGCCATGAAATTGCCTTAACATGCATCATGATGTACCATGAGTTTCTAGCATGATTTTGGTTTAGCTTTGTGAAGCTTTTATGCGTGTTTTGGTATGCTTAAGGTCTAATTTTGGTTGTTTGGGTCATCCATGACTTGCTTTGTATAGCTACCATGCAACCTAGCTTGTAGGCTTTGAGTATTGGATCCTCTAGCATGCTTTACTTGCATTATTTCAATAACTTGGAGTCACTTACCATGTCATTTCAGTCCATATGGCATGCTTGTTTACTCACAATTGATGCTTCTTTAATGTCTTAAAGAGTTTGTGTTTCATGCTCCATGTTTGTGCCTTTGTGTATGCCATCGTGTGTAGGCATTTGGGATGCCATCTAAGTGTGTCTTTGGCCTTGTTTTGGTCTGCCTTGGGACTGTTTTGAGTCCCTTTGGCCCTTTGAGGCTTGGTTGGCATGGTCATGGCTTGAGCCCCTTGGCTAGCCTTGAGCCTTGGACCTTGTTGCATGCTTTGCTTGATTTGTTTAGTTGGTTTGGCACCTTTTCTAACTTGATTTCAGAGCTTACAATGTATGCCATTTGTCCATGTTTGTTCCTTTTAAGTGTGCTTAAAAGTTGCCTCTTTATGCTTAGGTATTGGACCATGTTTGCATGCATGTTTGTATGTACATTTGCCTCTATTTCCTTGGCATATTGGCCACTGTTTTGGACCTATTAGAGAACTGTCCATCTTGGTGTAAGTCCATCCTTCGCATGTTGTCGCATGCTCACCTTGCGTGTTGTTACATGCTCGACCTATCCCATGTTGTTGCATGCTTGAATCACTTTGCATTTGGCATGCATTTTCTTTGTTAAGTTGCTTTACATGTTTCCATGCTAAGTCCCCTTCACATGTTGTTGCATGTTTGTCATTAGCATTGTTGTTACATTCCTCGCATGCTTGTTTGCTTAGGTTGTGTGCCTAGTACACATTGCTTGTTTGTATGTTGATGTTGCATACTTAGCTTGCATGCTTAGGATGCATAACATTGTGCATATCATGCATGCCTTGCCTCTTGATCAAGCATGACAGAGGTTGGGTCCTTTATGTGTTTTGTGTGCATTCCATTTGACATTGAAATTACACACTTTGGCCTCTTGGACCATCATGCATTGAAATGCGTGATTGGTGGCCCGAGGGTCGATAACCAAACTCCCTTGAGTCCATGACATGATAGGGAGGTTGGTTGTGCAAACATTTGATGTGAAATGCATTGCCATGTCTTGTCTGTCCTATGCTACTGTCAAAACAGGGTTCTGTAGGAAGATATGGTCAACCGACCATTTTCAGCGCCGATCAACCAATAATGGATGGCCGATATCATCATGGATGGTCGATGACCACTTTACCATGGCCGGTGACCATTCCTCTTGGTCGGTGACCTTCCACAGTGATCAGGGAGTGATGCTGAAGCATCCTTAGGACTTGTGCAATTTTTAGAGGCATAAAACAGTGAAAACAGAGGCAGCTTGTGCATAGTGGTGGATTTCCGAGCGGAGCCGAGCATGCATGCATTGGACCCTCTTCCCGAGGCTATTTTACCGCTTTATTAGCTTAGTTAATTTGCTTAAACTAGTTAAGTGGTCTGTAACTATTTAATTAGCTTGTTAGTTAGTTAAATTTGTATTATTTTTTTGGTCCCTCTGAGAGAGGGTAATTTGTAATAAGTGTGCGTGCGTGTGTGCATGTCTTCCAACCCCCACTTCTTTCTCCCTTTTATTTGACTGCTTATGATGGTTAGTTTTAGGGCATATTTGATTTAGCATACCTTATGCAATGCATGCGTGCATCCATCCATCTGTATTGCATGCATCGGGCTCGGCGCATCATACTAACCGCACAACATTTCAATTCCAATTCCAATTTGAATACGTGCATCGAGTTGTTGCATTTCACATGCCATCCTTAGATTAGCCGAGCCTATTCTAGTGACATTTTGTATGCGATGCATTAGCCATTTTAACATGGACTTGGATCATACATTGATTGCTAACATGTTCTTCATTTTGGCTTGGAGTACACTGTGAGTGTTTATGCTTTAGCATATTGCATGTATGTGAGTGTTAACATGAAAGCATGCTTGCCATGTGGCTAATTGCTTAATTGATTTACTGCCTGAATGCCTGTGGGTGAAGGTTGGGTTGCTTGAATTGGAATAATTCGTCGAAACTCGTGTTTTAGCCTACTTGCGAGTAGCAAACCTCAAACCTCAAACCATTTTCCAAACAAAACGGATATGCGATGCTTTGTTCCAAATTAGGCGATCCAGTCTATACTTTTGTGTTGTGCACATCACATAGTAAGATTAGCTAAATAACCGGAATAAGAATGCATAATGTTTTCAAAACTAGATATCATGGTTAGTAGAGGCCGATCTTTGATCGAGCGAGCGGGGGTGCTCATAGCTGACCTTCCCCAATTGTACCCAAGTTCTCGAGCCGAGGCAACTTTGGTGATGATGAACACGTGGCCTTAGGCAAATGAGTCAGGGTTTCCTAAATTCTCCCACAAAAAATATTTAGGTGGCGACTCTGTATCTAGCAAAGTAGTCCATGTTTGGCACTTCTTTCTAAAAATCTATTTTTCAAAACGATTTGCTGGATTTGGACTCTTTGGTGATTTATCAATCTCACATTGCACATTGTGAGATCAGATTAAGAACCGTAACGATTTGAGTCCTGAACTGTAGTGAGCCCATATGAACAGAACGGGATTCATCCTCCCGGGGCGTTCGGGGACGTCTACAGTGGCCTTTGGCACGAGTCTCGGGATTCCTAAATTTTCCAAAAATATTTAGGTTGCGACTCTATAATTTGGCAAAGTAGTCCATTTTTGGTATTTTGATTCAAAATCAATTTTTCAAAAGATTTGCCGAATTTGGACTCTTTTGTGTTTATCTATTTCACATTGCACTTGTGAGATCATATTCAGAATCACGGGAGTCCCAACTGTAGAGCTATCGTATCCGAAAGAAGTATGAAAAGCAAGCTACACTTCCGTAATCTGATAACGATGTATTTTATATTTGTTACATTCTGTTATGATCTTGGTAGTGGTTATCACCATTCTGTACTTATCTGTAGTCATGTAAATTGATGCTATATATATGTGAATAAACATAAGCTCTGTGTGGTCAATTTTGGTAAATAACATTTGATTAATTACATTTCTGATATGGTATCAGAGCTTACCATGGCCACTGCTGTTTCTAACCCCACGTCATCCTCTGCTTCTTGTTCCTCACCCTCTTTTATGCCCTTATCTAGTGCCCATAATTTTTTGTCCCAAAAGCTCACCTCCACCAATTACTTATATTAGAAAACATAGCTCACTCCATTTTTGTGTGGTCACGAGCTTCTTGGGTATGTTGATGGCACTTTTCCTTGTCCTCTATCCACCATATCTACTGATGGATCCTCTTCTCCTCAACCAAATACTGCTTATTATTCCTAGGTTCGTCAAGATCAAATGTTAATGAGTCTTCTTATTGCCTCGTTATCAGAAGAAACTTTCCTTCTGGTTATGGGTTTGTCTTCCTCTCATGCTTTGTGGTCCACCCTCGAAGCTTCGTTAGCTTCGCCCTCTAATACCCGTATCCTCTCCCTCTATATGACTCACCAACAGTTGCGCTAAGAGGATGCATCGGTTTCCTCTTATCTTTATCGTGCAAAGGCCGCTTCTCATGAACTTACTGCTGCGGACTGTCCTCTTGTCCTTGTAGATTTTAACATCTAAGTACTCAAAAGATTACGCCTTGAATTCAAAGATCTTGTTACCACCACTGCTGCTCGGCCAGACCCAATTTCATTTGTTGAACTTCGTAGTCTTCTTCTTAGCCATAAGTTCATTAACAATAATTCCCTAATTTCAGCAGTGACTGCTCCTCCTTAACCTGCTGCTGCCACTGTTCCCGCTACTCACCATGTTTAACATGGTTCTTCCTCTCATTCTCGCACTCGTGGCAGCCACAGTTCTCTTCTGATGGCCGCGGCCGCGATGGCTGCAATCGTGGCGGTCGCAATCCTGGTGACAATCGTCCCTTCTCTTATGACAACTGTTCTTTTCATGGTGATCATCGCCCTCGTTGTCAAATTTGCAATGGGGCTAATCATGTAGCTACTACTTGCTACCATTGTTTTAACCATGCTTAACCTCTTTCAACACATGGCCTCCTTTTCACCCCATGCTCTCCCTCACTCTTATTATTGGTTTTTGGATACAGGTGCCACTTATCATGTCACTCCTAATCTCTCTCAACTCGGCCCTTATGAAGAGTTTCGTGGCTCTGACACTCTTCGTGTCGGTAATGGTAAGGGCTTGCGTATCTCTAATATTTGTACTAGCATTCTTAGTTTTCCATTTTTTTCTTTTCATTTATCTAATGTTCTCCATGTTCCCACTCTTCTAAATCTCTTCTCTCTATTCATCAGTTTTGCAAAGATAATTCTGCCTTTTTTGAATTTCACTATTCTTCTTTTTTTGTCAAGGACTGGGTCACCAAGAAAATTCTTCTATGCAGATAGAATAAAGATGGTCTTTACCACTTTCAGCCTTCATCCACCACTCTTCCCAGACCATCCATTTTCAATGTTGAATGTGTTTCTCTTGAATGTTGGCATCGTCATCTCGGTCATCCACATTGTCAGGCTCTTCGTCAAGTTCTTCAGTTTAATCAGTTGCCATGCCCTAGTTCTTCCTTTCTCTCTCTTTGTACAGCTTGTCAACTTAGAAAGTATTCTAGCCTTAGTTTAGGTCTTAGTCATTCAATAAGCTCTACACCTTTAGAGTTGGTGTTTACTGATGTATGGAGGCCATCTCCTCTTCTTTCCACTGATGGTTTTCGTTATTATGTCATTTTGTGGACGATTTTTCTAAATTTATTTGGTATTATCCTATGGTACACAAATCTGATGTTTTCACAAATTTTCCGAAATTTCTAGCTATGGTCAAGCATGATTTTAATTCCAAAATCAAATCCATTAAATTTTATTGGGGGGTGAAGATCGCAAAATTCATAATTTTTTTGAGCAACTTGGTATTATTCATTGATTGCCATGTCCACACACCCATGAACAAAATGGTCTAGTTGAATGCCGTCATCGTCACATTGTTGAAACTGGTCTTTCCTTATTAGCTCACAGTTATGTCTCATCCAAATATTAAAACTACGCATTTGACACGGCTGTCTACTTAATTAATCGACTTTGTACCAAGGTGCTCAATGGTCAATCCCATTTTCTTACCCTCTATCATTTCTCTCCCAATTACACCTTTCTCAAAGTTTTTAGGTGTTTATGTTTTCCTTATCTCTGACTATATAACCGACATAAAATGGATTTCTGCTCTCTTCCTTGTGTTTTTCTTGGGTAAAATCCCTTTCATTTAGGTTATCGTTGTCTCGACCCTAAAACTAGCCAAATTTATATTGCTCGTCATGTTCGATTTGATGAGTTTAGTTTTTCTTTCTCTGGACCCTCTGTTGTAGGTCCTCCGCTATCTCCACCGACTTCTGTCTTCTCTCCCTAGGTTTGCACTCCTTCAACTATTTCCTCTCATGTTCCTAGTTTTCAATCTATTCCCGGTTTTCATGTACTGCCTCCTCCCTCTATTCGTACATCTCTACCACTTTCTCCTCTCCCTATCTCACATGTGTCTCAGCCCTCCCTTCCAATCCATTCTCCACCTTTGCCTTATCCTCCTCCTCCTTTGTCCAACCCTTCTCCTAATGTTGCCCAATCCTCGGTGCTTGATTCGAGTAGTCTTAAGCTTGTTGTTGACTTTTATGGGTCCCCTTCTCGTCCATCCCCACCTCGTCATACTCATCCGATGGTTCTTTGTAATCACACCAAACAGTCATCTACTTCTCATGCTTTTGTTTCTCTTCATTCACCTTCCTTTCCTAGTTTCTCTAATATTGAACCGACATGTTTCATTGAAGCCAATAAATTTTCACAGTGGCGAGCTGCAATGACTGAGGAATCAATGCCTTAATTCGCAATGGGACTTGGTCTCTTGTTCTTTGTTCTCCTGCCATGAATCTTGTTGGTTGCAAGTGGATATATCAAATTAAATGCAAAGCTAATGGTACTCTCAAGTGATACAAAGCTCACTTAGTTGCCAAGGGATTTAACCAACAATATGGTGTGGATTATTTGGAGACTTTCAGTCCTGTTGTCAAACCCACCATCATTCAGATTATTCTTTCCTTGGCTGTCTCTCATGGGTGGTTTATTTGTCAACTTGACGTTAATAATGCTTTTCTCCATGGTGTCCTTCATGAGGATGTTTACATGTCTTAACCAATGGGTTTTGTTGATCTTGACCATCCATCCTATGTCTGTAAATTGCATCTTAGTCTCTATGGTCTCAAATAGGCTCCTCGGGCATGGTTCTATCGTCTTACAACTCACCTGACTCAAATTGGTTTTCAAGGTTCACAAACTAATTCCTCTTTGTTTTATTATACACATCATGGGGTTCAGTTGTTTTCTTTAAATTATGTTGACGACATCATTGTCACTGACAACAAACCCGACATGATCACCTCTCTTATTCACCACCTTGGCCAAGAATTTTCTCCTAAAGACTTAGGCCCTTTACACTACTTCCTTGGTATTGAGGTTGTGTCTTACCCTATTAGTTTAATCTTGTCTCAAAAGAAATATATTTTGGATTTGCTAACTCAATCCAATATGCTTAATTGCAAGAGTGTTCACACTTCCATTTCTTCCTCTGTCGAACTTTCCAAAACCAATGGAAACCTACTCTCAGACCCTAGTTCCTATCATCATATTGTTGGTAAGCTTCAGTACCTTTGTCTTACCCGTCCAGACCTCTCTTTGGTAGTCAACAAAGTTTGCCAATTTATGCATGCTCCCATAGAGGAACATTGGTCTATGATTAAGCGTATTCTTCGCTACTTGCAGGGTATCATTGATCTTGGTTTGACCATCTCCAAGTCTGCTGTCTTCACCTCATAGTCTTTTTCTAATTCGGATTGGGAAGGTTGTTTGGATGATAGGAAGTCAATTGGTGGGTTTGCTATTTATCTTGGCTCAAATTTGGTTTCTTGGTCTGCCCGCAAGCAAAAGACAGTTGCTCGGTCCTTTACAGAATCTAAATATAAAGCACTTGGGGACATTGTCGCGGAGGTCACTTGGGTTCAATCATTGCTGTTTGAATTGGGTATCTATCTTCCCTCTCCACCACTTCTTTGGTGTGATAATATTGGTGCCACTTACATGACCTCAAATCCCGTTTTCCATGCTCGCACCATACATGTCGAAATAGATTTCCATTTTGTTCGAGATAAAGTTGCTCATGGCGATATCACTGTTCAGTTTCTAAGTACCAAGGATCAAGTTGCTGATATTTTCACAAAGGGTCTTCCATCTTCTCGGTTTCGCTTTCTTCGACACAAGCTCAATGTCCTTCCCCGAAGACCATCAGCTTGACAGGGGCTATTGGATATACTTCCATAATCTGATTAAGATGTATTTTATATTTGTTACATTCTGTTATGATCTTGGTAGTGTTATCACCTTTCTGTACTTATCTATAGTCATGTAAATTGATGCTATATATATGTGAATAAACATAAGCTCTGTGTGGTCAATTTTAGTAAATTTCATTTGATTAATTACGTTTCTGATAACCTACAAAAAGAATAGAAAAAGGCTATATGTAGCCGATAAAAAATGAAGGCCAAAAAAATAGTTATATATACTCCTTCTGTCTTAATTTATTTGTTTATTATTTTTTTTAGTCCATCTTAAAATATTAGTTCATTTTCTATTTTGAAATATTAAATTTTGTTAGATTTCTAAAATTGTCCGTTATAAATCATTATAAATACATTTTAAAATTCAAAAAGAAAGGTAATGGTGGAAAAAACATTTCAAAATTTGAATTAAAATATAATGATTACATGTCTCATTGGCATTGTTTGGAAAGTTGATTATTTGACTATTTTACCTTGGCTAAAAAAGTTGTATTTGGGAAGTTGGTTGGTTTTTTTTTTTTTTTTTTTGTTGTTGTTGTTGTTGATTTGATAGTTATGAAAGAAAAAATAAAATGATTATGGATTGGATGTGACATTTTGCTTTATTGATTATTTTAGCCTATTTTTTAGTGGGTTATTTTAACCTAATCCTTTTCCCAAACAAAACCATTAATAAGTTGGAATTTCTATAGTGAACAAATAAATTGGGATGAAGGGAGTATAATTTTTTATTATTGTTAATCGGCAAAAATAAAATATTTAGCTACTCATTTTTTTTAGTCGGGGTATATTAGTTATTGGCAACTAAAACAAAATTTAGTCGCTAAAAATGCCATCATTGGCAACAAAAAATAATTTTAGTTGGGGCATATTGTTTATTGGCAACTAAAACAAAATTTAGTCGCTAAAAATGCCAGAATTGGCAACAAAAAATAATTTTAGTCGCCATATATTGAGTTTTGGCTACTAAAACTATTTAGTCGCTGAATGAAAAATAAAAAATTATTTTTTACCTTTGGCAACCAAAATTTTGGTCGCCAAAAGTTTATTTTTAGCGACAAAAAAGAATTTTAGTCGCTGTATATTGAGTTTTGGCAACTAAAACTATTTAGTCACCGAATGAAAAATAAAAAATTATTTTTTACCTTTTATTTTCAACGACAAAAAAAAATTTTAGTCGTCGTATATTGAGTTCTGGCGACTAAAACCATTTAGTTACCGAATGGAAAATAAAAAATAGTTTTTTTACCTTTGGCGACCAAAAATTTGGTCACCAAAATTTTATTTCCAGCGACAAAAAAAAAATTTAGTTGCCAAAGAATTAAAATTTTTGGAGGGAAACATTTCAAATATTTTGGAGGGTGTAGCTCAACCTTTTTACACCCCCTTTCGGAAGGCGAATAAGCCCTACAGTTCGAACGCTTGCGATTCTGAATCTGATCTCACAAGTGCAATGTGAAATAGATAATCACCAAAGAGTCCAAATTCGGTAAATCTTTTGAAAAATCGATTTTGGATCAAATTGTCAAAAAAATGGACTGTTTTGCCAGATACAGAGTCGTCACTTAAATATTTTTGAGAAATTTAGGAAACCCATGGCTCATGCCAAAGGCCACGTGTCTGTCATCATCAAGATTTTCTTGGCTTGGGAACTTGGGTACGAGAGGTGAAGGTCATGAATGAATTAAGTACCCCCGCTCGCCCGATCAAAAATCAGCCTCTACTAAACATGATAGGAATCTTATGTACATTGTATGTTCTTATTCCGATTTATTAGGCTAGCATTACTATGTGATGCGCACACACAAGTATAGACTAATTTGAAAGAATTGGAACACTTGATTGATGTTTGTTTGCAAAATTGTTTCAAAATATGTACCACTTGAAAAAGTGATCGCATATGAACATTGCTCAAATTATTCCAATTCAAGCAACTAGCCTTCATCCACAGGCATTCAAGTAATTAGCCTTATGGCAAGCATGCTAAACATGACAACAATCAAATTCATGCAATATGCTAAAATGAAGTAAAGGCTCACTTAGTACTCCAAGCCAAAAAGAAAAATGAGTTAGAAAAATGCATGATTCCTAATTATGCGATATGACTAATGCAACATATGCGATATGAAACTAAATAGAATCGGCTACTAGGTATGTCATGTGAATCGATTAAATAGCATGCGGTCTAAGCACGTATTCAAAGAAGTATTTGAACTAACAATGCAGTTGGAATGATGAATCGAGCCTCGGTGCATGCAATGCTAGTGGATGAAAACATGAAGTATGCTAAACAAAACGTGATGTCCCTAAACTAACCATCATAAGCTAATAAATAAAAGGGAGAAAGACGTGCGGTTGGAAGACATACACATTATTACAACATTGCGCTCTCACGAAGGAGGGTCCGAATAAACTAAGCTAAGCTAATTAAACTAACTATTACAAAACAAAATGAATAAACTAGCTAAACTACTTAACTAATGAAATAATTACAACATAATATGAATTAACTAACTATTCTAGTTAATTAATGATTACAACATCACAACTAGTTAACTACTTTAACTAATTAAATAATTACAACACAAGTGCAATTAAAAGAAGTAAGTAAACTAAACAATTAAGTACTAAGCTAACTACTCCGCTTTGGGAAACGAGGGATGTTCATGCGCATGCTCAGTTTCCACCCGAAAAGGCCATTGTTTTGCTTCTGGAGAGCCTCTGTTGCATAGAGAACACATACACTATTGCCCACTTCCATAACAACTCTGCTTTGCCTCAGAAACACACTGTTGAATTTTGCATCAGTGGCCGGCCGGCCAGTGATGAGGGTTTCCGACCACCAATGATAGCTAGCCGGCCATCAATGGTGGTCTGCCGGCCACCTACCGGCCATGGAAAATGGCTTGTCGACCACCGCTGCCCAGTTCATCTTGCTACAACAGAGAACAAACAGAGCATGCATAGTGTATTTTCAAGGGTTTGCCTGCACAGCTCACCCCTCATTTTCATGAACAAAATTAAAGGAGTAGTAAACTTGGTTCACAAACCACCAACTCAAGCAATTTCATTACATGATGGCTCATGAACCAAATTTTGCAATTTCAATAAATGAAATGAAATGAGACTCTTAAAACCACCTCCCTATCATGGAAGATCAAGGGAAGTAGTGACCTTGGAAACTTGAATCATTTCATCACTAATGAGTATGAAATGCTTCAAGCTTCCATAAGTTCAATTAACGTCTGATTGAACACAATAATTTTTATTATGTTGCATCATTTTTAGCCCCATTTTAATTACTCCATTTTAATTACCAACCATCCTTCAATCAATTGAGTCCAAAGGGTGAGTTTAAGTCCTCTAATGGAAAGAAGGCTCAAACCAAGAGTTGTTTTAGGCATGAAAGAGATATCATACCGTTGGTAATGAAACCCAAAGGGATTAAACCATTAAGCATGACATCTCAATCTCATGTTTTAAACAAACAAGTTGTTTGAACCTCTTTCAAAGCAAAACAAAAGCCAAGAAGGGAGGAAGGTTGTAGAGATGATTAAGTGTGATTACAAGTATGGAAAGCCATAAATAAATGCAATCAACTCAAAGGAAATGGTGTCTAAGGCCTAGAACACCAAACTCATGAGGACTATTACACTACAAGCATGCAAAACAAAGCTCAAATGCAACTAACAACCCAAAATAGTGCTAAAATAGTATAAAATAAGTCCTAAAACATGCTGAAATTAAGACAAAAATAACTAGATTAATATGCTAAAACATGGCACATGCTAGGCTAGTAAGCAAGACACAAGGAGGGGAGGCTAACCCCTCCAAATTTGGACTTCAAAACATGATTTTAGCCACTAAAATAACTCTAAAAATTAGTGTTTAAAAGCTTAAAAAAGGTTGACGAAAAGGTGGAAAACACAAGGGCAAAGGCTTCAGAAGCAAGGCATAAAAAAAGGCTATCAACCCCTCTACCTTTAGTGCCTTAAACCACAAGCTTCAGCCCAAAAATACAAGTTTTATACAGTCCAAAAAAATAACAGAAACGATGGAAAATAAGTGGTGTAAAGATGGTACAAAGGCAAGAGAAGGTATACCTCTTGAAGAGGAATGAACCCTTAAGTCATAAACCACAAATTTCACACTCTCAAGTGCTTGAAGAGCTCAAATTCAAGCTCAAATAACCTCAGCAAGAAGCTCTCTAGATTTGGTTTAGAGTGTTTGGGCAAAGGCTATGCAAGTTGCAAAAGAGAGAGAGAATTGTAGAGAGAGGATATTTTTCAAAATTATTTTCTCACTCCTAAATGTTTCTAACGTTGAAAGTAAGAAGAGAGGTCATCTATATATAGAAAACATGAGCCTTAGGTTGAAAATATCAAAAAAGAGACAACTGGAGCTTTATGGAAACAACTGGCAAAAATATCTGGGTTTTACACTGGTGGCCGGCTACTAGTGTGAATTGCCGGCCACTAATGGGCCACCAAAAATTTGCTTCCAGGCTCGACTTCAAATGGGTGTATCTCCTTCATCCAGACTTGGTTTTAGGTCATTCTTGAGTCTAAATTGAAGCCCCAAAAGTCTACTTTCCAATAGAGGCAGCTCACATCTAAATTCTAAGTGCGCAAAGAGATATGCCTATTTTAGTGACGGTTGCTCAATTTTGTCTTAATAAGATTGATGCCTAATGTCAAACGGCCATATCTCCCTCATTTGGACTCGATTTTAGGAGATTCTTGGGTCTAAATTGAAGCCTCAGAAGTCTAGTTTCCGATGGTGGTGGCCTCAAAACTAAAGTCTAAGTGTTCAAAGAGATAGGCCTGATTTAGTGAAGGCTGCTCAGTTCTCTCTTAACGATTTCATGCTCAACCACTTCCCCAACTAGTTTTCTTCCCTCTCCTCCAATTTTCTTCAACTCCAAACCTTTAATAAGATGTTTTAAATATTTTTTCAAAGAGTTCACCTCCCTTTCATTTATTTCCACTTTGTCCTTGCTCGGTTTATCGAAAAGTGAAATTTTTAACAAAATGCGAGCCTTGGAACATCGTAGAAACATTTTCAAAAATATTTTGAAAGAGAGGGTTTTAAGGTCTAAAATAGTTTTGGTCGAAAATGGGGTATAAGGTTGGGATTTAGAAACTTTTCTTGCTGGAGAAATTGAACATTTGCACAGCATAACTTTCATCATCAAGTGATCAATTAATGGCGCCCAAGTCTTAAGGGCGGCCAAAAATGGGGTGTCTATAAAGGGATTTATAAAGTACTTTTAGTGACTAAAACATTTTAGTCGCCAATAACCATCTATATAAACTATCTTATGCTCTCACTCTTCTCTCTCATCCTCTCTCATCTCTCTTTATCTCAATTTGCAATCTCTAACAAATTCACAGTGCCTCTTCTTCTCCACTCTCATGATCTCTGAACTTTGTCACCAATAGTCAACTTTCCCTCTCTCTCACCCACATTCTTATGCTTTTGCTGTCAGGTTCTTGTTCTCATTCTCAATCGATTGATATTTCACTCTCACCCTCATCCTCACTTTATCTCAAGCATTTAGATAAGGATTGAGATCATGAAAATCCACTCTCCAGTCCTGATCTTCTTCACTCACATCTCAGACGATCTTGATGTGACGAACTCGATTAAAAGATCTCACATCTCGGTCTTCTTGGACGATCATAAGGTGATTTCAAACCATTTTTTTTATTGAATATATATATAAATTTTTTTAAAAGCCCCAACTTAAATCAATTGTGTATGTACATTTTTTTAAAGCCCCAACTTAATAACGAAGGATGATATATTTTTTTTCTTGCCTTCAAACTGTTTGATAAAATGTCTCTTAGGCTTCTCAAAATTCTAAGCCACAAGCCTAACTTGTCTTTTGGAAGTATGTTGAGCTGGGAAGGTACTTTGTCATGGTAAATTCTAAGGTACTTTGAAGATGCATCAATTGGAAAAATTAGTACCAAACTATACGGAAAATATAATTTAAAAATAAGTAAACAGTTTTTGGGCAAAACCAAAACTGAAATAAAATGACATAATAACGTAACAAAACTTATAGTACATAAATAGATAAAACCTGATCGAGTCGAGTGTGTGACACTCTTTCCTTAAGATAGATTCGTCCTCTCACTGGTGCTTAGGATTCAATGGATGTCTGTCTCCTAGGATACAACGATCAATGTCTTGCACTAGCAGCACTACTATTGCAAGCCTAACGAACTTCGCTGTGCATGTACTCTCTTTATAGGAAAATTAGACATATGAAGAATAAATGCAAAGATGAAGAAGAAAATGGCAATTCTCTCTCCAAATTGAAGTGAGGGAAATGGAATTTATAGATTCCTCCATAACTCTTCAGAAAGGTTGTGACCCTTCAAAAGGATACACCCTTTTATCTCAAGAGACACAGCCATTGGAGTAAATTTTAATTCAAATTTTCCAACAATCCCCCACGTGAATGAAATTTACAGAAAGGACATGCAATAGCATGAAGATAAAGAGAGAGTACATTAAGGAATTACCTTGCATCGAGATAGGTAGCTTTTCACTTTGAACCTTCCCTAATGAAAGCCTATCAGACTTACTAGCTAATCAGTGGACGTGATGCCTTGAACTGTTCAGCCGTTTGTGTAAGCCTAGACAATAGAATTCACACAGAATATCTCCAGACACAGCTTAGTTCTCACTGTTGTGCCCGTTTTGGCCTTGGGCATGTCCTAGTGTTTTATGAGTGCTTTATAGAATTTTGCCTTATCAATTCTCATAGAAGCGGCCCCTTCACACTCATATAGGTGATCGTTATTTCGAGTCTCTTAAATACTCCTCTTGAAAGATACTCATCTAGGGTTTTCAAGATATGAGCGATCATTAAAAGCATAGCTTACCCTAAGTTCCCTACATACAACACGTGTTGCAAATATCACTCTCATCATAGGAATGGATAGGAGTTAGACTCCTTTAGTGATTTCTAGTGAGCCACACATAACTTAGTTGTCCCTTTGAACTTAGTTCTTGGAATCTCCAGTCATCTAAGTAGGGTTACCATTATGATGACTTTGACGTAATAGGCTTAATTACATTCCCCTCAATGAACTTTTCCTCATTTGCTCATTGATTAAACTTTTTGTTTAGCGGCCAATATTTTTTTGTTTGACCTTCTCAATTATATATCATTGAGTAGTTAGTGGATCCATTATATTATCTTTAAACAATATTCACAACTGAAAGCAACAAATGTCCTATAGTATTAAGTCTTTGATTACATCGAGACTTACCGTTACTCTATGTCACTCCCATGTTCAAATTTAAATAATAAACATATAGTTGTTCCTTAGGAGTTAATGAAACCATTTTTGCTTCTACTCCAACTTTGTCCTATATAAAGAATTGAGGTTCTTTATGGACCTATTATTGGAACAGTTATTTTGGTAAAATCCTCTATGCATCCCCATATTTTAAGCATTCTAAGGAAACTTAATTTCTCTTGCTGATGTATAATTACACAAAAAATATTAATACACCCCCATAATTCTGAGGTAAATCAAAATATATCATTAATTGACATGCTTAAACAAGATGTAAATTGCTTTGTGAATATAATCAATACTAATTTGTCTAAAATACAATTAGACTTCATAACTTTCTTTTGCAGTACAAAGAAAAAAATGGTTAATACCAGTTGTGGCCACAACACTTTGTTAAAAAACATTTCTTTAGCCATGCAATTTTTTTTTTGGTTTACTGCAACCCTTAATTCCAATATTAACATGGAATATAAATATCACTGTATAATTATATTTACATCTTATTTGTCTTATCCAGTATTGGTGACTACGTTGACAATTACCAAAGCGTCTTTCATCCATGAAATATTTTAACTCATATAATATTTCATTACGGAGTTATCGGTCACCACACCAATTTCAGTAATTATTCCAAAGAATAATTAGAATTCCTCTTATGTCAAAACACATTAGTTCAAAACTGTTAAAAACAGTTTCTAAAAACAATTCCAAACTGAAAATCAGAAAATAAATTTAAACAAAAATTTCCAGAACTGGAAATACAAAAAAACAGTTTAAAAGAAAAATCAGAAAAATAAACTGTTCAAAACTAGTTTAATAATTTCCAAAATAAGAAAATAATTTTTTTTAAAAATAGTTAAAAAAAAGAAGAAAAAACTCTTTCCAGCACCGTTTAAATTTATTTATTTTCAATAAACTGTTCCAACACCATTTATATAAACAAAACAATTTTTAAATAAAAGAAAAAAAAAATTATTTCCAGATTGTTCTGATTTAACCAAAAAAACCAACTTTCAATAAACCTTGATTTTTGGGATGTGGCGTATCATGATGATATGGCACACATTGGTTCCTGTAGGTAATTCTTATCGAAAACGTAGTGCTTTCATATATAGGGCCTGCAAGCTTGGTCAAACTTTTTTGTTACCAAGGGAAAAAATTGCAAATGAGATCAAGAGATTCTTTGCGAACACTCTAGAGAGGAATGGACATAATCCTTGCAATTTGTCGTCATCATCACATTAAAAGATTCAACTGAACTCATTGAATCTTGATTTGGACAATAACATTTCTGCAATATGAAACTCCGGCTGCTTCTTTCCCAAAAAATGCAACTGTGACTAAAGATACGAGTAATTTGCCCGGAATAGTGAAGACTGTCTGCTTGAACTTGCTGTAAACAAAGATGTTGAGGGGTTCAAGCAATTGATTTTGCGTATTGCTTCTGCAATTAATGAAATGGGACTTTGGTACATCAAACCAGATGGCACTTGAGAATCAAACCCCGTTAATGGTTGCTATCATGTATGGCAGCGTTGATGTTGTAATACTAATGCACTCTTTATCCGAGGCATGTAAATCTTTCATGTGGCCCAGATAAGAGCACTGCCCTTCACTGTACTGCATCTAGTGGATCTGTCTATGCTGTTAATGTTGTAAAGATTTTATTACTTGTTGGTGCAGATCACAGTTTGATTGATGCCAATGGCCATTGACCTATTGATGTTATTGTCGCTCCTTCAAAGTTTCCTGACTTGAAAGATACCTTTGAATGGCTCCTTAAGAATAATGATTTTGTTCATCTACCGGACATTAACGTATCTTTTGGTGGTGAGAAATCGAATTCATCATCACACTTATCATCTCCAGAAAATTGTCCCTTGTCTTCTGCTGTGGATTCAACATCATCACTAAATAATTTTAGGCTTTATGATATACCCGAGCATCCTCTCCGATGGAATGCCCAGTTGATCCTTCTCTTCTACACATCAAGAACAGTGCATATTCCAAGTACATAATACTCATCAAATAAAATAAGAATCAGATTAATTCAGTGACTAATATACTAAGCCCATTAAAAAAAGTTCAATCCTAAAGAAAAATATGATAGGTCCAAGCACCAATTTTAGTGCAAAATTAAAGACACCGTTTGGCATCTTTTGACATTCACACATGGCAACTATCATCTTTTTACTACCACAGATTGAAAATTATACCCCAAACACATCCAACTCTACCAATTGATTGATGTTAACACAATATTAGTTAATGTCGGGAAAAAAGCTACGTAAACTATCCTAGCAATGCAACGCCACTGTCATTTCTAAACGGTTTGTTAGATTCACATGATAAATCAAAATTATATTTTCCCAAAAACTATAAATAGGAATGAATCTATCTTAAGATTGTTGAAAAAAATAGCACCAGACTATATGCAAAATATAATTTAAAAATATGTAAACAGTTTTTGGACAAAACCAAAACTGAAATAAAATGACATGATAACGTAACAAAACACTTAGTACTTAAATAGATAAAACCTGATCGAGTCGAGTGTGTGACACTCTTTCCTTAAGATAGATTCGTCCTCTCACCGACGCTTAGGATTCAATGGATGTCTATCTCCCAAGATACAATGATCAATGTCTTGCACTAGCAGCACTACTATTGCAAGCCTAGCAAACTTCACTGTGCATGTACTACAACAAAATTGACTTTTTACAGCACCACATCAACGACATACAATAAATGTACGCCGTAATTTTTCACTTTTACGACTTACTTTTTTTGCACGTCGTAAATACTTTTTCAATCACGGCGTGTCAATTGCGTAGGCCGTGAATGGTAATAACGATAATTTTTTTACGACTTGCAATGCACGCCGTAAATAATAAAACTTTCTATGACGTGCATATGGCGTGCCGTTAATACATTAATTATACACGGCGCACATATGCCAGTCATGAAAAGTGAATACTTTTCACAGCGCACACAACGCTTGTTGTTAAAAGTATTGCACTTTTTACAACGTACATATTGCTTGCCGTTAAAAGTATCGCCTTTTTACAACGCACAATGTATATTGTGAATTGTATGATAAAAAAAAAACGGCGCCAAAATAAAGTTTTGTGCGCCAATCACCGAAAAAAAAATATAGAAATAATTATTTTGCCTTCCTCAATCTCTCTCTCTCTCTCTCTATGATGATGATGAAGGCCGAATCAATTGCTAGGTTACCAGGCTCATCTCATCTCCTCTTCGGTTGTGTATCTGAAATCAAAGGTATCTCTCTCATTTGCATTTCAACTCTGCACATCAAGAATCTCTTGTTATCTCAATCTGATCGTCTCTCTCTCTCTCTCCCTTTCTCATGGCGATTTCAAGATCTTGAACCAAAACCCTAAGCTTTTCCCCCCTTTTCTAGATCATTAGGGTTTTCAAAATTCAAAATTCAAAATTTTTTTTGTTGCTGTTTTTGTTGGTTCATTTGATATAGGTTTTCCACTGTCCTCTTTAAAAACGTTTTTTTTTTCTTCGATTGGAACTTGGAAGATCTTTACCATTCTTGGAAACAGTTGGAACTATTGTTTTTTGTTCTTCTCCAATTTGTGAGGAGTCACTTGAATAATTGTGGTCTTTGCTGTTTTGGTTTTCTCTTCTCTGATGAGTGATGGACTTTAGAGGTATTTTAAGTCCTTGAACTTTGATGTGTTTATTTTAGTTGTTTCTTTGAGATGATTGTTTAATCAACCTCTTCTTCTTATTTCTGCAGAACCATTAATTAGTTTTGTTGGATTTCTTATTTCTGTATACACACAGTTGCTGAATTATCCAATTTTGCTGTTAATTTGATACACTAGAGAGGGTATATATAATGTCTTCACCCCTATTCCCTTTAAAGCCGCTCTTAGGAGAATTCCTTTGCTACATTCAACTTGAAAACATGGAAAGGGAGTCATAAGCCTCCTTCCTTTAATCCATTAAATGCTTGTCTCCTTGGCTTTAGATTTCCAGAGAAGATTGGCGGAAACTTACCCGATGTTCACTATATTCGGGATGTTGCAGATGCTGATTCGCTGATATTATCACTGGTAATTTTCGTTTGTTACACTTATCATTTATCTATTTATCATATTTTGGTTGTCAACTTAATTCTGCTTTCTTCAGGTTAATAATATGGTGATGAAGCTAATGTTTCTGTTGTAAAACTCTACAGACACAAGCTTGTTAAGTTGTATTTAACGATAACTGAATGGCGAATGCTACGAGTTGCTTTTGAAAATAGCTAGATTTATTTTTTATTTTTTATTTTTTGTTTTTTGTTTTTTAAAATTAGGATCTGTAGAGGGGATTTTTTCACACACTAGTTTTCATTTTATAGAAGAAAGCACAAAAGGTGGTTGTTGTTGGTGGTGGTTACATTGGCATGGAGATTGCTGCTGCACCTGTTGGTTGGAAACTTGATACAACAGTATGTCTTTGTTTCATTCTGATTCTGCTATGTTAAGGTTTGAGATGGTGATTTTTCATTGATCCAATATCTATTACACTGACTGAGGTATTTGGAATTTTTGGCAATTCATACCATTTTAAATCTATAACTAGTAAGATTTTATTGTTTCGAGTGGATGCAATGAACACTTAAAATTTGTGATTTTCAATGTCCACGTTTTTTTTTTTTTTTGAGTTTTTGGTTGTACTAGATGGCCCTTCTATTCTGTATTTTAGGTGATCAGCATTAACATTCTTGTTTAATAATAGCTTTTTTCACATGTTTTATAATTTTTTGATGGTGCACACACCACATCTCTGACTTTGTAATTTTATAAAGACTCTTATTTTCATTATGCCATTTACTCCATATCTCATTTATCCTTTCTGAACAGAGCCTGTCCCAACTGTTTAGAATTGGCTCTCTGACTGTACATTTCTAGGGCCACATGCTTTATTAAATCCTAAGTCAAGATTAATTTGTATCAATTTCACTATCCTCACTTTCACTACCCTCTGTCCTGGCAACAATTGAAGTTAATCACATTGATTTGTCTTGCTGCAACTACTCATTGTCTTTGTGCACCTGCTGCCAGATGAATTTACTTTCATTGATGTCAAAACTTGCATCTATGCTATACTATTTCTCAAGTTACGATATGATCTTATCTTGTGAATTGATAAGTTTCAACTAACATATTCTACTGGAAAAAATTAGACCATATTTCCATAAATCAACTTTTGCAACGATTGTTTACTCCTTACCTCACCTAGAAATATGAAGAACTTTACTAGCAGAATGGCGTCAAATTCTTGAAGGTAAAGTCATCTCTCCCTCTCTCTCCTTTGGGTGGCATATATCAACATCTTATTACCCTCTATAACTGGTATTTTGAGTTTGATTGATTATCAACAGGGTGTCTCCATAAAAAACTTAGAAGCTGGTTTTGATGGAAGCGTGGCTGCTGTTAAACTTGAAAATGGAACTACAATAGAAGCGGACATGGTAAAATACTGCTACATGTTTGTGGATTTTGTTTTTCTTCTAATTTTTAATCCTATGGTTACTCTTGGTGACTTTTGTTTCTACATTTGATGACAAGGCAGTGTAACTAACCAAATGGAAAAATTATATGATTTCTCCTTTGTGTAGATTGTTATTGGTATTGGAGCTAAACTTGCTGTCAGTCCTTTTGAAAAGTTGCCCTTAAATACCACTGTTGGTGGAATACAAGTCAGCATGATGGTCAAAACAAATTTCTAGTCATTAGGAGGTTTATTATCTTCATTATAACTCATCCCTGCATTTTTGAGGTTTGAGTTTTCTAAATTTATGAATTTTGTGTCTGTGTTATCAATTTGTCATTCATACAATGTTGATGTTTATTTTAAGAATAAAGTTCTTTTCACATTTCCCTTCCTTTTTCTGTTGGCTATTTATTCTAAACACAGATCATAAAGAAAATCTAACTTCGATTACTGAACTTGTAAAATTTGATGTACTTAAACAGTTAAACCTTTACACTTCGTTTGGTTTGAATGATTTAGAGTGAAAAGAAATGAAATGGAGATAAATGGATTTCAATCACTTATTTGGATTACCAAATAGGAGAGAAATGAAAAGAAACAAAGAGAAACACATTTTCTCTCATAACCCTCATTTTGAATCTCTCCAAAAGTGGAGAGATTATGAGAGAAATGAAACAACTAAATACTGTTTTGTTATAATAGCAAAATTACCCTTTTAAATACAGAATAGATAAAAATTCTAACACCTACAAAAGGTTAATTTGATAATATAACATTGTGTCATCTCTTTTCTTTTCTTAACCAAACAAGATAGGAGAGAACTCATATTATTTCTTTTTCTTTTCTCTTTTATCTATCCAAACAAAAGAGAAAGAAATCACAATCTTTTATTTTCTCTCATAACTTGCATAAATCATTTCTTCTTTTTTTTTTTGTTCCCTCTCAAAAGTTACCAAACATAGTGTTAAATTTCAGGTTGATGGTCAGTTCCGAACAAGTGTCCCTAGTTTTTTTGCGATTGCAGATATAACGGCATTCCCTTGAAGGTAATCCTTTCCCAGATTAAGAAGTAATTCCTCCACTTCCGTTTCTGTTCTTAAACTTTTAAAAAAAAAAAAAAAAAAAAAAAAAATACAAAACGCAACTTATATGTTGTTCATTGTAAACAGATGTATGACAGCATTGCAAGGGTCGAACGTGTTGATCATGCTCCCCGCTCTGCCCAGCATTGTGTTAAAGCATTCCTAAGTTCACAAACTGACATGTATGCTGGAATCTTTTTGAGTTATCAAAATGTATTTTACTTATATTTTGACTTATCAAAATCTATTTTATACAAGTTATGTTTTATTAGTATATTAATAAAAGTTATGTTTTATAAAGGTTTCAGTTACGTGGTTTTATTTCTGAACCCTATTTTCTTAAAAAGGAAATTCATGGATATATCTGTTTATATTTTAAAGAATATTTGATTATGACCTTTTAAACAATTATGTTTTGTAAGTATCACCACGGGAGTCCCACGTCTTGGAGGACTTAAATAATTATTGGCCTCTGTTTGGTTACTTTGTGACCCTCTGATCCATTGATCTCTGTTCTGTGCGGAGCAAAGTGCTATACGGAGCTAAGTGCTACATTATTGTGGGAGCCACCTCTAGAATCTGTACGAGCCACCTCTTGAATCTGTACCTCTGTTCTGTGCAGACCAAAGTGCTGTGCGGAACTAAGTGCTACAATATCGTGGGAGCCACTTCTAGAATCCGTACGAGCCATTTCTTGAATCTGTACCTCTGTTCTGACTGTCACTTCTGTGACATCTGTTTTGTTCTGTTCTGTACCGTGGTTATGGTTATCTATTTATATAATATCTGTATTCCAGTTTCTGCTACTCAAATGATTTATGTACCAAACTGAGTTATATAAATGTTTTGGCCTAATTAATTGTCCATGGTTATTTCGTGCCCTTATACTTTTGGTATAATATTTCTCACTCTGCCATGTGCTTATAGTTGTTTACCAATTTTCAGGAAACATGCAATTCAAAAATAGTTTTTGGAAAGTCTTAGATGCGGGACTGCGGAATAGACACACACAATATTTTTATTGATATTTTTCTATGTAAATATCAGCATTTTTGGTCAATACATTTTGTAATAAAAATAGAAGTTCCAATGATTATTTTCGTACCCTTACTTAAATATTACTTTCGCTTGCGTTTATTGATTTGTTTAAGAATTGGCCATATGTAACTTCAGTTACTGGCCATCACGATGTTTAACCCTTCGTGACAAGTGGTATCAGAGCAATGGTTTATAAAAAAAAAAAAAAAATCATCATTGGAGCATACGACACATGCACATTTAAGAAGTGAGATAGCGGATAATTAGTACCGAATTATTAAAAATAGAAGCTCCAATGATTATTTTCGTACCCTTACTTAAATATTACTTCCGCTTGCGTTTATTGATTTGTTTAAGAATTGGCCGTATGTAACTTCAGTTACTGGCCATCACGATGCTTAACCCTTGAGTACGGGGAGCGGGTCGTGACAAGTGGTATCAGAGCAATGGTTTATAAAAAAAAAAAAATTCATCATTGGAGCATAGGACACATGCACATTTAAGAAGTGAGATAGCGGATAATTAGTACCGAATTATTATATTTTGTTCATCGATTTCATTATATTATAATTTTATATGATTATATATATAATAATTTTTTTTTTAGTGTGCCTAATTTGTGAAGGATAATAGACATAATTTATATTTGTTATAGTAAAAGAAGGACAAGAAAAGAAGGAGGTCGGGCTCAAGCACCCACCAAAATTATAATATAATTAAATACATATAATTTTCCGTTCAGTATTAAAAAAAAAATTATTTTGATGTTTTTTAAAATTGGGTTCAAATTATAAAGATACTAATTTTGAAACTATTTCCCATCAATGAAAAGTTTATCTCAAAATTTTTAATTCTTGAATATAATTCAGTCGTTGTGTTCTCATTTTTATTTATTTTTATCGTGAACAAAACGAGTGAATTTTTTTTAAAGTCCCTCCTTATTTATTATTTTGGCCTAAAACAGTTTTTGACAACTAAATAGTGAGTTATTTTTGGTAAACTTTTTTTTTGAGGTACTATTTTCTATCAGATTAATTATCTAACATATATTGATCTGAGTGCGCAGCGAATAGCTTATGCATATCACAAATTTCGAGGACGAAATTTTAAAAGGAGGGAAGGTTGTAACAACTCAGATTTTTAATTATTTTGTAAAATTTATATTAATATTATTTAATCTCAGTTCAAAAAATATATAATTTATTATATATTGTTATGCGTGATTTTGTAAAATAATATAATTATTAAAAGTTTACAGGTCAAAATAATAATAATAATAGTAATAATAATAATAATAATAATAATAATAATAATAATAATAATAATAATATTGAGTGTTGTAGTAAAATAAATAATTAATTTTTTGTTGATATATGATGAAGTGTAATTTAATTAAGAATTAATTTATTTATATAATTATATTAAAATATTGAGTTAAAATATAATTATTTTAAATATTTATTAAAAATAAGAGTGAATCTATGAAATCATTACCGAATCTGCCACGTAGTGGCTTATCCCCCTATAAATAGGGTGGCGTGTCACGCCGGGAGAGAAAACAGAAAGAAGAAAGAAAAAGAGAGAAATAAAGGAAAGAAGAAAAGAAAGAGAGGGAAGGAAAGAAAGAAAGAAAAGAGAGAAGGAAAAAATAATGGAAGGTGAAAGAATTTTTGATAGTAGAAAGAAAGAGTAAGATATTAAAGTTAAGGTGAGTTATATTATATCTTGAGTTATCAAAATATATTTTACTTATATTTTGACTTACCAAAATCTATTTTATACAAGTTATGTTTTATTAGTATATTAATAAAAGTTATGTTTTATAAATGTTTCAGTTACGTGGTTTTATTTGTGAACCTTATTTCCTTAAAAGAAAACCCATGGATATGTCTATTTATATTTTAAAGAATATTTAACTATGACCTTATAAATAATTATGTTTTGTAAGTACCACCACGGGAGTCTCACGCTTTGGGGGACTTAAATAACCATTGGCCTGTGTTTGGTTACTTTGTGGCCCTCTGATCCATTGATCTCTGTTCTGTGCGGAGCAAAGTGCTGTGCAGAGCTAAGTGCTACACTATTGTGGGAGCCACCTCTAGAATCCGTACGAGCCACTTCTTGAATCCGTACCTCTGTTCTATGCGGACCAAAGTGTTGTGCGGAACTAAATGCTACACTATCGTGGGAGCCACCTCTAGAATCCGTACGGGCCACTTCTTGAATCCGTACCTCTGTTTTAACTGTCACTTCTGTGACCTCTGTTCTGTTCTATTCTGTACCATGGTTATGGTTATCTATTTATATAATATCTGTATTCCAGTTTCTGCTACTCAAATTATTTATGTACCAAACTGAGTTATATAAATGTTTTGGCCTAATTAATTGTCCATGGTTATTTCGTGCCCTTATACTCTTGGTATAATATTTCTCACTCTGCCATGTGCTTATAGCTGTTTACCAATTTTCAGGAAACATGCAATTCAGAAATAGTTTTTGGAAAGTCTTAGATGCGGGACTGTGGAATAGACACACACAATATTTTTATTGATATTTTTTTATGTAAATATCAACCTTTTTGGTCAATACATTTTGTAATAAAAATAGAAGCTCCAATGATTATTTTCGTAGCTTTACTTAAATATTACTTCCGCTTGCGTTTATTGATTTGTTTAAGAATTAGCCGTAGATAACTTCAGTTACTAGCCATCACGATGCTTAATCTTTGAATATAGGGAGGGCGTCGTGACAATGTCCAGGTATGATTATCTGCCACATTTCTACTCAAGGGTCTTTGAGTATGAAGGAAGTCCAAGGAAAGTATGGTGGCAGTTTTTTGGGGACAATGGTAAGGGCATTGCATTATACCAATAAATTATTATTTGACCATCTTCATGAATCATATCTTCTACTTTGTGGTCCTCATTGTTTTTCTCTTACTGAGCAGTTAGGAAATTTTGATCCAAGGACTGCTACTTTATGGATAGATTCTAGTAATGCTATCAGTTAAAGTGAATTTTAGTTGTTATGGTTCTGCTAGTTTAGATTAGTAGGAGCCAAAGGATTAAGTCAGTAAAAATACTTTTGGACTTTTTTAGGTTCTGAAAATTAATAGGAACATAGAATAATAAGTTTACCTTCATACTCAATTTCAGAATTTACATGACTTAACCAGAATTTTTATCTATAGGCCATACACTATATTCTGTCCAAATTTGACACACTTTTAGGAAAATGAGCATTTCTCTCAATCTACCCAATAACTTTTACTCAAATAAATTTTGTTGGAAAAAGGACTAAAAATGATAAGTTTTGACATAAGAACCAACCTAAGATGATTTTTCTAGATTTGTTTTTAAATACTCGACGTGGACTGTTTTCTCAAAACACAGGCCTAGATTATTTAAGAAAATTGTTTAGAGTATAAAAACGTCTAATTAGGGGCTACCAAAAATGTCACATGTGCTAAACACCTCAAAGATCATCCCCTACATTCAGTTTTGAAAAAGAAGTAAGTTTGATATTTTTCCAAGACTTTGCAGCAGTCATGAAATCAGCAGAAAATACAAGGTAGCATCGCTTATTCATACTAACACCTAAACTTATACCCCATTTCCAAGCATACCGACATTTCATACATACACAGGACATGCTAGGAGGTAGATTAAGAAGAGTAAGTAGGATTGGAGAAGAGAAGAGGGATGTGTAATTTACCTTGAGGCTAGATAATAATTATATCACAATTAAAACCACTTTTATCAATATGCACATGAATAAACCCTATTTTTAGTAGTTTAGAACTTACTACCAAAAAACAAATGAACCATGCAAAAATATTCTACAACTATAAATGTAAAAAATTAAACTATTAGTTATTTGATTACAAATCTTGTAAATAATATAGACTCTAATTTGACTTAGACTCTTTATTTTGGAACTTACAATGGTAATGGATAAAACCTACACAATCCTAAACCTCATACACAGAGATCATTTAGCATAATTATGCAAGTTCCAAGTAGGTGCTGCATTGAAGTGGATTAATTCCACATTTTCCTCTTTTTAAATTTAATTTTTCTCTTGAGCTTCTTATGACCTGGGTTTAGTAGCAAACTATATTTTCCTGTACAAACTTAATGGTTTGTTTGGAGATTCCTACTCATTTCCCTCTAGAAACATTGCAACAAAAGAGGTAACTTCATTTGAGGTATGAAAAAAAAGGTTTTGCTTTATGTGGATTTTATTTGCATATACGTTGAGACTATTGAGATGTTGAATTTTTGCTAATTTTTCATTATGACATTGTTTTTATGGAGCCATTGAATTATCTTATTAATTTTGGAAAAGTTTTGTTGGTGTTTTAAAATTTCTTGACCATTTCTTAATACCTCAAAAAATATTTTTGTCCTTGAGTCGGTTTTTGTAATTATATGAAGTTTCATTTGTCATGCAGACAAGAAATGCAACAGGGTTAGTTGTTCCAGCTATTGCCACGGGTTTAGGTGCCTTAACACATACATTGGGCACCCTCGTCCTTGTGATAGGAGCAGGTGGATTTGTTACAGCTGCAGCTGTGGCTGCAACTGCTATAGGAACTGTTATTGGTAGGTTTAGATAATCTCTTAATAGTTGTTGATATGCTTAGAAAGTTAGATATGTATAATTTTGGATGGTTTAAACTTTTTGTACAGTTTGGAACTTAAGGATATAGTTTTCGAATGTTTGGAATGTATAGACAATTGTTGAATGTTTATAATTTACGAATATAGTTTCTTTTTGATGTTTCAAATAATATTTTGAAGGTTGATTGATGTTTTGTGATGCTTGTTTGTAATATTTGTTAGATTGTACAAAATTGGTCAAATAGGACTTGCTGAATTTAAAAAAAAAAAAATGCATATTCTATGGCAAGCATAATAAGTTGTATTACATATTTTACGGCGCGCAATTAGCGTCGTTATTTGTCTTACCAATTAACCGCAAGCAAAAGTAGTCATAGAAAAAGTAACAACGACGCACAAAATCTGCCGTTAAATAGTTTTTAATGGTGTATGAAGCATGTCGTTGAAAGTGAATGACTTTCCATGACTGGTCATAATATGACGCACGCTGCACGTCGTTGAAAAGTTTTTACGGCGTGCATTGCGTGCCGTAAAAACCCTTTTTTGTTGTAGTGATGTATTATTTTTATAGGAAAATTAGGCTCACGAGATATGAAGAATAAATGCAAAGACGAAGAAGAAAATGGCAATTATCTCTCCAAATTGAAGTGAGGGAAATGTAATTTATAGATTCCTTCAGAACTCTTCAGAAAGGTTGTGACCCTTTAAAGGATACACCCTTCCATCTTAAGAGACACAACTATTGGAGTAAATTTTAATTCAAATTTTCCAGCACCAACTTCACATGGTTAACATATTCGAGAGATTTACATTTGATGTTAAATACATCTTATATTATGTGTAAACACATTAAAGAACTCCTACGACATTAATGACGAATAGCTACTTCTAAGCAGCACTAAATAAATATTTTAGACACCAATATGTTAAGAATCAAAGAGCAACTACGAAACACCAATGTATTTATGCCCATTTTCCATGTTAAAAAAATGCAATTTTATAAATATAAAAGTGATAATAGAACCCACAACAAGAATATGAGTTCTCAACAGCTAAGCAATAAAAACAAAAACAAAAAACTTCCTCAGATAGCAACATCTTTTTTTAGCATTTTCAAGTTTAAAATAGCAAAACTATCACAAATTAATAACTAACCTGTTTTTCTTCCAAACTAAACTTCTTCAAGAGGTTCTGTTTCTCCTTATCATTAAGTACTCAATGCGTTGGCTTTAACACATGCTTTGTAATGTTAATAAGCAATTCGGTAATCAAAATACAGAATGGTAAGACATTAAAGGCATGGAATAGAATTTAATCACAAAAGTAAGCCAAATGATTTTAAAATGGGCAGCATTATAGAAGGATTATTTGAAAAATAGTCAAAACTAAAATACTAATTGGACAGAGTCTTCTCTCTTTGTCTTGCTTCCTCCTTCAACTCTCCTCTTGTAAGCCAAATACACTCCCAAAAGACAACTCGACATCCTCCTCCTTGAGGATGAATTTGTTTTCTTTTCTATACTCCCACATCCCACTAAAATTACTCAACAAACTTTCTTTAATCATTGCAATACACTCCTAAGGATCCAGTCAAACCTCACATAAATTTGTTTTGGCCAATAAGGATTCCACTCTAATTAATCATCACCAAAAATAATTCCCTTATTACTCATCCATGATAAAAAAAAGTTAAAACTATTTCTGAATGAACACTTTACCTAGCCCCTCAGGCCACCACTGTACACAATAGTAAAGTAAGATTTATAAGAACCCACTTTCAGAAAGTTCAATCAAGGCAACAGTAGATATGAGAAAAGACACCTACAGATAATAAGCAAGAATATTAAGACACAAGGACTTCATGAGGCTGATGCACAATAATTACTGGTTTTCACTAAAGAAAACAAAGATAACATTGGTTCTATCATCTATGTGTTATCTAATGAGCATCCTAAATAATGATAACCAACATTCTTCAGTAATCAAGTAAAGACTCTTGTTAAACATTTTACTCACTTTGCTTGAAGTCAACATAGGACTATGAATAACAAACTAGTCAGAGTCTGAGGATCAAATGTTGCAGTGGTCTCAAGGCCTTTTACATTAGAACCATGGTTGAGTTCAGTTTGTGTATAGCAGCCAATAATTTGCAACTTATATGCCAATGGCAACCGTTTCTGCTGCTACTCTTCAGTGCCTTGTCCATTTATAGCAGGTATTGTCAAGCCCCGTATTTTATTACTCAGATAACATTACCAATATTCATTAATTAAGACCATTTACAAATCCTTTGATAAAAAGATGAATAATTAAATATACATGTTCCCTCTCCTTATACAACAATGACATTCACATACAAATAAAAGAAATGCCCTGAGGCTTATAATAAAAGAGAGGACACTACTCTTTATAAAAAAAAATAGCACTCAGCCAAACAATAAATGAAGTAGTACAATCCATCACTACATTACACTTCGAAATGGTAAAACCCATTGTTTGATCTTCAAATCCGAAAAGCATTCCCTGTACACATGTACAGGTAGGGGTTGAACAACCACTAGCTCACCAAGCAATCTCATATTAAAACATTAGAAGATATGCAGGTACCAAAATACTCATGCATATACGTGAAATCATATCATGTCAAAACTATATAATTTTATTACATAATCTCTTAAATCTAATTTATTTAATTAACCACAACAAGTTAATTTAAATAAATAAACATGTTTCAATAGCAACATGACATCCTTTTCAATTCATTCAATTATCTCATTATCAATTGAATCAAATAATTGAACAATTCATCAAATCCATTTTATAGAGTCTTATGAGATGAATGCATATGCCATGTCATGCTCAAAATATTTTCTCATCTTTTGAAAATCTTACGCACAATGCCAATTTGAAAATACATTAATCCAACAATTTCAATAAAATTCCAAGATGGTAAATACGACTCAGGTAATTCCTAAGCTGGTGTCTACAAGTAGACTATACAAGTACTACCAATTTGTCATTTTTACCAATATTAACTGGAAGGCTTGACATCCGTAATCTGTCATTTTTACTAGTATTAACTGGAAAGCTCAACACCTATAATGTGTCATTTTTACCAGTATTAACTAGAAGGCTCGACACCTATCTGCTCGGGTTTCTAATCTTTCACCATGGACACTCAGGCCAACTTAACCAATACCAACTACATCTCATATTCGGACTTACCAACGTATTTACCAAAAACAAAACAATAGATCTTGTTTCATAAAACAATTTCTCTTTAAAACGACAACATTCTAATGCAAGATTAAAAATCAATTTCAATAGTGGTTCGATAAAATGATAATGCAAAATGTACAATCTTTCATATGATTCCATTTCCAATTTCCTCCATACAATTCTCCATTGTGATCAATTTCCATATCCCTATCAAAGTAATATCATGATACAATCCCAAGAAATAATATAACAATGCCAATGTTCATGTATTTACCACATGTAAATCAACAACTTCTAACTTAGTCTTTTCAACACAATTCAACAATATTCCTCATATAAAACAAATTTCCAAAGTCAAACATTTTCTTACCTTTCCAAAAATCTCCTCATTTAAATACCAACGTGGTAATCCCCTACCAGTTATCAAAACTAAAACTTCTAAGCAATAGGTTCATCAATAGCAATAACATATGACACCAAAGTGGGTTCTAGTTTTCATCGATTTCTAACTCACATCCTTTATCAATGAAATGTAATTACAATCTTTTCAAAACTCATCCCCATTCCAAACATTAAATACAATCAAATTCTTATTTTTCTCATGCATGTGAAATCTCGAAATCTTTAAGTTCAATCATAATTCTCAATAAGTATAAGTGAATATTTCAACATTTAATCAATTATATCAAAATCTTTTCTTGACTATAAATATAAAATATAACGTGAGTGTTCACTTTCCGATTATCAACATCAACCGCATCAAATTAAACCAATGAAAAATAAATAAATAAATAAATAAATAAATAAAAGTTTTGATAACTCATTCTTGTTTTAATCCAATTCATGCATTTGCTCCAAACGAGCTAAAATTATATTCTTTTCCTTTATTGTCGAAATCCGCCAAAACAATTCGAATATCTCATATATGAATTTTAGGTATTATTATGATAACATAACTCAATTAGTAAAACTATGGACCAAATACTATATCACATCAACTGAATCTCGCTTAATTTCCCCAAATCTCGTTCTTGGTCAACATCATCACTTTTAATCTCATAATATTAAAAGTTAGGAATTTAAACCCAACAACACCCCTTTAATTATGAAGGATTTTAAATATTAACCAAACAAATTTAATTCATCTAATTAGTAAATCCATTAAGTTTACCATCTTCCAAACTAATAACACTAAACATAAATTCACATGGCTCATCACTCAAAATATCCCCACATTTCATGCCTAGCCACTTTTCCCAAATCTCTACAAACCACAATTTCACAACTTTTCTAAAATTAATAAATTAACATTTACAAAACATCATAAATATCACACTTTTAGTGTCTTAAATCCCAAAATCATTCTATAATCTTAACTTAACAATTTACACCATATTCATCAATATCAATTTATTTTTCTTCTCAAAAATAAATTCCAAAACTCAAAGATGAGATAAATATTTCAGCATTATTTTCTGAAAATGAATTATCTAACCATAATGTGAGGTAGATACAACTCATACAACTATTTATTTTATTTTATTTTTGGATTTTTGACGAGTATTTCCAACACAAGATGATTTTTTCAAATCAATTTCAAAATAACAATATTCTTAACATTTCAATATAATTTCTCTTTCAAAAATTACCGAACAAAAATCTGAAAATATATATATATATATGCAATACCTCTTATAATGATATATTTTCTCAAAATAACCCTAACATAGCTTTAATGTAAAAATATGAAAAAAGTCACTACCTCAAATAAAGAAGAAAAGCAGATCTGGAAGGAAAATCTTGCCCGATCATAAATCCGAGACTACCATTGCGAAGATCACGACGAGCTCTCCGATTTTTATTTACAAAACTTTTACAAAATCTTACTCTAAGGACTCCCACTCAAAGCTCAAAGGTTGAGCATTAATGCAGAACAAGGAAAGAGAGAGAGGTGCGTCGTGTGTGTCTCGTTTTCCCCGTGAGAGAGAGAAAGAACCCATGTGTATTGATGTATTTTTTTTGCTCCAAGCAATGTTGTCCCTCTCCCCATGTGCCTTTTGTGTGTGTATATGTGTCTCTCTTTATAAAAATATATTTTCCCCTCCCATGCTTGAACCCCACTCCAACACTCACTTCTCTCTTTTGTAAGGAAATATCTTCCACCACCCAGCTGACCATGCATGCTCCCTTTATATTTGTATTCCACCACCCAAAAACAAAAACATCATCACCTTATCTTCCACCACAAAAACCATCATTAAAATATATTCCCTTCATTTAAAAAAAAAAAAACAAAACCGAACTAATTTCGCACAGAATTTACATAGTAATCAAATTCGAAAATTTGTTCGATTAAATTATGCACTAGCTATTTAAAATAAAATAAAAAAATTGGGTCATTACAGGTACAAACATTCCCTACAGATATGGTTGAAAACAATAGAATGTGAAAATAATGAAAAATAAGCTCATATTTTGCAATTTGTGAAACACAAAAGAAGATGCTGTTATTCCCACAGTGGTGTGTGTGTGTAAATTAAATGTATAAATTTAATAAAGAATAAAATAAAATAATTTAGAAAATAATTATATAAATTATTTCCCGAATTAAATGCTTACATAAAATAATGTTGAGGCTTGTGTTGGACACAATTTCCTTAAAGTAGATTTCGCCCTCGCTCCGGTACTTCGAGTTTTAACCGGCATCTACTTCCTAGGATGCAACAACTAACACTTGATTTTACAGCACTATAAAATCAAGTCTAGCAAACCAAAACTCTGTTATAACTCTCTCTTTTTTTTTTTCCTAAAAAATAAATGCAGAAACAGATGCAAGAACACCGGAAGAACAAAAGAAGAATGACAAAATTCTGAGGGAAAAATTGAATGAAATGAATTGCTGGAAGCAGGCTTTATATAGGCAGAATGGTGGCTGTTTCGAACAAGTATAAACCTATTCGGACAGATTGAACAGGTGCTAGATAGATTTGAATCTGTTTAGACAGATTTAGTTTGAGCTGAACCTGTGTTGAACCCTTTGAATTTGTTCGGGTGGATCTGAACCCGTTAGGGATCTGTTTGGGTGAAAGAAAAAATTATGGACCAATTTATTTTGAATTTTGAAAACAAAATAATAAATAAATAAATTACAAATATTTTTGGCCCAAAAAGATAAATATTGGGCCGGACAAGCCCAACCCAACCTCACACCATGCACCCGCGCCTAATCCTAGCCCAGCCCAGCCCAGCCCGCCCGACCAACTGGATAGACGGCGACGGCGTGCGCGTGTGGTTTTTGTTTTGGGTCTAATGGGTCTAGCCCACTATATCCATAACCTCACCCTTCCACAAACTTGGGTACCCCTTGGGGCCCATCCCAAGTATCCCAAGCTAAGGTATATGAACTCATTCAAACCCTTAAGCCTTTCCAATGTGGGACAAGCACATTTCACAAATGTGTAGGAAACCCACCTAAATACATTTCTATGAACTCGAAAATGCGCGTTGAATTCTCATTCATCCGGAAATGGTTTTGAGCAACCAAATGCACGGTTTTATTCACTATATGGCATTAAACATGAACCCAATTAGAAACGTTAAAAATAACGCTGGGGTCCCACCTTAATTCACGCTCAAAGTGAAGGGTGTATCCTTTTGAAGGGTCGCAACCTTTTAAAAGAGTTATGGAGGAATCTATAAATTCCATTTCCTTCACTTCAATTTTTAGAAAGAATTGCCATTTTCTTCTTCAACTTTGCATTTATTCTTCATATCTAGTGAGTCTAATTTTGCTATAAATAGAGTACATGCACAGCGAAGTTCGCTAGGCTTGCAATAGTAGTGCTGCTAGTGCAAGACATTGATTGTTGTATCTTGAGAGATAGACATCCATTGAATCCTGAGCACAGGTGGAAGGACGGATCTATCTTAAAACCAAGCCTTTAAGGAGAGAGTGTCACACACTTGACTTGATCAGGTTTTATCTATTTGTGTACTATAAGTTTTGTTTCGTTATTATGTTATTTTATTTCAGTTTTGGTTTTGCCCAAAAACTGTTTACATATTTTTGAATTATAGTTTCCATAGTTGGATGTTGGGAAGATAACCTTGGTTGGAGGATATGAGTAATTAGTCTGAAAATTTCTCAATCCGAATGTCATAATATAAGAGAGTTGTTTGTATACACTGGGATATAGCCATGACCCTTGTTTGTATATATCTGGTACACAGCTTGTGACAAATATTGGCTCAGGTTAAGCAAAGACATCTTGTCCATATTTTAGTGTTCAGCATACATCTTCTGTACTTTACACACATGCTCTACATTACTTGTGTTATTCATCTAAATTCAACTAAGTTAGTTATCTAATTTTTCCTTCTGCATAAGCTAAATTACTTGTTAAATAAATTGAACCATATTCTATTTAAACAAAAATCAAGCTCTACATTTTTGATTAGTTACCTCACTGGTTTTTGTTACAGATCGATGATGTTGGCATGGATACAGAGTGATGTTTTTGGGCCAGATTGATGATGTTTGCATGGGCACAATTTACGTTATATTTTTGTTTAAGGAAAACATGTACACCTGATATATTTTGTTATTAAGATTTTTTTTTTTAATTTGGATTTTAATTGTTGGTTTAGATAGTATATGCATTTGTTGGATTATACTATATTTATATATTCTTATTTTCCTTGATATGTATGGCTAATAGCTAAGTTTTGTATATGGTTGAAAATTGAATGCTATAGGTTGTGGAGAAATATTTTTATTAAATGGTTAAGAATTAAATGAATGAATGGATGGATGAATAATTTTGTATATGCACAGGTCACAGGTGGAGAAAAAAATATTACAGAACAAATTATAAAAACTAAATGAGACTTTTTGGCGACTAAACAAATATCACAGGTTGGCTTTTGAATACTAAGATTTTAGTCACCAATTGTCAAAAAGTGAAACTTTTGGCTACTAAAATTTTAGTCACCAATTGTAAAAATGAAACTTTTGACTACTAAATTTTTAGTCGTCAATTCTCAAAAAGTGAAAATTTTGGCTACCAAATAGTTACTCACCAAGCATATATGCTTAATTGGCTACTAAATAATTTAGTCGCTAAAAGTAAAAAATATATATATATTTAATTATTTTTAAAAAATATATGGCGACTAAAGTTTTAGTCGCCGATAGGTCACTTTTGGCTACCAAAAAAATTTTAATCGCCGATTGTCTTCCCCAACAAACTGCTGACAACCAAACTAGCGACCAAATATATTAGTCGCCAAAAGTAATTGGTGACCAAAATAAGGCTTTTGGTGACTAAAAATTTCTTGTAGTGTTGGTCCAACGAAGATAAGCTACTTGTATGGCCCAAAACTTATCTGATACATGTATGTTAGACCAACTTGACAAGTTGGCAAATTGCATTGCAAGGTATTATTTTATTACCTTAATTTTATTTCCATGTAGGCATTGGGTGGGCCCACCTCACATGGGTTAATTTTTATCCCTCCACAAGTATCAATTAAAAAGTAAATAAATTGTAATAAAAATCACTTAAATATCAATTTATTTATTTATTTTTGCATTTTCTAGCTGTAAAATTCTTAATCTAGTTCGCAATCAACTTTAATTTGAAAAGAGTAGCTGTAAGTCGTATTGTCACTCGTATTCTATACATAATCTGTATATTTAGAAAATAATCATTCAACAATTTCAAACAATTCACCATATTAATAATTTTTTTGATTTTTTTCAATAAAACACAACCGTCTATTAATTTTAAATAATTTACCACATCAACCATTTGGATTTTCTAGTTGATGATATCGTTGCTTTGGCTGCTCAGTGGTTTCAATTCAAATTTTACGTTATTTTCAGGGGTATTTTGGTAACATAGTAAAAAGCCAATTTTTTTTAACTTTTTGGCTTTTTTGGTCACATCATCTCTTTACCTTTTTCAGTTAATGACTTTTGGCTTCACATTGCTAAAGTAAGGAAGCTTAAAACCAAGAAGAAGCACCTGTGATGTTCTAGTTCCTGCTCCTTTTGTATGCTTGCTCAGTTGGTATCTTGCTTTCTGAGCTCCTTTTTTCGTTCTTTCTTGCGTTGGCTATGCACATGATTGTGTTGGTCTGAAGGTGCGAATTTGGTTGGGATGTTCGTTATAGTTCTGATGCTTTCTGCCCAATGTTTATTGATGTATCCTTCCCCCTATGTTTATCAATAAATTCTTTCTTTACCGATCAAAAACAAAAAAAAAGAAATTAATTTTAAATCATAACTGAATTTTATTAAGACATTTTAAATTCTAGTGAGATTTTTTTTTTTGTAAGCTAATATAATAGTTAACAAAATTTTGGAACTTTTTTTGGTTAATTTTCTAGAGCCCAAAGTAGCGGCTTCGCCGGCTTATGCCCAAAGTCGACCCTACCATCATTGTTAACACTACACCTGCAACCCTCACCTCACACTACCTCCTCATCCTCTCTTGTCGTCATTGTCACACACCTCACATCGCTGCCCTCTTTCTTTGTTGCCATCACCGGTGACTTTAGATCTGGCCATTTTTAACATCAATTTTCACCGATGACTTTAGATCTGACCATTTCCTTAACAAAATTTTGGAACTTTTTTTGGTTAATTTTCTAGAGCCCAAAGTAGCGGCTTCGCCGGCTTATGCCCAAAGTCGACCCTACCATCATTGTTAACACTACACCTGCAACCCTCACCTCACACTACCTTCCTCATCCTCTCTTGTCGTCATTGTCACACACCTCACATCGCTGCCCTCTTTCTTTGTTGCCATCACCAGTGACTTTAGATCTGGTCATTTCTAACATCGATTTTCACCGATGACTTTAGATCTGACCATTTCCAAAGCTGATTTATTATTTTAGATGTTGATTTGATACCGTTGCTCTTGTTATTGTCAAGATGTAGCCATGACACGATTGTTGGAGCTCGTCCCAATGAAATCAGTCTCTTTGTGCGTGTATAAGTGTACATATAGTGATAGATTTCTATCAATCTGTTAGTAAAAATCTAGTTAAACTTGTTATTTATAAAATATGAATAAATCAATTTAAAATGATAAATTTTATTAGTCTTACTCATTTTTTTGTGTAAATATGTGAGTATATTTTTGTAAATGAATAAGTGAGTGAGAGAGAGTAATTAATTAAGTGATTGTTCTAGGCCACAACCCTTTTTCAAAAGTACCTTGAGATGGCTATCATTTGTGGAGTTAAAGAAAGAAAATTTATGAATAAAAAATGAAAATTTTAATTTAATTAAACAAAATCAAAAAGAATTTAATTTCTCTATTGTGGTTTGAATGTCAATTGCTTCTAAATTACATAGATGTGATTAGGGATATGTATGAATTACATAGATGTGATTAGGGATATGTATGAAAGTGTGGTGACCATTATTAGATTGTCGGCTGGAGAGACAAGTGAATTTCTAATTACTGTAGGGTTACACCAATGATCAACCTTAAGTTCTTATTTTTTGCTTTAGTTATGGATGGGTTGACGAAAAATAATTAGGATGATGTGCCATGGTGTATGCTTTTTGCAGATGCATTCATATTAGTGGATAGGATTAGAGAATGAGTTAACCCTAAGTTATAAATTTGGAGAGAAGTACTTGAATCTAAAAGATTTAGAATAAATAGAATTAAAATAGAATATATGGTGTATAATTTTAATAGCAGTAACAATTGAAGCAAATGAGAAATGAAGATCAAGGACCAAACACTACGTAAGAGTGAACATTTTTATTATTTAGGATCGATTATCACAACAGCTTGGGAGATTGGAGGGAATGTTATCCATAGAATTAAGGTGGGGTGGCTTAAGTGGAGGAGTGCGTCTAGGGTATTGTGTGATAAACGAGTACCCACTAGACTAAAAGAGAAGTTCTATTGAACGACTATTAGACCAGTTATATTGTATGGAACGAAATGTTGGGCAACTAAGAAACAACATATAGATAAGATGAGTGTTACGGAGATAAGGATGCTTAGGTGGATATGTGGCAAGAGTAGAAAAGATAGAGTTAGGAATGAGTATATTCGAAAATGGGTAGGAGTAGTATTCATAGAAGATAAGTTGAGAAAGAATAGATTGAGATAGTTTGGTCATATACAACGGAGAACAATAGAGGCAGTAGTGAAGAGATTCGATATAGTGACAATAGATGGAAGTGTTAGGAGAAGGGAAAGACCTAAATTGACGTGAGTTAGTCTAGTAAATAGATATATGAATTTATTTAATTTGACTAATGATATGGCCTTGGATAGATTCGAATAGAGAAGAAGAATTCATATAGCTAACCCTATTTCATAAGACTTAAGGCTTGGTTTGGTTTTATTTGGTTTTAACTTTACTAAAAAAATTGTATTTGGAATAAATTGTAAGAAAAAAAAAATATAATTAATAATTTTTTATAATTGTTTTTCTAAATGGTTTTCTATAACCAACTTCATTGTCTATGTGTTTTTTTAATAATACTAACAAACATATTAATTAAGACACAAGCCACAAACCTATGAGTTTCACTATTGAAATGAATTCCAGCTAATTTTGTCAAATTATTAAATTTGTTGATAAATTACATAGTTGTTGGCTTATTTTTCTTACGAAGGAAAATATCATAAATGCGAGCGTGCTAGTAAGGATTGAAAAATCCTTACAGATTAAATTCAAGCCAATTATCAAGCAATTGTGTTGACGGTTCTTTTGCCTCAATAAAGAGGACTTCAAAATTGCTAAGTGTAAAAAAAAGAAAAATTAAAAGAAAAATAAGGGAGACGAAAAAAGATGATTGAGTGAACAATTAAAGTAATAATTACTTACCTCTACTCCTATGTTTTGAAAAAGAAGTGCACAAGATGCTTCGAAAAGGAAGTGCTGAAAATAAATCTTTGAAATATAAATATATGTTAAACTACTTCTAAGATAAAGAAAATGACAAGAAATATTGAAATCAATTGTCTTTGATTTGAATTCTCCCTCTCTTTACAATGTAGCCATGAATGGCTATTTATAGGCGAACACTTATAGGAAAAAAACTACCTAAAACTACCCACTTTTCCATCTCCTCCATTTCATACTCCATGATCTTCCATAACTTCCTTCAATCACCATTTCATGCTCTATGTTCTCCACTTTGTTCTCTATCATCTTTTAATATCTCATAACTTCTTATAACTTCCAAATGTGTAGGATGATGCCACATGTCCTGCAGTTATATAAATAATAAAGAATAATAAAATTGCAGATTTATGGTGCTAACATTACCCCCCACGACCCTTAAAAAATGATGTTTACTTGAGTTTTTGAAGGGCCGAACCAAGCACATGACTAATCTAGGCAACAAAGTGCTTCGAATAATATCAACAAAGTGCTTCAAATGATATAATAACACCAATAAAGTGCTTCGAATGAAAATGAAATTATGAGTAGAAGACCAATAACAAGCTTCGAAGGTGGTATAGAGGACCAAAATCATCTTTCGAAGGTCAAAGGTACCAACAAAGGACGAATTACATCCTTGGAAACACTCGGCAAAGCTTCGAAGGTTCACAACCACCACTATTGTTTATTCGAATCTGTTGTTGATGGAAGATGGCGTACTTCGAAGCTTACAAAATTATGGCAAAAGGGCCTTCAAAGCAACTTCTGGCCAACATTTATTCAAATTTTGTATGTTCTGGTTCGCACATAATTAATGAAAATATTAATTTTGTGCTTTGAACCAAATATTAATTCTCCAAAGATACCAAAACCGTTGTTCTTCGAACCAACGTTTGTAAAATATTAGTTACATTTTCATGTAACAAATGGCTATAAAAATAGTTATCAGTAAAGCCACTAATTATCATGCCAAAAATAGGCATTATTCGACAATTAATTAATTGTCATTTTACATATATTTGAAGGGAGGTACACATTTTCAAAGTTTTCTCGTCCATGTTACATTTCGAAGGTGTTTATTGATGACAAAACCACCCTCCGAAAGTCACATATATTACTAAAGGATCAAAGTTGTCCTTCGAAAGTGCTCACAACATCTCTTTGAACCAAATCCAAAGAGTTAGATTATTATGAAATTAGTTTGGCATTTTAACTAGCCATTAATGGCTATAAAGTGATATTTCAATAAATCACATGCTTCGAAGTGTCATAGGACATGCTTCGAGGGTAACCACAAAATCAAATGATGATGGTTTTATGGATCAACTAATAACCATATTTTTGGCCCAATATATTGCAATAACGAAATATTATTTGTTAGCCATTCCATCAAAGTCAATGTTTGATGTGATCCACAAATCCAAAATGGATTTCGAACAACAAAAGTCATGGTATAATGTGACCATGAAAATTCATACTTTTTGACACTTTGAAAAATGTCAAAAATTTTGAATTCATGAACAGTGGCTTGTTCATTATTCTTGACCATGTTTGTTTTAAAAACATGACTTTCGCCGAATTGATTTTCATCAGTATTTGGAAAAGTGGGTTGTTTTTCCATATTAGCCATTAATGGCTTATGAAAATCACCCATAGATATGTTATTTTCATGACTTGACTCTCTAAAAATTGGTTTTTGGACCCCCCGAGTCATGCATGGAACATCATTCTTAGCCAAATTTGGCTCAAGAACATCCTCTTTCGTTATGTTAATTTCATAATTTGACTCTTTAAAAACGGGCTCTTGAACCCCCTGAGCCTGTAGCACTTGTGCCTTTTAAAGCCTTTGGTAAATGTATTTGGACCCTCTATTCTATTTTTGGAACCATTGGTGTTGTTGTACTTTAGTTTTGGGGGAGTACAAATTGATTTAAACTTGTTGGGTTTGGTTGTTCGCACTTATTCTTGTCAAAAGTTCCTTGGAGACTTAGAAATTCCATTCTAGGGTCGACACCAGCCTTCCTAGGGTTGACCTTTACCTGTTGATGAAGTTCTGGAAGTATTGCTGGAACATAGGGTAGACACCAGATTGGGAGAGGGTCGACCCTCTTCTGTCTATGTGTTGGTTACTGGAAGATAGGGTAGACACCAGTCTGGGGTAGGGTCGACACCTGTAGTGCAGTCAAAGCTTTCCCAGTTTTTTTTCTTCTATAGTGTCGACACCACTATTACAGGGGTTGACACCTACGACTTTTTTCCAGATTTTTCTACCGGTTTGGGCCTACTTTTTGGGGACATTTTGACTAGACATTTTGAGTTGACTTTGGGGCTTGCATCTATTTTTGACCTAGCACTATATAAAGGCCCTCACTTGACCCTTTCCTCTCACTTTTTCTTCCCTTTCCTCTCTCTAAACCGTGAAACACCTTCTCTCTCTCTCTCTCAAAATGCACTTTTAACTCAAAGATCCTTAGATCTACTTGGTTGAAGACCTCTACTCACCTTGCTCTTTTGAGATAAAGTGTAGAGCTTGTTGAGGGCTTCATTTTAATCGGAGCAAAGCTTGGTTTCTCCTCCGTCGACTTTTGAGTTTTTCTTCCTTCTTCCTCTTCTAAACTTAAGGTAGGGATGATCTACTCCTCCTTATGAGTTTTAACATAAATATTAGTCATTTAGTATAAATGTTGAGATTTGGTGACTTGGGAAGTTAGGGTTTGAGATTGGTAGTATATAAGATAGGGGTTTTGTGTTTTTTTTAAGCTCTATATGTATATGAGGTCTTGAAAATGAGTTTTTGTGGGTTTGATAGGTGAGATTTGGTCTTAGGATCAATGTTTGAGAAAAGGGGGAAAATGCCCTAATTGAATCTAAATAATTAATTTGGTAATTGTGAGGAATATGAAATTGATTGGAATATCATGAAATTGAATGGAATTGGGACTAGTTGGTGTGGTTGGTTTGATAAATCACTCACCTATGGAAAATGTGATAATTTATCTGTTTACAAATAACTGCTTTGGGCTATCGGTGGAGGATAGTCTTGATTGTTGTAGAATTGCATGATGATTAGGTAAATTGAAACTAATCAATTGGAATATGTCATTAAATATGATAGTGGGAAGAACACATTGAATATGTGCCTTTATTGATCATAGTACAAGATAAAGAGTTTAATACATTGTATATGTATCTTGTTTGGGAGGAGATAGGAGATGTACTCCGTATATGATTATGTGCTTTAATACATTGTATATGTATATTGTTTGGGAGGAGATAGGGGATGTACTCCATATGTGCATATTTGCTTTAATACATTGTATATGTACCTTTGTTTGGGAGGAGATAGGGGATGTACTCCATATGCTTTAATACATTGTATATGTATCTTTGTTTGGGAGGAGATAGGGGATGCACTCCATTGTTTGGGAGAAGATAGGGGATGGACTCCATAGATAATTAAGTTGGCGAAGTGTCCAGGGTGTAAGTCCCGAAACCTTATAAATTGAAGTGCAAGAATGAAGTTGATAATTGAAGTGTTAATTACATGAGTTGTAATCTCATTTTGAATTGTGGATGACAGAAGTGTTAATAAGTTGAGTTGCAGTCTCATTTAAATCGTTTGGTTAGATAATGAACCATATTTAGGAAAGGGATTGGATAAGTAAAGGGAAGTGGATTGAAACATGGATGAAATTGTTGTTGGGCTATGGGAAGGGTGTGAGTTGGTTTACAAGTGTTAATCATTTGTCGAATGTTAATGTTTTAGTTATTTCTGATATTGGGTTTAGTATATCTCTACTGGGCTTTGGCTCACCCTTCTTGGGACACTATTTTCAGATACAAGACACCTCCAAGATCTTTGCTTGGGAAGTTTAGGAGTTAAAGACTCTGCTTTGTTATTTGTTTTGTTGGTTATATGAAAATGCGAGCTAAGGGCTTTACTTGTAAAAGAGTTAGAACTCTTCTTTTGTGTAACCAAGTAACAACTTGGAAAGATGTAAGCCCGCAGGGCGTTCTATTATTTGTGTAAACATTTGTAACTTATATGAAATACTCTTTGTAATATTAACTCTGATGTATGCATGGAAATGTGTTTCATCTATCATGTATATAGAACTGTTAGATGTTGGGATTATATAATATTTTGAGGGCGTTACAGAGCCATTGATGAAATCAACTCTTTGCTTTTGCTATTTTCAACCATGGAAAAATTTTGAAAAAATTCACCAATTCCAGCCATAAAAGCCTCAGTTAGAGACTTGGTAGTGAGAGTTGATAACTCATCATTCCATTGGCGAATTTCCATATCAAGTTGATGAATTTCTCCGATTAAATGATGTCTTTTTTCTTCCACCAAATAATATTGTAGGGGATGAAAGTTTATTTCATCAAGAAAATGGATTTCTTCTTGAAGATCCAAAATTTTTTGTTTACGCCAATAGATTTTATCTAGGCTATTTGAAATGGACAAATCTAATTCATTTTTCATTTCTTACACTTGACGTCCTACTGGGCGTGCTAAAAATTGTTGGCTTATTTCTCCTACGAAGGAAAATATCATAAATGCGAGCGTGCCAGTAAGGATTGAAAAATCCTTACAGATTAAATTCAAGCCAATTATCGAGCGATTGCGTTGACGGTTCGTTTGCCTCAACAAAGAGGACTTCAAAATTGCCAAGTGTAAAGAAAAGAAAAATTAAAAGAAGAATGAGGGAGACGAAAAAAGTTGATTGAGTGAACAATCAAAGTAAAATTACTTACCTCTACTCCTATGCTTTGAAAAAGAAGTGCATAAGATGCTTCAAAAAGGAAGTGCTGAAAATAAATCTTTGAAATGTAAATCTATGTTAAACTACTCCTAAGATAAAGAAAATGACAATAAATATTGAAATAAATTGTCTTTAATTTGAATTCTCCCCCTCTTTACAATGTAGCCATGAATGACTATTTATAGGCAAACACTTACAGGGAAAAACTACCTAAAACTACCCACTCTTCCACCTCCTCCATTTCATACTCCATGGTCTTCCATAACTTCCTTCAATCTCCACTTCATGCTCCATGTTCTCCACTTTGTTCTCTATTTTCTTTTAATATCTCATAACTTTTTATTACTTCCAAATGTGTAGGATGATGCCACATGTCCTGCAATTGTATAAATAATAATAAAATTGTAGATTTATGGTGCTAACAATAGTGTTATTAATATTAGGGGAAAATACAGCCCAGTGGGTTTTCGTATTTGCTTTATACAAATACATGAAAAAAATTTAGAATTTTAATTGTTAATGTTTATAAAATTTTCAATTGATGTGCAATTCTTTTTTTCCTTTTTTCTTTTTTTGGGATACTTTTACACTGAACTGCTATTCTAGTTAATATTACTCATATTTTTTAAACAGACAATAAACTACTTATATTTTGTGTACCTAAAATAAGCCTTAGTCGAAATTCCCTCAAAACGATTTTTCCACTAGAAAATCACACTTCAATTCAACATATTTTCATGACTGAAGTCCTTGGGGCTATTTTAATTGGTTGAATTATAGCATAAGATTTGTACGGGAAAGAAATACACCTTCTCGTATAATCCTGTTGACTAAGTCCGTGCTCCTCCGTACGAGGTCGCTTTGTCCCCTGAAAACACAAACGTGAGCTAGCCGGCGGGTGTGTGCCGGAAACCTCTCCGATGCCTAAGTCAGCAAACTTGACAAATAGACAAAGCTCAATGTATTCAGAAAGCAAAATTGTGTGTTACCTCCTCCAAGGTGATGTTTGTGAGCTTTTATAGGTTTTTTGTGTGGCACAATCCTAGTAGGACTTTTACTCCTCCATGTAGAGTCCTTCTAGGATTCATACTCCTGTCGGATAATGCTTATCCTTTAACACCCCCCACTGCTTAAACCAAGTGGGATGGTTTTTACCATGGCCGAGCTACCATATGACCGAAATAAAACTGGCTATGCTGAGCCACAGAGTAGGCCGAACTATCCTTAGCTTGGCATTTGCTTTCACTCCTCCTTATCTCGGTTCTCTCTTGTTCAACCCATGGTGTGTTTAGACCGAACTACCGAGTAGCAAGGTTTTGACCGTTCTAACCTCAATACATCATGACCGGACTACCTCTGAGACCGGCCTAACTCCAAGTTACTTCCGGACCGGAGTAACTTTACAATTCTTGGGCCGGAGTAACTTTGTCTCTCTTGGGCGGAGTAACTTTGTCTCTCTCGAGCCGGAGTAACGTTACAATTCTTGGGCCGGAGTAACTTTATCTCTCTTGGGCCGGAGTAACTTTTCGGCCTTTTTACCCAGTCCTTCATACTTTGGGCCACAAACTCCATCTCATAGCTCGGCCCAATTTTTACCAAAAATTACCCTCTCAATTGCCCCTTAATTCCATCTGCACAGCATGATTGGGATTACCTGTCTACCAGTCGAGCTGAAGTTTTTAAGCCTTTCCAGCCGAGCTAAAAAATCGTTTAGCCTCTCCAGCCGAGCTAAAAAAAACTCTTTAGCCCTCCAGCCAAGCTTATTTCACTCTGGGCTCTACTCGTTCGGTCAAAACGTCTCTTCAATCACAGTGATTGTAACGCTTCACTTTCCAATGACACGCGGCAGGCTCTGATAGACTGTGGGCAGCTGTCAACGCCGTCTTCGTATTTCGTAATTTTTTAACAGTTCCCGCCCTTTCTCTCTCTCGTCCTTTTCACAAAACAGCCCCTCTATCCTTGAATCATTCACCCACACTTTTCACATTCTTCTCCCTTCGTGCCTCTGCTTCTCCAACCTGAGTTCGTGTTCTTCATTGGTGCTGTTGCTCCTATCACCAACTTCATCTTCTTCTGGTAAGCTCCACAAAATCTGTTTTGTTTTTCTTATTTCTTCTTTCTATGTTTTTGCGAAACATGCTTGTACATTTTTGTTTTTGCATCTGTACTTTCATGGAAAAACATTAGTAGAACTCATGCGTGTATGAACTATTCTGTAGAAAACTAGTCTTGGATCCAAAATCATGTAGCAACCGTACTAGGATACTGTTTGTCCTATATAGGTAGATCACTTTAGACAATAACCGAACTAGAACTTGTAGAAATAACAGCAGTTTCAGTAGGTTACCAACTCCCGAATCACTCTGGCCGAGATAAGCTCATCGAACGAAGTTTGAACTCATTAAACTAGGAACCTCGGTCTTCAACCGAGCTAAGCCTTTGGGGCTAAACCAGCTTTCTTAGTTTCTGAACCAAACTCAGAAAGCTGCCCCTAGAGGCTCAACCGAAGTAACAAAACTCATAGTTCAACCGATTTAGGCCTTTGGGGCTAAACCAGCTTTCTTAGTTTCTTAGACCGAACTCAGAAAGCTGCCCCTAGACGATGAACCGGTCTAGCAAAATTGTTTCCAAAGCCAGTATGTCGAGATGCTTGCCAAGATCTGGCTAATAAGAACCCTGCTCAAACCGAGCTATGAAGCATTTTACTGAACCGAGATAGAGCCTGTCCACCAAGCCGAAGTAGGGCTCTTTTACCTTGCTTTTAATTTGTATCACGGTCCAATGATCTGTGCTTAACCCCTTCTGTTTTTTACTTTGCAGACTTAGGTTGCCCAGGCATTCCTCCGTGCACTCAACCGAGCTACTGAGCACAACGTTTGCACCGGTCTAATTTATTAATAACTTATACGATAGATGGGGAAGTATAGGTACCTAATAAATACTCCGGGCGGCCTAGCCGAATTCAGAAAAGACTACCAAATACCCGATGACGTCCACCTGATCTTGGCCGAACAAGATGTCATTCCGTGGGGTAATGAAGGCTTTGTCCCCTTCACCCTTTTGTCAATTATTGAAACCGGACTACGATTTCCAGTCCAACCTTTAATCTGTGAGTTTCTTAGGCAGACTAGATTATGCCCCACCCAACTATCCACCAATTCATACCGCATCATCATGGGAATAGCCGAACTGAACCGCCAAGCCGGACTAAACCTTGGCCTGGCCGAAATCTTCCACCGATACTCCATTGGTTCAAAAGAAGATGGGTGGGTCCATTATCTAAGAATACGTCGCCGCCAAGAGAAAATAATAAAATATACACCGGACAAAGACTTAAACGACGACGATTTTTTCTGGGTGTCTGGGAACTTTGAGGATCATCAAGCCCAGATTCCTGGCCGACCTATAAATTGGAAAAAAGGAGAGCCCGGTAAATTTACTTCGGTTTTCTTGTTTGCTTTCTTATATTTCGCTTTTTTAATCTTTCAGCCGGACTAACAGTTTTCTTCTTTTGCAGATTCTGCCCACTTTCACTCTTAAATTGCTGAAGTTCGAGCCGACCTACCGATACAGTGGTCGCCGAAAAGCCAGAGTGACTGATTTTCTTCTTGAAGACGCCCCAGAGCCGGACCCAACCTTACCACAAATCAGGCTGATTCCACTCACTACTGAAGAGGAGATGGCCAAAAAGAACAGAGTAAGGGCTCTCCTGACCGAAACCAGCAGGGCCGAAGTACCACCAGAAAGTCAAACCCAAGAAACAGTGGTGGCCCTTCCCATTCAACAACCGTCCTTATCCCGCCGAACCAAGCGCGCCCGGACTGCCGAAACCGAACCAAGTTTGGTTGATGAAGAAGAAACTGCTCTTCCAGCAAGCCTGCCACTGAGCCCCCAACCAGAGCCTTCTGACCGAACTACTACTTGCTGGGTACCAAAACTTACCTTCAACAACCGAGATATCCAAGATTCTGATTCGGTTGTTGCTGAAAAGGATCACCAGTTGGCCTTTAACCTGGCCAAGAGTGTGTGCCTCCCCAAAGACATGGAGCACCACCAAAAGCAACTAAACACCGAACTGAAGGCCATCCGGTCTTCAACAAAGTCGATGATTCTGGTAAGTAACTTCGGCCGTTTTCCTGTTGCTTTTTTCAACTTTTACTTCGGCTAAAGGGAAATCTTTGTTTTGTCAGGCCAGTCAGAAAAACCACATTACTCATAGGAAAGTGCTAGAGCTCAGGAAAACAACAAGGCAAGCCGTGGCAGAAGCCGAAGTGAAGTCGGCCGAGCTAGTAGAGGCCAGAAAGCAAATGGCCGAGCTACAAGCTGAGAACGGCAAACTGGCCGGACTGGTTAGTTTGGCCGAAGCAGAAAAGCAGAGGGCTCCCATTGCTCTAAAGGACAAGTACCTGCGCGAGTTGGTGAAGCTTAAAAAGAAGAAAGATACCGAAATATCCCAACTGAAGGAGAGCGCAAAAGGCGCCGAAAAGCAAGGCTTCAAGAAGGCAGAGGATGCTTATATCAAGCAGTGCGAAGCTGCCAAGGAACTTTTCTTCAAGTGCGGCTGGAGGGCAGCTGTTGAGAAGCTCAGTCATGATCCACAGACCGAGGTTTTCAACCCTCTAGCCTACTTCATACTGAACTCCCTTGTGGAGTATGCTAATGCCATGCAACAGCAGTTTCTTGAAGGCTCAGATTCTGATGAAGACTCTGCCTCTGAGGACACTCCGGTTGTCAATATAGACCAATCAGTTCGGCTGGAACCCACGGTGGAAGACCTGACTCTTGAACAACCAGGTGAAACCATAGTTCCGACCGAAACCACCCTCGCGACCGAGAATAAGCTCCCGCCTGATGCCGGTCTTCATGTTGATGCCGATGCTGCCTTTGATGCCGAAATTGAAGACCTTTTCTCTTGATTTTGTACTTTTTCTCTTTTTTGTTTACTTTTTGTCTTTGTAACCGGGCTGCGGTCCCTCCTTTGTACCAGTTTGTCTTTAATGAAAATCTTCTTTTGTGCTCAACTCTTATTCTGGTTTTAATGTGTATACTTGCACTTGTAATGTCTTCTATTATTCCAACTGCTATTCCGGTTTTAGATGGTTAAACTAACTATGCTTACCAGCCAACCACTCCTTAGCCGAAAATAGAATTAAATTAATACCATAACATTCTACTTATTCAAACAACAATATTTTTCTCGTACTTCATAATGGGGTTGAACTCTCATGTGAGACAGTGTGGTTGGGTTACCAAGTTTATGAATCTTTGAATATACGCCATGATTAATGAAGTTTTTTCTATAAAATTTACTAAGCACACTTGTATATAAGATTTATTGAACTCATTGATTCCACATCGTCACCAATGAATATTTATAACTTTTATGAGACGGACGTGATCACGAATTTTTAAAAAATAGCCAATAAGTTTCAGATATATTAGCAGTGGAACTTCCTGAAATGTGAGTACAATAACTATCTATTCTCTGTATTTACTCATACTTAGCACAAATTCATAAGCCCAAATACTACAAGAACTCTTTTTTTATAAAAGTTCTAGAGAGGTTGTGTGTAAAGAAATGATTTCATTTCCAGTATTTCTAAAGCATGGGGATTTATATGACCTACCACTTTCAAATCTCATAAATCTTCCTTATCTCTACGCGTTATCGTTTTTTGTGATATTTAGGCTTGCAAACAGATTTTATGTAATTCACTATACCATCGATAACTTGCTGTTCTTCACATCATAACGCCAGTCCATTTATCAGGATATAAGATTTAATGCCATTGTTTTTTTGATTTATTATTCAAACTTTTAGTGATAATTAATTTATAATCATTCATATAAATGTTATGAATTGCAGGTTATTGCTTTGCCGTTATGATAATGCATAAGATTAAAGCAATTTAGAATTTTGCTGAATCCGTCTCGGATATATTAAATAAATATATTGTTTTGATTGTATCAACATTAAGAGGAATAGTTTATTTCATTTGTTTAAATATTATGGCACACATTAGTCTATATGTTGATAATATTATATATTTTCATGATTTAAATAATTCGATATCTGATATAATTTTATTGAATTGAATATTAAATATTAAAAGTGCGTTAATTCATATTAGGTTGTAATTATTATTAACCATTATTTAGATATTCATGATTGTTATAATTACATATATAGAATATTTCTGTTCATCCAGAGTATTATTATTATATTGGTAATAGCAATCACATAAAAGAAATTTTAGAAATCATAAAAATAGTGATCTCATTAAATTTGTGATTGAATTAATGATAATTAAATAACTCAAAATTAAGGAATAGAGAATATTGTTGGTTAGTTCCGTATTCATAGGGTTTTACTAATTTATAGTAGCTGCCAAGTGCCTATAGATTTGTAAAAACTTATGAATATGGAACTACATAAAGAATTGTTAAAAAGGGTAACATTAAGGTTGATAATTATTCTCAATTCAGTTATAATTAGGAGATTGGACTACTAGCCCAAAGGAGAGTCACTTTCAAATAATTATAAACTGGGTAGGATATATAAAACTTATGTAATTTGAACAGATTAGAAATGAATACCCAAAGGTACATCGACTAGTTGAAAAATTGCATAAATTACTTTAGACCCTACAATAAGTGATTCTTGACGAGTGGACAATAGATTATCCTATAGTTTTTCCCAAAGGAAAGACTTTTGTGAATCAATAGTTCATCGTAATTCTCAAAGCTTTAAATATGTTATATTGTTTATGCCTTTTTTCCATGTTTGAATCTTGTGTTAATACTCTTAAGATCTGTCAAAAAAGATAGCTTGCTATCTAAGGTGGTTGGACTTAGAAGGGAGGCTATATTGACTCCTCCGACCTTCTTGGAATCTTACTTGGTTATTGACCAAAGGACTCTTTAGTTGACGTTATCCTACGCTTAAAGTAAAATTTGGTTTAAAAGTGTTGAAGATCGACAAGCCACTTGTTGGCACTATAATGGCTGAATTAAACCAATGAAATATAATGGCCACCGAGGAGTTTAGGATACATCCTCAATATGGCGACAAAGTTGCAAAACTTAAAACTTTAGGGATGCAGTTGATGAAACCTTCCTCGTGCAGTTTATTCTTAACTCACTTCCATCATAGTTCGGTGCATTCAAAATTCACTATAACACTATAAAGATAAGTGGAATTTAAATGAGCTGACTAATATGTGTGTTCAGGAGGAAGTGAGGTTGAGGAGGAAGGACGTCAAACTGCATTGTCTGTAACTCATGGAGCTATAAAGAAAAAGAAGGGTAAGTTTGTAAAATCAAAGAAAAATCACCAAAGAAAAGAATAAACCTGGGGAAGAAAATCAGGCTAAGAATGGTTTCACTGTCAAGTGTTACTTTTTGTGGCAAGAAGGGACATGTGAAGAAAGACTGCAGCAAAGCGAAAGGCTTGGTTTTGAAAAAGAAGTAAGAATTTTCTTTTGTTTGTTATGAATCAAATCTTGCTGAAGTACCTTCTAATACGTGGTGGATTGACTCTGGGGCCACGACCCACATTACAAATGACATGCAGGGATACCTCTCAACCAGGAAACCGAAGGAAAGTGAAAGATTTGTCTATATGGGGAACTGTCTCAAAGCTGAAGTCGTAGCTGTAGGAACCTATCGAATGATCTTAGAGACGGTCATCAGATGGATCTAGAAGACACTTTTTATGTTCCTTCAATTTCTAGGAATTTAGTTTCGTTATCCAAATTGATCGTGTTGGATATTCAGTTTTATTTAATTTGTGAAAAACTCAATTTAATGTTTAATTCAAAAGTGATTGGTTTGGTAATTTATGTGATGGTTTTATATAAAATTACCTTAAATCATGAGTTTGCACAATCATTAGTAGACTCTGCATTCGAATATTGGTTTAAAACGTGGTCTAATTAATGAAAAATCATCGATCTTGTGGCATAGACGGTTGGATATCTCCAGAAATAGAATTGAAAAATTGGTGGAAATGAGGGATTTTGGAAAACCTATGACTTCACTGATTTTCAGATATGTGTGGATTGCATTAATGGAAAGCAAACCAAACACACAGAAAGGTGCCAACAAGAAGTAATGAACTTCTTGAGATAATCATACAATATTTGCGGGCCACTTAACATCCCATGTCTAGTGGTGAAATATTTTATCACATTTATAGATGACTTCTCACGTTATGGATATGTGTATCTAATTCATGAAAAGTCTCAGGCTGTTGACATCCTTGAGGTGTACATAACTGAAGTCGAGAGACAATTAGATAGAAATTAAAATAGTGAGATCAGACAGGGGTGGTGAATATTATGGTAAATATGATGAGTCAGGCCAAAATCCTGGCCCATTTGCCAAAATTCTTAGAAAAGAAAGGCATTTGTGCTCAATATACAATGCCTGGTACGCCACAGCAGAATGGAGTTGCTGAAGACGTAATCGTACACTTAAAGATATGGTTAGGAGTATGTTAAGTTACTCAATTGTACCTATTTCATGTGGGGTGAAGCTTTAAAAACTGCAATGTATATCTTAAATAGGGTTCCTAGTAAGGCGGTCCCAACAACTCCTTTTGAGTTGTGGACTGGTAGGAAACCTAGTTTGAGACACTTACATATTTGGGTTGTCCAGCAGAGGCAAGAATCTTCAACCCACAAGAGAAAAAGTGACTCAAGAACAATATCTGGATATTTCATTGGTTATCCCAG